>JAQOWM010000294.1:0-125360 GCA_029041755.1 Resseliella maxima
TTTTCATTGCTACAGCGAATTATAACATTGCTTCAAGTGAAAATTATCGTTCATCATTCTTGCTGTTAAATATTTCATTGTATGAAACAGAACAATGCAATTGAGAAAAAAAAATACTTTTCATTGAAGCAGTCTGTATTATAAACTCAAAAACATTAAAAACGTTAAGTTAAATTGCTGAACTGTTCGATATTATTTATATGAAATAAAAATAAAATTAAAAGTGAATAATTATTGATTGTAATAGTGAATAATTATTGATTGAAATTCAAACACACAAAATCCTTTTGAACAAAGAATAAAAACAAAAAATGATGATGATGATGATGATATTGCCAAGGGAGATCAATAGAAATCGCCTTGTTGGAAATTTAAAACAAAAAAAAAAAGAAAAAAAAATTACGTGCTTTAGAATAAGAAACCAATTTAAGCCAGAAATCCAAACTGATACGAGATCGAATCAATTGGATTCGTGGATTAAACTCGTTATTTATTCGGAATAATCTTGAACAAAATAAATACTGATTTTTCCTGCAAATAGTGGCTCGAATTGCGAGCTTATGTTTTGAGAATGTTAATAAATCGAATAAAAAAGACACATGTTACAATTATGATTATAATTAATGAAAATTAAAAATACGTTAGTCCAACTTCAGAAGGGATGCTTATCACTCTTATGTTGTTATGAATTGCAAACAGAAAAAAAAATAAAAAATAAAAAAAGAAGCAAATTGGCCAAGTCCAATTTAATTTAAATTTTTATCAAGAAAACAAAGTATATATATAGATATATAAATATTCAAATAAAAACAAACCAAGTAGATGATAATTTGACGCTTTGTGAATGTTGAATTGTAGAAAAACTTAGTGGTAAACTTTTTTGTAAACAATCAAAACCCTAGCGAAACCGAAACCAACATTCGAATTGACAAATGACTTTGATATATAGATGATGAACATAAATACATTTAAAATATTACCAATTATGAAGAAAAAGAAGAAAGAAAAAACGCCGTAAACGTATTCCTTTCCATTTTCAATTGAGCAATTTTGTTGTTTTTTCGAAAACGTAAACAGAAAATAAAAAAAAAATTAAAAAAACATCAACTTTTTCAACGGAATATAAATGATATTCCTGTAAAATTGATCTCCAATAAATTCACAACGTTACAATACCATGCCAATGCAACTGATTTAATTTTATCCAAAAATTGATGACGATTATCGATAAAAGGCATTTCAATAATAATAATGAACTAATTCAGAAATTAGCAAAAAAATACACTATATATGTTATATGACAATAATACCGAACATTTTTGATTTAAATTTGAAAGAGTGCAGCCAAGGTTCAAACAAGATCAATCTCTCAATGAGATGTCATAACATTCAGTTTGTTTGATGTGAAAATGTGGAACGAATTATTTTCAGTTTCCCATTTTCAATTTGCCTGAAAACTCTTCCTGATTGGAATTTTCTTTGCAAAGAAAACGTTTTCTTTGTCTAATCAAATTGTACAAACATTTTTTTTTCTTCTTCTCTCTCTCTCTCTTTCTCTCTCTCTCTTTCTCTCGCGTTAGTCACAACAGAACCTTAATCACATGGTTTTGCTTGCCATAATTTCTTTTTTTTTAGTAATCTGATTTAATTTGCATTGATCTTGATATCTTATGAATAATTTGAAATCATTCATTAAATATCATACGATTTAGTCTTCCGTTCAAATTGAAATATCGAAAGGAATATATTCGTTAATTCATTTTTTTTTTTTTTTTTGTTAATATTGCGTGCAACAATACAATCATTTTATTGTTCGTCAACATTAAATTATTATTTTATCAATTGATAAAATTGTTTAGTATTTCGATGTAATAAAAAACTGGACATCTAATGCCACAAGTTTTGGAAAAATAGAAAACACATGTGCAAAAAATTCAGTTTAAATGTTCCATTTAAAATACATTTCGCCCAGCAAAAGAAAAAAAAAAAAACATTTTCATCATCATCATCTTGCATCGATGAGCATTTATTTTTGTGTAAAAAAGCATTAACATTTTTTGCTAATTAATTTTGATGTTGATATTCTAAAGATTGAATAATAATATCATTTTATTTACAAAAGAATAACAAACAAACAAAAAAAAAAAAAAAAAAAAAAAAAGAACAACACTTTCCATGCAAAGTGTTACATAATGAAAAAAAATCTATCAACCATATTTCTGAGCGAAACATTGATTCGTACAAAGCAAAAAAACACACAAATGTTTCAATGCTAGAAATAAACACTGCTAAACAAACAAACAAGAAAAAAAAAATGGCACACATGGCTAATGAAAAATATTTTACATTGTATAGCAAAACAAAAATCTAGGTTAAGAGTTATTGAAAAATACATTTCGTCAAATGCATGTTTGATTGTTCAAACATTGTGAATGCATTTCATTCACAACCAAAGCGATAGGCATAAATTAAATGACAAATAATACAGATGAAATAAAATGGTGTTGGCTTTTAATGTTTGTTCTTTCATTCTGCGAAGAAAAAAAAAAAATTTAATTTAGAATAGTAATATCGAAAGTGCGTTTTCATTATAAAAATAAATCTGAATTCAATTCGCTAATACTGGAACAAGCACCTCGATAGGCACAATGTATTTTTTTTTTTTTCAAAGAAAAAAGAGCAACACACAATTTGCAATAAAAGATGCAAGATGATCCAGTTTTGTGGTCAGTTTGCATTTTGGTCAATAGAAGTGTAAGCATGACTTTCTTTTTTTTTTATTTTTTTTTTTTTGCCAACAGCAAACTTAATGACAAGATCAATGATGGACACTCTAGATCATGTTATAAGTACTGCTACAGAAAATGAACAAAAAAAAAAAAGAACAAAAAGAATATTAAAATCAACCATAATAATTCATACAATTCAGATAAGTGTGACTATATGAAAATCATGAAATTAAAATGCAATTATGTGACATTAAATTTAAACAGCGTTCGAGGCAAGCTAGTATCATCATTAGTATTGACCGAAAATTGTGGCATGTTATTGGGATTTGTGTTGGGAAGTTATTGTGATTTTTATGTGATTCCAAAAATTGCGATTGGCACACTTGTTTTATTCGCTGCTTCGATGTTCTTTTTTCCCGAATCGCCAACGTTTCTCGTGAAACAAAATAAACTAGATGTGAGCAATTAAAAACGAATCAACAAGTGAACAAAATATATTTCCTATTTCTATTTTTCAGGAGGCTAAAAAATCAATTCGATTTTATCGAAATTTGCACGATAGTGATAATGATTACAAATTAATGGAATTAATGATTACAAATTAAGGGAATATTATATGAAAATCTCAGAAAGCCGATGGTTTCCAGTCAAAAATTATTTTTCATTATGCAAACCGCATACCATCGGCTTAGCGACAGATTCATACAACATTTCCATGTAATAATTATCGTTACGGCAGTCAAATACGATGAATGATATGTGTCTTTTCATTGCTACAGCGAATTATAACATTGCTTCAAGTGAAAATTATCGTTCATCATTCTTACTGTTAAATATTTCATTATATGAATCAGAACAATGCAATTGAGAAAAAAAAAATACTTTTCATTGAAGCAGTCTAAAAAATTAAAGCAAATTAATTCAGCATTCTAGTGTTACCGTAACTGAATCAATTTGTGCGGTATAAAATGTGTGTTCATTTTACTCTGACACTAAATTTTATTTGCTATGCCATCGATTTGAATGGGCATTATTTTATAATTTTTTTTGATTGGGTGTAGAGGTTGCGAGTTCAATTCCCGGCTGACCCCCAATTTTTTTTTTTTCATTTTTGGATAGTAACATTTTTTATATAATCTGTATATTTGGCAAAATTTTCAATTAAATAATATTGAACAGTTCAATTCGAACTGAACCAACTGTTGTATTGAACAGTTCAATTTGGTTCAGTTAATTGAACAACATTCGAACGAACATGAACCGAACTTGAACATCATGAACAAACTGAACCTGAACTCGAACGAACATGAACGACCTTTTTTCCCTTTCGAACAACTTGAACCGAACCCGAACAGTATGACTTGACACAATATTCACACATACACATACAAGTTACTTACATCAATTGACACATAATACGGGCACCATTTTTGACAATTATTATTTCTTTTTTACAGTATTGAATTATATGTGCTCTTTGTGATCGTATTTTTGTTCAAAGGAGAAGGCAAAAAAAAAAAATAAAAAAAAAAAACGAAATAAGTGTAGCGAAAGAGTGTAGTTTTCATCATCAAAATAGAAAAGGCGTCGCGTGGCGAGAATCATTGAAACAGCATCAGCAAATTTAGAAGGAATTGCAATGAGCGAGCTGTTTAAAAATCTTGAATCAAATAATCCAGTATTGGTGGAAGAATCAAAAAATGAGCTTATTAAATTGCTGGGCCAAACAAAAGAGAATTGGCTAGTTTTCGGTATGATGGAACATTTTGCAATGCAAAATTCCTCAAAAATTGTCGAAATTCTAGTCAAAGTACCGCAAACACATGACACATACATATTTGATAAATTATCAGAATGGGTGAGTATTGACAACATTTGTAATATTTACAAATTATTCAATGGTTTTCTGAAACGTGGACTTACAGATGATTTCATGACAATTTCTTTTTCTTTCTTTTTGTTTTATTTTTTTTTTTAGGTAAATACAAATGATAAACGCAATCAAGCGTTTAAACTATTTTGGTTAATTGTACAAAAGCATCCATCATGGCTATATCGTGTGGTCAATCATCGGCTATTCCGTGAAATATTAAATATTGTGAAAACTGAACGAAATATTAATACAACATTGCACGGTTTATTTTGTATAATAATATTGTTGCCAATAATACCAGCATTGATGATAGATTATTTACAAGATTTGTTTACAATTTTTCTATTTTTGGCCAATTGGAAATCAACAAATAGTCCAGAATTGATTGGCAATCAACCAGGTGCGAAATTTCTATTTTATTTTATGAATGTTCATTTTTCTTTAATATTATTGTAATTTTTATAAATTATTCTACAGTTTATTTACAAAATGGTATTGAAAGACTGTTTCAACGATTATATGGCATGTATCCATGTAATTTTATGGCATATTTACGTGATCATATGACTGAAAAAACAATGAAAGTGTGTAATCCATTAGTGAAAAATACACGCGTCCATCCAATGTTATTATATTCAAATGTTGAATCGGAGAAAAATCAAGCGAGATGGAAAGAAATGGAACCACATGATATTGTACAGGAATGTGAAAAATTTGCCCTCGATATGTCTGTTCGAAATCAAGAATGTGACCAAGAAAAAAATGAAACACCATGGTATGTCTTAAATTTAAACAATATTTAGTCATATTTTTAGAAAATATTCTAAATATGATATTCAGTATATTTGCAGAATATTTACAATATTCATCTTTATTATCTTTTTGTTGTTTACTTTCTAGGTATGGTCAAATTGTGTCCAATCAATTATTGTCAAATGATCGTTTTAAACATACATTTGCACCAATTGCAATGACTGAAACACAAAGTACAAAGCAAAAATTTAAAAATACAAATAAATGGGATAATATTTGGTCACCAAGTACGGCTGTATTAGCAACACCACCACCAACAAATACATTGGCTATTACACAAACACCAACACCAATTATGTCACAAAGCTATAATATTCAATCGATACCAGGCAGTGGACAATACACTAGCAGTGGTGCATCACCACCAGAGGCAGCTGTTGAAGGTAATTTTCATCTTTTTTTTTTTTTTTTTCTTTGCCATTTCATAATTATTATCGATTCTCATCACAAATCGTTTAATTTAAAATGCAGCAACACCAGAAACAACACCACTTCGTGATTTTGTAAAACCACAACGACCATTTCCAGTCAATTCAAGTGCGGCCCGTACAATATGGGGTAATTCATCACAACCATCATCACCGTTAAAACGAGACGAACAATTTCGATATGATGCGTTAACAAGTGAAAGATTTAGGTAACGAATGAATGAAACTATGGTCAATTCCACCTTTTTGCTTTCATTTAGCAACTTTTATCATATACATTCAAAATATTAATGTGATTCTTTTCAATTTTCTTTTGTTTCTTTCTCCCTCTCCCTCGCTCTCTCTCTCTCTCTCTCTCTCTCTGTCTGTCTCTCTCTCGATAAAAATGGTTGCATCTACGATAAATTTCAACCATAAAATCAACCTTGGATATATGCATGATTCTGATGTATATTTCGTTACTAAAGCGAGAGATTTTTCAAAATGATGGTTGATCGAAATGAGGAAAAGCACAAATCATCACCAAATACATACAATGATATTGAAATACAAAATCCATTATGCGATACAGATGATATATTAAATATTGAATCAAGTAAAGAAGATGAAGAAGTGACAGAAATTAATAAATTTAAAATGGAAAAATTGACTGATAGCCAACCAAATACCGCCGATAAAGATAATCGATGTCGTTCAAATTTAATTAAATCACATGAAATGAAAACAATGGATATGGAATATGTTGGACAAATTGATGATTTTATTTATAATCTCAATGAATTTGATCATAAATCAATGCAACGATCAAAAACAATGACTGTAAATGAATGTGAGAAAAAGACTTTAAGCGGCCAAACATTGGATAATTGTACAATTGAAACACAAACCGATATTACAATGCCAATCGCATCAAGTGGTTTATTAGATCAATATGTAGAAACAACATTAAAACGAAATTTAACAAAAGAGCCAAGCACTCGAGCCGATATGGAATTGCAATTACTTTATTTACAATTGCAATATGAACGATATCGACGTGAAGTGTATGCAGAACGAAATCGTCGTTTATTAGGTAGAAGTCGTGATAATGCAACACTTAAAACTGATATTGATAAATTAAAATCACAATTGGATAGTTTATCACGTGAACATTGTGCATTATTAAAAACATTAAATGAAGCAAAAACTGCACAAAATACAACCGAACATAAATTAACCAGCGAATGTAATACATTACGTGATGAAATACAGGTACAACGTGATACAAATAAACATTTACAATTAAATATTGAATCATTGGATCGTCATTTAGCTGAAGAAGTTGAAGAGAAAAAAAAATATGCCAGTTTACTTGAATCAGCCCATGCTGAAATATTTGATTTAAAAAATTTACTACGACAATGTCAATATCAAGCCGATGTTGGTGCTAAATATAAAGAAGAATTGCAACGTTTACAATCACGTGAAGTTCTTATGGGTGAAATTAAATTAAAATGTAACGATAAATTAATTGAATTGGAAAATTTACGATCACGTGAAAATGAAATAAATAATATTAAAAATGCATGCATGGAAGAAGTAAAAGAATTAAAATGTGAATTAACATCAAAAATTTCACAATTGGATGCGGCCAAAGAACGTTCGCAAAATATGGAATCACAATTGGCACGACAAAATAATGTTGTTGCCGAATTAAAACGTTCGATTAAAATGGTAAAAGATTAGGGGTGGGAAACCCCCCCCCCCCACTTTTTACAATATTTACGATATTCATTATTCTATTTATTTTGATTTTTTTCTTTTGCTCTCTTTCCCCCCCCCCCCCCCCTAGGTAAAAGAGGAATATGAAGAGAAATTGAAAGCAGTCGAAGCTAAATATTCAGCACAGAAGGCAATCATCCTACGAATGGAAGAATGCATTCTTGATCCAAACAAACATCGATCGAATGTTTCCAATTCTGAACCAGATAAATCAGGTATGGATCTCATTGAATTTTTCAAGTTTCCTCTTTTTTTTTTTTTTTTTTTTTTTTGTTGCTCTTATAAACATCGTATTTGATTTCACAGATACGGTTGGTTCATTGGATCATGCATCACCATTATCAATGTCATTGGCATCGAGCGAAGGAATGTCATGGAGTTTAAAATCGGTTACCGAAATTAAGAATTTATCCCATTTACTTGATAACAATGCATCAACAACAGTATTTTCACCAAATGGAGAAGCGTCTTCCAGCAATCGATTAGCACAAGTATCTGATGATATTCCTGTACCAAGTGCAAGTCAATCACAATTTTATCCATCATAATCATCAAATCGATTTTGAAAATCGAAATTGGTAATTATGAATGTGACGAAGTTTGAAATTGGAATAATGTCATTTTGATTTTAAAAATCATCACAATGGAATGGATCGCTCATAATAACAAACAAATTAAAAAACTAATGCTGTAGAACACCATTTTTTTTTTTTTTTTTTTTTTTTTGTTTGGAAGAAATCATAGTTTCTATGTAAAATGGCTTCGCATTATAAAAATGAACCAAGTTACAATACCATTGACATGTAATGCACACAAAAAATTCTTTTTTTTTTTTTGTTTAAATGTAATACAAATAAAATGAAAATCGGCAAGGAAAAAAAAAAACACAAATCAAAAATGTCAAAAATGCCGTTTATTTTTTGGAAACAAATTCTGTTATGATATTTTTTGTTGTTGTTGTTGTTGTTTTCATAATGTTTTGTGTTGACATCTTTTTGTCTTCACTCTTTTGACATATCATTTTACTGTTGCGCGGTTTCAGCTACACTTGACAGATTGCTTTGTATGTATTGAATGTATTGAGTGAATGTTATGCGTGTCAATTTTTGTACAGTAAATATTTGTCGAATTTTCACATCAGGTGGAACATTTTTTTTCTTGTGTAAATAATTCTAGCTTTAGCTAACAAAATGAATATTATTGATACGCTTTACGAAAATGAGGATCTATCGACAGATGCTGGAATTGAGGCAATATGTGAGAAAATTCAAAGTTTAAACGTAAGTTTTTTTTTTTCTTTTTTAAGAATTAAATGTTGAATATTTTGTTTTGATTCAGAATTTTTTTTTTTTTTCTCATTATCAAAAGAATGGAGTAAATGAACGGCTAGATGAATTATTGGGTCGACAAAGTAAGATTGAACGTCAAATGAACAATATTGGTCGATCATTGGCAAGTTTAAATATTGCTGGCGATGAAGCAAACAAAGTTAATACAATGGTTGAAAATACATCAAAATTAGCAGAAAATGTCAGTTCTAAAGTTCGGCGACTTGATGAAGCGAGAGTAAGTTGATTTGTTTGATTGTATTTTATTTATTTAATCGAAATACAAGTCAATTATCGAATAAATGACAAATGACAAATTGTCAAATGAATTATTACAATTTAAATCGCTAACTATTTAATTTTCAAATTTTCAGAAACGTGTATCAGAGTGTCAACAGCGTGTCCACGATTTGATTGATTTACAAGTGTGTTCACAAGGTGTAACAGCTGCAATTAAATCGGAAGATTTTGAAAAAGGTGCCGGTCATATAAATCGATTTTTATCAATGGATGAAAAATTATTGCAACGCACCGCTGATGATATGTCTGGTTCAATAACATCAGTAAATCAAGCATTTAATACATTAACTGAAGCAACAGCTCAATTACGTCAAATTATCAATAAGAAATTTGATGAGGCAGTCACACGAGATGATCTTGCATCAGTTGAACGATTTTTTAAAATATTTCCATTACTTGGCAAGCATCAGGATGGTATTGAAAAGTTTGCCAACTATATTTGTGTTAAATTGGAAAAAAAATCACAAAAAGAACTACGAAATTCATTGGATATGGCAAAAGCTGAAAATCGTATTACTGTTGCATATGCAGATGTTTTAACATTATTATTTGAGAATTTTGCACGTGTTATGGAAATCAATCAACCAATTATTGAAAATTATTATGGTCATGGTTATTTAATAAATTTATTTCGAATACTTCAACGGGAATGTGATAATGAAGTGAAAAAGACAATTGTGGAATTTCGAAAAAATCGACAAATTCAACGTCATATGCAGAAAATTAATGATTATCAAAAATCTAGTGGTCAACAGGGACTTGGCCATTTTCGTAAACCATCAGGTGGTTCCGTTGATAAATTAAATCCAAAAGATATTGATGGTCTTCTTGTTGAAATTACTATAATGCATGCAAGGGCTGATCTTTATGTCAAATTTATGCGACGAAAAATTATGGTAAAAAGCATCAACATTTAATCTATTCGACTATGCATTATAATGAGTTTGAAATTTTCTTAAAAAAGAAAAAAAAACTTTGAAATAAATGTGATTTCAGAATGATGTTGATAAAACTCTGGATGAATCTGAAGTGGCGAAAATCGTTGAAAATAATCTCAAAACATTCGAAGAAATCGTAACAAAATCGGTATTGAGTGTTCAAATGCAAGAGCTGCTTGGAACATATTTACTTTTTGAACGGTAATTTGAATGAAATATTGGAAATTCCTATTAGGAATTCAAAGATTGACCCTTTTTTAGGTTTTCTAATAATTTGTCTCTTCATGTTTTAATTTTTAATTTTTAATTTTTAATTCAATTTCTTTACATTTTTCTTCTTTTTTCTCTTTTATTTTCTCTTTCTTCTCCTTCGTTTTAAAACATTCAGATATTTCATGGAGGAAAGCATACTGAAGGCAATTGCTTTGGACACATTTGAACCAGGGCAAAAATGTTCCAACGTTGTTGATGATGTATTTTTCATAATTCGTAAATCAATTAGGTAGATATGACTTTGGCATCTACAATGTAACCAAAATCATTTTTTTTTTTTTGCAATTTGTACGTTATTTTCATTATAATTTAGACGTTCAATTGAAACGCAATCAATTGATGGTGTTTGCGCTGTTATCAATAATGCAGCATCATCATTAGAGCAGGATTTTGTGTCAGCCTTAAAAGCTCCATTAAAAAATGGTTATCCATCTGGATATATTGATTTAGCACAAGCATATAATGCATTTCAAACATCAATTCAACAAGGGAAACTTCAAACAAATGATAACGAACAATCGAGAACAATTTTTATTATTCAATTAAATAATGCCGATATGTCAACGGAATTTATTGAAACATTAACCAATACAATAAGTGAAGATATAAAATGTGCATTTCCACGAATTACATCGAAAGAAAGTGCACTAACTGAAAGTTGTTTAAGTGGAATGAAATCTGTACGTGATACATTAAAGGCTGTTGTTGATTTTGGATTGCAACAATTACGATCAACAGCAATTAAACCACGGTTACACACATGGATCGATCAATTTATTTCATTAAATCATACATTGTCCGAGGAAGAATTAGCCACATATGAAGCTGGTGAAACATTTGCACATTCGCTAATTCATCAATTGGATACATTGTTAAAATCATTTCAAAATGTTATGAATAGCAAAAATTATGATGCATTAGTTAGCATTGTTGCAACCGATGCAACTGCACGACTCGAACGTGCCATTAAAAAATCATCATTCAATCGACTTGGTGGTTTAGTTTTGGATCAAGAAGTTCGAGCATTATCATCATATTTAACTGCGGCCACATCTTGGTCAGTTCGTGATAAAATGATTCGTTTAACACAAATCGCTACACTTTTGAATCTTGAAAAGGTATTTTTTTGACATTTTTCAACATTTTTTTATTTTTTTTGATTTTTTTTAATTTTTGCAAAAAAAAAAAAAAAACAAAGGAACAAATTATTTCAACTCAAACTCATTTGTTTTTCTTTGTATGCATAGCTATCAGAAGTGCAAGATTACTGGAACCCAAGCGAACAAGAAGATCGCACGGCATGGCGACTCACAGCATCTGAGGTCAGAGCCATTTTAGCCTTACGTGTTGATTTTAAAATGGATGAAATTAAAAGATTAAAATTGAATTAAACTTTTTCAAAATTTATTTCTTTCACACAATTTTATAAATAAAATTTTATAGTTCGTTAAATTGAACACAATTACATTTCCATTTAATATTTGATACCAAATTTCTTCTAATTCTTTACATTTAAGCAAATATTTATGTTTAGAAAACAAATCCTTCATATTTGATGCATAAAAAAAAAAAAAAAAAAAAACGATTAAAATTTAACTATGGATTACTCATACTACTTCAGTCATTTCAAATTAAAATTTTCTAATCATTTAGTCCATTTAATCATTAATAAATGAACTATAATCAAATAATTCGATAAATATAAAAAGATATTTTTGCCTTTAGATTGTAGTTGTTGAATGTTCATTGTCCAGCATATTAACAGTACAATCATCTAGATTGTACGAGTATTGTGATTTTGTGTCAAGCGGTAATTGACCGCAGGTATTTTGATGGGTTCGTCGATGTGCTTGAAGATTTGAAATGCAGGAAAATCGTCCATCACATCCATGACATAAAAATCGTTTTAAGCCAGTATGCAATGATAAATGTGTTAATAATGATTCTCGATGAGCGAACGCTTTGGGACATTGATTACATTTGAATGGTTTTTCACCGCTATGACTACGTTCATGAACTTTAACTTGGCCATGTGTACGGAATTTTTTCTTACAAAAACTGCATGAAAATGGTAAATCACCGGTATGAATCAATTGATGAATTTTTAATGAACCCAAACTATGCAATGATTTGCCACAACCATCATAATTGCATTTGTACATTGGTGATCGGCCACAATCACCTTGCTCATGATCTGCTAATGATACGCGTGAATTAAATTTTTTACCACATTTTGAACAAACAAATGTATACTTCTTTTGAGGTGCACCGGTTTTTTTATGAAATTTTCGTATGTGAGCCGCTTTGCAATCGATATCATTATAAATTTTATGACAATATTCGCATTTTAAACGATCTTCGTGTTCCTTTTTTGCATGCAGCTGCATTTTAAATTTTGTTTCAAAGTATAATGGGCAACAGGAACATTTATGCAACAAATTACCATTTGGACCTTTTTAGAAGAAGAAAAAAAAAAAAAAAAACAAAATCATTTTGATTTTAATTTAAATCGTTCGAATCGCATGTTTTTAGATATCAATACTTTACACTTACCATGACACAATATGTGTCGATCCAATAGTTTTGAATGTAAATATTGCTTATCACAATATTTACAATTGAATAAATCCTTTTTAATGATATCACACTGAATGTTATGCTTTGTATCCAAGTGTTTTAGCAATGTTTTTTCTTGTTTGAATTGCATCGAACATAATTCACACCTATGGATTTCGACAGTTTGTTTCGATTTTTCTGGTTCAGTTCTAGATTGATAAAAAAGAAGAAAAAAAAAATGAAAATTAGTAAATTGGTTGTTGTACAATTGTACAATAATATGCTTATTACTTTATGACATTCTCATTGACTGAATCATTTATGACCGTCGCATCGATGGGTACAATTTCCAAATGTTGAATAGTATTATCCAAATACTCTTCTTTTAAGAGTTCATCATCTTGGCCACCATCGATTGATATTGGATTTTTCATCGTCGAATCTTCCAGAATTTGTATATTTGTATCCGTATTTGTACTGAAAAAACCAAAAAAAAAAAAAAAAAATTTCAAAATTTTCGAAAAAAAAGAAAAAAAAACTCACGAATTTGAGTTGTTCTTAAACAAAACCTTACCTTTTTTCATTCAAAATATTTTGCACATTTTGACAATCGATTTCCACATCGGTAAATTGTATATCATTGCTATTCAAAATGATAACTTGTTCCATTTGTGGTGGATTAACTTTGATTTCAATTGGTTTCTTAATTTCATTGCTCAAATTGGTGATCATATAATTGCCATCGGTGGTAAGAACAATTAAACTACCTTTAGCAATATTATATGATAGGTTGCTGCTATTTTCATTTGTTGTAAATGGTGCATTCAATACTGATGGTTCAAATATATTTAAGCAATCAGCAGATGGTTCTGTATCCATTTCATCTAATTCAGTTTTTTCGAAATTATTCGATTCAATGTTTTCACTCGATTCAATTGAGTTTAATATTAAATACTCATCAAATTCGTTTTGTTGTGCAGTGCTTGATACAATTTTTGTTGATTCAGTTTGATTTGTTAATTCAGCACGAACGGATAATAATTCTGGTACCGAAACGATTTTTCGCTTTGCATACGCACGCTTTACTGGATATTCTTTTTTTAAAGTCAAACTTCCTGGAACTGGCCAAACGAAATTTCAATATTCGATTTAAAATGGATTTAAAAAAAAAAGGGGGAAATTCTTGATTTGATTGTTTAAATTTGGAGATTTATAGTCGATCGTGTTTACCTTTGGTGCTTGCCCTTGGTGCACATTTTGTATTTGTATACTGTGGCAATCCACATGTTTGCGGTCGTATTCGACGATGTTTTATAAGATTTCCAATACATGAAAATTGATTTCCACAGCATTGACATTGATATGGTTTAATGCCAGTATGTATGGACGAATGAGTTACAGCGCTTTCACGATGAGAAAATGCCTTATTGCAAATCTTTTGAATTCACAAAAAAAAAAAGAAAAAAAAAAAATACATAAATTTGAGAATTTTTCTCATTTTTAGGTACAATGCAATGATTTTTTACCAGGCATTTGTATGGTTTCTCCTTTGTATGACTACGTTCGTGTATTTTTAATTGACCTCGGCTCAGAAAACTATTCCCACAATAATTACATAAATGTTTCTTCTCTCCAGTATGAATTAGCATGTGAGCGTTGAGGGTGTTTTGTGTCATGAACTTTGAATTGCATTGTTTGCATGTATAACATCGAATAGTGCCACATTTTGACTCAATATGCAATCTATACACGAAGTGGTAAATTTTTTTTAAGTTGAGTTAAATGTTTTTTTTTTTTTTTTTTTTTTTTTTTTTTTATCAAGAGAAAAATGAAAATGATGAGGAACAATAATTTTGTAAACAAACCTCAGTTGATTTTTTTGCCGAAATTGAGCGCCACATTCACCACATACAACATATTCTCGATCCCGACCTTCGTGCAAATCATTTATATGTTTCAAAAATTCCTCTTCCGATGAACACTTTTCATTGCAGATTAAACACTTGAATATCTGGAAAATGAATTTTTTTTCATCAAAATTAAACACTAATCAACAACAACAATGTTTTTTTTTTTTATGTCATACACATACCTTGTGAACGATTTCCTTATGAATAGAACGCTCAGCATCAGTTATAAAATGTTCATTGCATTCAGAGCAGATAAAGCCACCAGGTGGTTGATGTCGTAGTTCATGCTTTTTAAGCCCAGTTTGATACTTGAATAATTGATTACATACCTAGCAAAAATGAATACATATGACAGTATATCAAAGTTTTATTCAAGTTATATGGTCAAAATGCAGCTTAAATTTAAACCATAAATTTGAGAACATTTGAATTCTAATCATTTTGAATATTAAAAAAAAAATTTCATAATTTTCATGCCGAACAATTGAAAAAAAAAAAAATTACCGTGCACAAAAATCGCAATTTTCCATCTGATGTAGTAAAAACATTTGCTGTTGCCTTTAATTCACAATCATCTTCATGTTTTCGCCTATCTTTGGCTGTCGTTGAAAATACATCACAATATTTACATTTTAATCCATCATCGTCATCTCGCTCATTTTCATCATTGTCCGATTTATCCGAACGATTTGAAACATTTTTAATGTTTGCATCCTTTTGCCGTTGAGATTTTCGAACCATTACAATTAAAGTGAGAAAATTATATTATCACTGCAAAATAGGAAATCGATTTTTTCACCCTTCATATTAATATACAAATTCACATAAAATTCATATTTTTAATGCATTTTTTTTTTTTTATATCACAATTCATATTTTTCCAATAACTTCTTACCAATTGTTGGAATTTTGACTAATAAAATGCAAAACTTAATTCATTTATTGATATTGAATGGAATTTTAATGCACAAAAAACTTTGATTCAACTGTATTTTTCATTTGTTTTTGGTATTTTTACACTGCTATGGATTTATTATAATTTCTCTTCAATACGTGTTTACTGTCAAACTGCGTGACAAAACTATCAATGTGAGCTGATCTGACATTTCACAAGCCGATGCCGCAACTATTCAAATATTCAGTTAACACTGAAAATGGTTCATCTTTAAATGGAACTAAACCATTTCTCAGTTGATAGCAGTATAGATTTACTATCTATATTTATAAATAGTTTTTTTTTTCTCATTTTCAATCAATTTTTAGCGAATTTTTCATCCGGCAAAAGATAAAAGAAATTGAATTTCGATCGATTATTGAAAATAGCATCGTCGGAAATAACCGTTTTCCTTCTCTCGTTGAAATTCAGAAGAAAACTATTTGTATCCATATCACATAAGATATTTTTCAATATTTTTTTTGTTGCGGTTTTTTGCTTTACAAATATATTACTTTATTTATTCCAATGAAATGAGGCAAAAACACGTTCTAATTGCCCAATTTTTTTTTTTTTTTTTTTTTTTGTGCTGATTTTCGCATATTTTTCAAATATTTTTTTTCTCTTCTTTGCACAAGACCGACATTAACAACATATTAAACGTTTCATATAATATGCATGGTGCGATATAAATGAATTTAAATTCGGTCACATATGTTTACATTGTTTATGAAAAAAAAAAAAATTTCGTACGAATCAAAAAAAGAAATTAAAAAAAAAAAAAAAATAATTAATATTTCATTTAAATTCATGTTTTCATTAAAAATGTCATAATATTATCATTTGCTTTGATTATTTATAGTTTTTCCGTACAAAACAAGAGAAAACTTGTTGAAAACCAAATATGCATTGGAAATGCAATATGCATTTAAATCGCTTGTATCAGTCTGAAAGTAACTTTGAATTGACAATGTCACACGATAGCATCATAATGAAACTCTTGCTCTTGAGTGCATTTTTCATCATTTCCGTATATTCAAATGAAAATCCAAATGGATATATTGGAAAGTGTTTTATGGAAAATTCTACAAATCAAAATGATTTCAAAAATATTACATTAAACTTTGTTTGTGTGAACAGTTTTCGTGCAACGGATTTTTTTGATGATGCATCAACAACAAATTGTTCAAATGAACGAAATGGCAAAGAAAAATATGAAAAAAATAATATTGTGCAAATAAATTTTGTTAATTGTTCAATGCCAAATATTGGTTATCGTATTTTTGAAGTGTATAAAAACTTAACAATGCTCAATGCAACACAGCTTGGACTTGAAATGATACAAAAAGAATTATTCATTGAAGCGAAAAATTTAACAAAATTGATTGTATCACATAATCGAATCAATGAACTACCGCAATTTTTATTATTCAATGCATTGAATATACGTGAAGTGGATTTTTCATACAATAAAATTAATCGCATTGATTCGTTTGCATTTGCTGGTGATTTAAAATTGGAGAAATTAAATTTAGCTGAAAATAATTTAACGGCATTGCATAAACAACCATTTGATTATTTGACAAAATTAAAATATTTAAATTTATCGCATAATTTCATCAGCAATCTTGACGACCATGCATTCGATAATTCAACGAATCTCGAAATTTTAGATTTATCAATCAATCCAATTGTGATGTTAGGCATCAATACATTTACATCGCTTACAAAACTGCAATATTTGAATTTATCGCATACGCAACTATCAATCATCAATGAAAAAACATTTTGTCGACTGGAAAATTTGCAAATTCTTGATCTTTCACACAATCATTTAAAAGTGTTAGATGTTCGTATACTGGATAATGGAATCTTTTTACGAAAATTCGATAATTTCAAGCAATTATTTATTGGTGGAAATCATTTAACTGAAATCAATGGATTTACAAGTGATCATTTTCCAAATGTAAAAATTATTGGCATTCCTGATAATGAATTCGATTGTTGTCACTTAGCAACAATATTTCGTTCAATCAGCTGGAAACAATTGAATATATTATTTGACGAGAATAGTAATCATCCAAATATATCCGATCGAATGGGTGTAAAATGTCAATTTGGTAATAATTTCGAGTATGCTGAAATTGTAAATTATACTTGGGCCGAAATTTTAACTGTTGTTTGTATTCTTCTATTGGCATTGTTATTTGTTATGGTTTGTGCACTTATGAAAACCACAAAAAATTATCTATCGTCAGCTCGTGCTACTGCCAATGTTTCAAATTTAGATCAAGAAAATGTTTATGATGCGCTAAAGTTCAATACTTTAAAATCAATGAAGACTATTGATAATAAAAATTGTTGATTACTTTTTAATTATATCTAACTTGTTATGTAGTTTTAGATGGATAACATGCATAGTTAAATCATTACAGATTAAAATCAGTTGAAAATTAATAACCATTTCAATAGAAAATGCAAAAAAAAAAAACATAAATATCAAGTTACAAAGATAGATAAGTATATAAAAATATCTAGATTTTAATAAGTTTGTTCAATTTGTAAAACTAAATTAGCAATAAAGTTTTGAAATTTTCAAAAATAAAAATGAAAATGGATTGAATATAATAAAGTTTCTTCATTAAAAAAAAAAGTGCTCTTGGTCTGAATATCGAATTATTTCCATTCAATGTCATTCTGAAAATGTCTTTTTACTCAATTCTTTTTTTCGCCAATT
Organism: Resseliella maxima; assembly: GCA_029041755.1. NCBI lineage: Eukaryota > Metazoa > Arthropoda > Insecta > Diptera > Cecidomyiidae > Resseliella > Resseliella maxima. The sequence continues at coordinate 18,581 of JAQOWM010000294.1, forward strand.
ATTTTGTGTCATGATATACTTGCTTTTTTTCTGCAAATTCACAAACACACACACACACTTATATTAACTAACGTAATACATTGTTTTTGTAACTTTAGTTTTGTTGATGTTATCCATGTAATACAATATGATACGAAAATGTGTAATATAATTGATCCGACAAAATGCAATGCAGAAATAACGAACCCACAAAATCGATATAAGCATGTTTTCATTATATATATATTTTCATAACATTTATTTCGTAGTATGCATTCAATTTGTTATTAAAATTATTATGATTATTTTCACTCCATGAAGAGAAGATATGATAAGAAGATAAGAGAGAGTGAGAGAGAGAGAGAGTGAGGAGAGAGAGAGAGAGAGAGAGAGAGAGAGAGAGTGAGACAGAGAGGGAGTGAGTGAGACAGAGAGAGAGAGAGAGAGAGTAGAGAGAGAGAGAGAGTGAGAGAGAGAGAGAGAGAGTGAGAGAGAGAGAGAGTGAGAGAGAGAGAGTGAGAGCGAGAGAGTGAAAGCGAGAGAGAGAGCGAGAGAGATAGAGAGAGTGAGAGATGTAGTGAAAGTGAGGACAAATGTGAAAAAGAGAAAGAAGATAGAACAGAAAAACAAGCACATTAAACTACAGATATATTTTTAATTGGTGTGTTGTTCATGCGATCAGTAAAGACCGCTTAAGAATAAATTATTCAGTATTATACTTCGTATATACTGTATCTCTTCAATGACCTCACTGGTTTACATGCCATTTACTTTATGATGTTTTCATCAATGGACTCCACATTTATTTTATCAATCACCATTGCCTGTAAACTATGTATGAATCGGCTGTCAGTTCCCAGCCACGTTGGTTTTCAGTGTGAACGTGAATGTGTAAAATGTATTTCAAAGGGAATATCAATTTAATACTTTACGTCTTTTTTTTCATTCTTTTATCGATGATTTGTTATTAATTTCATGTTGTTATGTTTTTTTTTTAACCGATTGAATTGTTTTTCATATTTAAAATGAATTTGCTTCTTACTTTTCGCTAAATTTACTTGTTTTTTGCCTGAAATCCTGGTTCCTTTTTTAAAAGCTTTTATAAATTTGAAGATTTAATTCGACGATTTCAAAAAAATTTTTCCTTAATTTTTTGAAAATGTAAATTAAAACATTCATCAATATATCAATTCAATATTTATGAAATTTATAGATTTTCAATAAGAATGAAATGTATAAAACCTGAAAAATATGATAAATTTTTTATATTTTAAAGCCGTCTACATTGCGTCTGTTTATCAATTTGATTAAAACTGTATATTCATTGTCTATTCATTTGGTTATCGCACATTTCATATGCTCTCATTTTATATTCATTCAATTCATATGAGCTCCTATCATATTCTCTCAAATTAATAATAATTTGTATGGTATTCTCATATGTGTATTTAAATAAATACTAAATGTTAGTGTTACGATATAGTTGAAATTTGTTAAAAGCTAAACAATTTATAGCAAATAGATGAAAAAATTTGAAAATAATCCGTTATCTCTGCGTGTATTATAAATATTTTAATCGATTCCAATTGAAATTGATTTTGTGACAATTGAAAAATTTATTTATAACAAATAATGGTAAAAATTTGTCTATGAGTTAACAAACGATTTATTGATGAATAGGTGCAAGTACATCAAGGTTCATTTGACTGTGATGCGACTTTCTTTTTCATTTACACTGAATTATACATACAAATCAAAATAAACACACACACGCACACACACACTCATGCATAAATCACTGTTGAAACTTCTACAATCAAACCAAGAATTCGAATCGATTAAACAAATTTGCATGAATATTTTGCATGCAAATCAGCATTAAAAAGTAAACGAATCATACAAAAGAAAAAAAAACCTGAGTGTGTTTAACATTTGATGAGAAGTAAATGAATGTATTGGTATCATTGAATTCATGTCTATTTGGTACAAAATGATTTAAATAATAAAGTAAACATAATGTTTTTCACTTGAATAGACATTTGATGTCAAGGAGGCATTATAAATTCGATTACAAAATATTGAAGGTAAGTTGTCCTCTGTCGTATGATGTCTACTCAATTTATGTCCATGAATGGAATGTGTTAATGTGTGTTTATATATATGTATATGTACGTAAGCAGTAAATTTCCCACTCATAAATGCAAAATAAAATCGATGTCTTAAAAATCAATCTTTTTTTTTTTTTTCTATAAAAATATGTTGTCAACGTATTTAAAATTATCATTTTTAATTAAAGCATTGAACAGAAAATAAGGTCTGTAGTATGTAGAATAAAAATAAATAAGTAATTGAAAATGTAACATTTCAATTGAATGGATATTTTGGTTGTGCATTGAAGAATTATAATTTATTTTCTGCTTCATTTCATGGGTCTTGTGAATCAAATATCGATGTATTAAGCGAGCATACGTTTTTCCATTGCAATATGGAATAATATACCCATGCCTGACGTGTGTGCTTTACAAGGATAAGACGGTTAAATCGCATATGTAATAGACAGACAGAAGCATGCTCAAAATGAAACTATGTATATTATGTTTGTTAGTATATTCGCTGATATTTGTGATAATATATTAACTTATATTAGAATTTGGAATTCATGTGCATTGAATGTGTCAATAAAACTATCACTTTTCTTTCTATGCTCATTTGCTCGAATGGTATTTACCATCGTAAATCTCATTACGGTTTCTGTATTTTTTTTTTTTTTGTGCTTTTGCTTGTTCATTTGTTTGTTTGTCTTGCAAAAACTTCAAAAACATCATTTTGGCTTGAATCTTAAGCTTATGACTATTTCAATCTTTTACTGGTTAAGACTACTTCACTCCTTTTCTGGTTAAGACTATTTTTACTCCGTTTGGGTGTGTGTGTCTCGTATCTCAACCCATCGGATATTTTTATGTGTCAATTTTCCATTTGGTCCATTCAAACCAAATGCTGATGATATCGATTTGTAAACGATGTATTCGATATCAAAATCGCTTTTTTCTCCAAATGTTAGTGACTCCATTTTTCGCAAACAATGACAATTTGACTGAGCAAGATATCCAAGTGTTTTTCTTATGTCTGTTATTTCTTTAGTTTTCTTTTCGTTTCTTTCTACTTTTGATTTCTGCCCGTTTTTTTTTTTTTTTTTTTCATTCGCTTTCTGGGCTTTACGCATTATCCATAAACCGATGAAAATGATTCTGGTCTTGAGTATGTGAACAATCAAAGTACATCAAGCACATTGCACTTCCTTTCCTCTTGTTCGTTTATTTCGATGTTACAATACTTTTATATATGAATCTTCAATCTTCATACATGTTCAGCAGCCGCCTCGTGACATGATCGCTGCATACTAAACCGATTACTTTATGCTTCGGGTCGTTCGTTCATTCGTTTATTTTACTACTATGAAAAAAGAATAAAAATGTGTGTGAGTGAGAGAGAGAGAGAGAGAGAGAGAGAGAAAAGAGAGACAGAGAGTGAGAGAGAGAGAGAGTGAGTGAGACAGAGTGAGTGAGACAGAGAGAGAGAGAGAGAGAGAGAGAGAGAGAGTGAGACAGAGAGAGAGTGAGTGAGACAGAGAGAGAGTGAGTGAGACAGAGAGAGAGAGAGAGTGTGAGACAGAGAGAGAGAGAGAGAGAGAGAGAGAGAGAGAGAGAGAGAGTGAGATCGAAACGAAGAGAAAAGAAAATAGTGTGACCAAGAGAAAAAGAGAAATAAAGAGAGAGAAAGAGATAGAGAAAGAGAGGGCGAGCGGGAGAAAAAGAGGGCGAGAGAGAGAGAGAGAGTAGAAAAAAGCATAACAAAAACATTGTAAAAATAACTACGTTATGTGCGATAAAAGTCATGTTTTGTCGAGTGATAGTAAAGCTCATCCGTTTGGCATGTGTTTGTGTGTACGATGCGAATACAATTGCCAAATTTTGTCCACATTCATTCGAACTATACACATTCTCATGTGGATATTGGAAAGGCATGTAAGACAGGACACACTCTTTTTTTTTTCTACCAATGTCATACAAACTTTCTTTATATATATTTTTTTCTCTTTGTCTCATTTCTTCTTCTTCATCTTTCACTTCTGTTCTTTCGCTTCGTGTTTTCCTCCTATTGCCTCGTGGAATATTATTACAAAGCACATACAAATTTATATCAAAAGGCGCATGCTTTTTGCTTGGCGAACCCATACACATAATTCAAATATGCTTGATGTGGCAAAAGTAATGGATAAAAAAAGAAAGTGAAAAAACGCTTTTATTGATTAATATTAAAGGGGATGAGGTAACACATATATATATATATGATGAGTCTCGAGTAAAATACACAGTAGCCGTACGATATAAAATGCGAAGAAGAAGAAGAAGAAAAAATATTGTGCGATTTTGTATGGAGCAAAAAAATGCTTCATTGCGGTTGTATGTGGATAACGTCAAGAATCATTACAAAGGTGCTGCTTATTGTGTGTATGCGCGTGTGTGTGTGTGTGTGTATGCCTGTGTGCGCGCTTAGTACTTCAAATATTATCATCCGTACAATCGAGCGAATATGTTCTCTCCGGTTCTGCAGCATAAAAAAAAAAAACAGTAGCGCTCGTGATTTGCTGTTGAGTAAAACAGCATTTTTGTACATTTCATTTACAGGGTCGCAAAATGTCAATCGAAACACTCCTTCAATTTTCATCAACTTTTTCGATCCATTGTTTTTCGATTTTAAAATTGTTGTTCGTTTCTTTACTCTTCAAATAATTATTATACTTTGGGAGCAAATCAAATTGCCATGATTTGAATGAATAACAATCAATTGAAATGACAATGCAGAAAAAGAGAGAGAGAGAGAGAGAGAGAGTGAGAGAGAGGGTATTTATAGCATTGTAACATATTGTTGATCCATCGTTGTTTTCCCCGCTTGGCATTTTTGAAAGGAATAACGATCCATTTGCAACAGCATTCGTTCGTATCATTGGCATTCACTTAAGCGACTGAGTGTCGGAGCTTTTTTTTCCCTATCACCGAACAATATATTCGAATGGAACAAGGTGCGTACGCGCAGTTTATATGGTTCCACGAATTGAGTTAATAGTGTAACTGCGTATTTGAGTATTCTCTTCTCACTCTCACTCTCTTACTCCTTCTTGTCACTTTTTTTTCTACCGAACTCCCTGTCCCTCTTTCACACTCACACACTCACACACATACACACATTTTCTTTTCTTCATGTATTTCAGCTCTTTTCTTCAAGTGTCTCTTTAGTTGGTTGCGATATTTCGTTTACTTTTCTCGATTATTTTCAGCTGTTTACCTTCGCACAGGATACTATATACAAGTATTTGACTACACTGTAAATATGTGACAATGATTTCTGGGTTTCTTAAAGAACATGAAAACAACGAAATGGCAAATTGGTTTAAGATCTATTTCAATTAAATTTTAAAACATTAAATAGCAAGCTACAAATTCATGGCTTGGTTGTTTTTTTTTTCACCGATTTTGTAATTTTCATATATTATATAAATTGCATGTTACACCGAAGAATGTGTGTTACGAAACTCGGCCTGAATTCTTGCCCTACACGACAAACCGTTTTATTGTTTTTTTTTCTTCCTTTCTCTCCGTCTGCAAAAGCTTTCGTGTTCAATAGCGTGTACGTGTATGCTTCATTCACTTGACTCTCTCACTTTCTCCCTCACATCGTGTGCATGTATGTGTATGCGGATGTTTGTATCAACATACAAATGTATATAGTAGCGTTTAACAAATACATTCAACAAAATGAGAAAGAGAGAGAGAGAGAGAGAGAGAACTTTGAAAAGTTTACCAAATGAATGTGTGCTTATGTGTGCGAATAAATCGCAGCGCCATGCACATCTCATTGCCGAAAAATCCAAATCGTTCAGTTCGCTCGCGTTCCTGGTGCTAAACCAATTGAAATATATACTACAAATTTAATTTCCATAAAAAAAAAGAAAAAAAAAATATTCTCTCATCCCTTGTGTAAGAAAGACACATACCCCCAAAAAAAATACGAAAAAAAAAAAGAATTACACACGATTGAACAAACGAACGAACCAAGTAATCATGTGCTGGTGTGAGTGCTCATCGAAAATTAAAGTAAAAATACAATTTGAACAAAATCCAAAATGAATATTTTGGTAGAAAATTTCTTTTCATTTTCAAATTAAGCTTGCTTCATTTACACGGGTTAGCTAAAGGAGAAACAAGAAATCAATGTGCATTTCTTTTCCTAATTTTTTTTTTTTTTTTTTCATTGGTTCGCTTGGTCTCAATTGACGAGATAATAGTGGGGCCACACAACATAAAATAAATATATTTCGTACGAACGAAAAAAAAAAAAACAAAAACAAAATAATAACAAATAAATAATTTACATTTCAACAATGAACTAACAATGTAATAAAATGTATTTTAATAATTTCACTGTAATTTAGTGTTAATTCAAAGTGTTGTATGCAATAAACGAAAGTACACATTTTTGATTTGAATTTCAAAAACGATTGCTAAGCCTCGTAATACATTTTAACGATTAAAAGAAAAGGAAGAAAGGAAAAGGAACGCGAAAACGTACTACAAATCAGTAGCAATCGTACACACGTAATGGAAACAACTAACAATGTTTTCAAGTGATATCCCGTAGAGTGACGACTATTAACTTTTTTTTTTTCTCTTCAATCTGTCGGTTTTTCTTCAATTTGTTTTCTATTTTTTTTTTTTCCTTTCTCTTGCTTCATTTCCACGTAAATTCGATTTTATGATTTTTTTTTTCTTATTTTGATTTTGCTGAACTGAAATACATTATCCGCACCTAAATATAGTTTTGAAATCACCAATTATCACATTTTCAACAACAGTGAGTTTACTGAACACAAAAATGAAATGTTGTTTTTAAAAATGTAATAAATGAACGAGCGAGTGATTTAAAAAAAAAAAAAAAGAAAAAAAAATGAAGTAGTGAAATGAGAAATTTCTATGGTTGAACCAAATAAATATAATCAACACACACACACACACTCATACTCCCGATAAATTGACGAGTAAAAAACGGTCTGTTATTATTAGCACGATTCGTTTTGATTGAAGGTGAGCAGCCACAAATGCACGATGAAAAAGATGGAGGAGCCACCACCATTGACGCCGCCATCATCATCATCGTTATTCCATCAATTTGGGATACGAAGGCGAGCATCTAGCACCATAGCCTATCTTTCGGTTGCCGTCATCATTATTGCCTGTTTTCTTCCAATATATCCAGTTAACGCAAGCGTTTGTAGTGAAAAAGCTGAATTAGAAAAATTAAATGCAAACATTTCTCTTCTAGGTATGTTCATGAACATTACATTAAAAAAAAATTTTTTTTTCATAAATATCTCATTCTCTCTACTGCTTTCTCTTGAGATAGAGAAATAGAGCGAGAGAGAGAATTAGATCAATCTTTCCCCATCTTTTTTTTTAGTCCAATAGTTTTAATTAGACAAATTTTCCAAGCATCTTGAGTCGAATGATTGATGAGTGAATGAAATTAAATATATTAAAAAATAAACCAGAGTAACAACATGTTTCAACAACAACAGCTGCACTTCATTTGTTCAACGACAAATACTTTTATCCAAACCGTTTTTATTGCATTGATTATTTTCTTTTTGTATTCTTGTATTCTTGAAGAAAATGAAGCTTAACAAGCAATTTTCTTTTGCAAATCTTGAAATTAATCGCACTCAACAACACTAATACACAATAACTCAAAAGCATAAATCTTCAAACATTTTGCGTGATCATAAATTTCTCTTTTTTTTTCTTTTTTTTTTTTGTCAAGAATTACTGTATATTTTAGTATAACGACAATGAGTAAAAGTTTTCATCCATACCAATTTGTTAAAATGTTTGTCGTTTTCTCTTCATAACATGGTTGAATCAGTGTGCAACAAAAACCAACCACGAAAATTAATCGAATGCGTTAAAAAAAGTGATGGCTTGAGCTTATCATTATTCAAAGAAATGCCAGAAAAAAAAATTGGCGAAAGTAAGAAAAAAAGAAACATGACAAACCATAAGCGAGTCAAAAGAAGCCGCCAAGAGATAAAAAGCCAATGCGTCGAATAGATCCCAAATTCATAGCAGACACATGATGAGCCTTATAAACCATTGGAAAAATACAATCAAATCAGTTCTCTTGAATTATTATTATTATTGCTAAAACGAATGAAAATAACAAAACAGCACACGAACATGCAAAAGAAAGAGAGAGAGCGAGAAAGGAGAGAGAGAGAGAGAGAGAGAGAGAGCGAGAGAGAGAGAGAGAGAATTGTGGAGATACTCCGTTTGTATGTATGCCAAGGGGGACCAGCATTACAACAATAATACAAACGACAAGTAGTATCAAAACTCTGTATACAATCCCATTAAATTCAATATTTGTAGAAGTTATTCTATTCAAACGTAATGCCAGCGAATAAAATATAAATAAAATTCAAAAACTTATATGACCACAAAGCGACATCCGTTCATGCACTCAGATAAGATATATGTGGTATGATTGTTTAAAAATAAATGGTCTCCTTTTCTGATTTAAATAAATGAATTCACTGACCAATTGAATCAAAACCACAATATTTATTCATCAACGCTTTCTTATTACACCCTCCATTATCATACAAACTGACATTTTATCTCGTATTTATTCTTCAAACTTGGATTTTGATTATTTGCAAATAATACTTATCAATGTTCATTTCATAAACGGATGTTTTTTTTTTGTGGTAAAAATTTGAACTCATTCGAATTTAATTTAAAATCTGCTAGCCTCTCGAATACCATAGGGAAACCATACTGTTGTGTGTGTAATTTCAGTTTGGTTAACAATAAAACATACTACAAAAGTAAAAAAAATGCTCACCAATTGCGGCACATCATAAGGTTTCAAATCGAAGAGTGAAAAACATTTCGCTATATCACTGCTGCTCGACAACACTGTTTTTACAATCATATTTTGGGTACTATAATTTATTATTAAATGAAATTCTATGAAATTACTTCGGAATTTTTTTTTTTTTTTTTTTTTTTTCGTATTAGATTGCATCATTGATATTACGGTGATGTAGTACTTTCCCCTTGATTTTTTGTCTACGTTTAGTAAACATACATAACAACACAAACATGCAGACACTACACACAATTTTCTCGCTGTTATACTTTTCTCTATTTTGTTTTCCCACATTTATGTGTATGTATGTCTGTTCTTTTTTCTCGTGTTCGAAATGTACACAATACATGAATTTGGCTCTCTTGTGCGATGGTTTTTTTTCTTCTGCTACTCGTGTTCGTTCTTTTATTTTATTATTTTTTTTTTTATTCCCAGGTATGATGGTTTGATTCGCTTGTATACATATGTTTATTGTACACCAGCAAAAGCACTAAATATGCGTACCAACATTCGGTTGCGATTGATGATAACATATTTTTACCCATGAATTCCCGAATAATAATAATGAATCAAATTCATTCTGTGGAGGAATTACTAACTTGGCATTTTAATGAGATTTCCCATTTTTTCATTCGCTTTCTCTCTCTCTCTCTCTCTCTCTCTCTCTCTCTCTCTCTCTCTCTCTCTCTCTCTCTCTCTCTCTCTCTCTCTCTCTCTCTCTCTCTCTCTCTCTCTCTCTCTCTCTCTCTCTGTGTGTGTGTGTGTGTGTGCCTCACAGAAAATGAAATTTGCGAGAGTATCTCAATGTTTCCATCCCACGAAGTGATAATTTCGGATATAACTGACTGTTTTTCTACCATTTTATCTTGCGATTGCCTGCGAGTGACAAATTTGGAAATTTTCCATCATCTGCCGAATGTTCAATTAAAAAAAAAAAACAATTTCTGTCTCGATTTGCACATTTTACATTTTATCTATTTCCAGTTGAGATGAATTGACATCACTTTCTAAATCGTTGATTTTCTACTTTTTATTCCATTGGAATATATTCTTAGGCAAAAATATTTATAAAATTGAAATATGAAATTCATATGATAAATATGAATATATTTCGATTTAGTTGAATCATGTTGGCAACTAAATCGAATCATTTCTTATATGGCAAACCAATATCGATTGACATGGTTACTGCAAACCAAAGTTAGTTCACATACGACAACGTTGACGAAAAAGAAAATGAATAATACAGAGCAAAATGTAAACATATTTTTCACGGAATCCCTTTTTTTGAAACGCATCAATGGATATTCCATATATCAATCGAAAATAGACGAAAAAGAAAATGAAATTCGATATGCGTTTTGTTTGTTATTGTTTCAAGTTGACCGAATCGAGTTTGAAGTGTTTTAACGTTGACAAAATCGCCCACACTTTCAGCTCTCAAGTAAATATACGAACGGAATGAAAAAAAGCGAATGAAAGAAAGAACGGAAAAGCGAGAGAGAAATAGAAATAGAGAGAGAGAAAGAGAGTCAGAGGAAGAGAGAGAGAGAGAGAGAGAGAGATAGATAGAGAGAGAGAGAGAGAGAGAGAGAGGGAGAGAGAGAAAGAGAGTCCGAGGAAGAGAGAATAAAATGTTGGAGCTGTTCTCTGAGAATGAAAAAAAGTGTATCATTTTTTTTATTCACTGGTAGCTTGTTACCACGCCAAAAATATCCTAGCATTAAAATATTCAATAGAAAGGGTAAAAATAGACTAAATTCAATAGAGAGATATAAGCACTTTGATACAATTGTCATTGAGTTTTAATTTCCTCCGTATTTTTTTCCTCTTTCTCACTTTCTCTCTCTCTCTCTTTTCACTATTTCTCACTTATCCACCCTGTTCCTTTTTCAACCTTATTCATATTCGAATCTGTTCTGGGGAGTTTTCCGCCTGAAAATTACTTGAACAGGATTGCCGGTACTTTGGTTAGTTTTTCACTTCAAATATAAAGTGTGTACCACTTAAAGTGTACTCATTCGTTTCTTTTTCATGTTTATCATAGTTTTGATCAATGCGTTCAATTGTGAATTGATGATAAAATAGAAAATGTTGGAAAAGAATGTGAGATAGAGGAGAAAAAAATGAAAATAGAAATGCGAAACGTCGACTAGAGACCAAGAGGTGGGGAGGGAGGATGAGAAAGTCCATGGGATTTATGTTTGCTGGGACTTTGCGCACGTGCGTTAAAATGCGCTTTTTCCCTCTCTTTCACTTCCTCTCTCCTTTCTCATATTTCATTTTTCTGTGCTTTTTTTCCCTATTCTTTTCCAGATCTAATTCTATTTTTTTTTTTCAATACGCAATGAAATTTATAATACAGAATATTATCATATGTTTTATTGACGCCTACATGTACATCGGCTGTGTGCCAATTTTTTTCCTTTTTTTTTTCAAAAAAGCACACACAATGGATAATTTATGATCAAAATAAAACTGGCACAGCCAATAAATTATATTGGGAATCGATTTCCCGGGCGTTGGTAAATTATATAAAAAAAAAAAATGCCCGTATAATTAAGAGAAAGAAAATAAAACAAACCAAATCAAAGCAAAAAAAAATAAAAAATAAAAAAAAAAAACAAAAAAAAAAATACAAAAAAAGCAACTCTAATTGTCTAATGCACAATAGAAATAGGTGTTTGAAAATGGTGCTCCAAGAGAAATTGGTATTTAATGGAGTCCATTGAATTATATGTATATAGAGAAAAGGGTTAGAATTGAAATTATAAAGCTATTAAAATCATGGTAACATTTCCTAGAGAATTCCATAAATATGAAATTACAATTGGAAACAAACAACAATGAAAATAAAGAAATGGCAAAAGGTGTTTACAATGACATGAAATATTTCATTTGCATTGCTTATATAGAAACATTGGATGAAAACACATTTCAAAGTATACTCAAAATGCTACATCAGTAAACTGAAAACTTATTGTACGGGAATAACAATGGATGCTTTTGTATTTCAACATTTTATGATTCTATTTTCTATGTGATATTTGAAAAGTTACGCATTAAACAATGCAGAATTCTCATGGTGTTTATGATATCACTTGATCTGAAATGATTCTATAAATGGAAATGGAAGTATTTTTTTTTTTTTTATAAATAAATGAAATTCTATGCATTTTTTATAAACCAAACAGATAACCATAACAACAAAAATCTAACTCAAATTGAAATATGAAGTGGCAATATCTCTTAACAATTTCTATAATTATCTTATTCCAATTTGAATTTAATGATTGGATTTAATCGAAACTGATGAAATATTCATTTCAAATGATTCAATTTTATTTGTCGACATATTTAGAAGCATTTGCTTGCAACTTGAATACAATAATTTGTTTATTTTTCAGCCATTATCATTAACATCATTCACCTATACCATCTCAATGCTATTTAATTCCATGGATTTTTAAATGAATTCAAACAATTTCAAATTGAATGCATTTCAATCATACCAAATGGATGAATGATTGAGATTGATTTAGTTACAATTTAATGAAATTAGAATGCGTTTTCGTAAAGTAATGTTTCAATCTTAAGTACAATTATAGGTTCATGTAAATGTTTCAACAAACACTTATCGAAATCCGCTTATCAATTATTTTTGTATGTTTAATAGACATAACAAAAATATATTTAACAATAAATTATGAATTTCATGTTTAAACAATAGTTATTAATGCGAAGTATAAAAATTTACTAACGCAATGGGTTGAAATATACAAAAAAAAAACACTTAGCTTTTACACAAAAACTATATTTTCCATGTATTTTTTGCTTCTTTGCTTTGTGATTACAGCAAATTATAATTATTATTACTTTCATGCTTTATGGATTGTACTTAAAAGACGTCCTCATAACGTTTCTTTTCCCTTATTTTTAATGTAGTCCTTTGAGTGCATTTGAAATTCATAAAATAGAACATAAAATCAGATTATAATATAATGGAGAGCGAAATAGAGAGACAGAGAGAGTGAGAGAGAGAGAGAGAGAGAGAGAGAGAGAAGAGAAAGAGAAAGAGAAAGGAAGGAAGAGAGAGAGAGAGGGAGAGAGATAAAGGATAAAAACTCATAACAATCATTGTTAAACAATGAGAGTAGCGAAATATTTTTGCTCGACAGTTCTCACATAATTCAGCTTGAATGTTTGAAAAAATGCATGATAAAAGGCTGAAAGATAAAAGTGAGTCATTGGGTTGAGAAATGCCATAGTAAATCCATCATGAATTGCAAACAGTGCACTTTTGAACAAAAAAAAAAAATTATCTCTTCTTTTTGTTTCAATTGGATCACACCCATAGCTAGTCAACAAATACAGACAAAGCCATAGTGTAAACATTTGTTTGATGTTGAATTCTCTCTCTTTCTCTTTCTCTCTCTCTCTCTCTCTCTCTCTCTCTCTCTCTCTCTCTCTCTCTCTCTCTCTCTCTCATATTCTCTCTCGCGCTTTCCCTATTACTTAATCGCTCTCTCGTTCTCTCTCACTCTCTATAGATATTTTTCGCTCTCATAATCTCTCTTTTGTTCTCTCGCTTTCACATTCTCCTTCTCAAGCTCGTTCTCCCTCTCACACACTCTATTCCCACACGCACACACACACTTTTCTCCTCTCACACTATCTCTCTGCTTCAAACGCGATAAAGTTAAACAATGACTGAAAGCGAGACAAAAACATATTATAGTGATTAATATGAAAGCTAAATCTCGGCCAATGTTTGAAAATACATAATTCGAGTCATTTGTGAAATGGATTATCCCGTATTGAGTGGATACCAATTGTAAATATTATTGTTTGTAAACCATTTATTACGTGCGAAAAAAATAAAAAAATAAAAAAAGTGAAAACTTTTTTCTCACGGCATTTGTATTGATTAATCTTCACATTATTTGGATAAGATAAATGTGTGCGCACAGCGATTTTTGACAATATTACAAAAGAAATGAAAATATTGGTCGTAAACATTTGAATTGTTACAATAAAATGCTATAGAAAAATTTGGTAGTTCATAGAATATATTTTCGTATGCATTTTATCTTCTGCCTTTTTATGGTTTTCTTCGATAAAAAGGATAAGAACGGCTTTTTTTCGCATGAAATGACAAGGATATTCATAAAAATTCCCAAATATATTTGCTCATAATTCATTTTTTCAAGTTTTTGTAACAATATGCGATCAACGAAATTGTTAAATGTTCTGTTCAAAAAAAAAAAAAAGTGAATAAAACATTGTATTTTCGTATCATAATTCATGTAAAAAAGTTGCTAACGTCTTCAATTTTTCGGTAAAATGGGCAAAAAACGTTACAAACACTCACACCACTGAAGTTTTTGCTGAATTTTGCTAGAAATTCGTCAGGAATTATATAATTTCACATTTGATTTCCAGTTCATGTCTGTATGTGAGACAATGAATGGCCCAACGAAACGAAATCATTTTCAATTGTGATATAAGAATTTGATTTGTGTCTAATAAATTTGAATTTCAGCACATCAAATGAATTTCATTGAATATTTTACCATATAAGAAATTCGAACAAAAATTAAATGAAATTTCAAATAACATTTGGTTGTTTTGTAATTTCTTCAATTTTCACCAACTAACCATGACCCATCCCAAAGCAATCTAATGTCCATTGTATCAGACGAACGAAACGAATGCACATGAATTTTCAATGCCTACAAAAGAAATAGAAAAAAGACTCAATGAAAAAATGATAAAAATACAACAACTCACACAGACAAACAGACACACAGATACACAGGCACACACAGATACAAATATTCTCGTTAATATTTCATAAAATCATTATCGTTTCATTTCCATATATCACTTTGGTCTTTTCATGCACGACAAAAAAAAAAAAAAAAAAGAAAACGAAACAAAATTGACCATATTGCTAATGTGTGCAATGTTTGGTTTAGTTTAGTTTAAGCTTCAAAATAGACAGTCAACCAGTGTTATTTATTATACGAATGCGTTTCAAAAGGATGACTCGAAATGGCTTTCGGTTATGTGTTTTTTTTTTTTTTTGCTTTTCGCTTCTTCTTTTACGTAAGCATACCTTTGACTATTGTGTTGTTGGCATGCTTTTGACTTTGTCATGTTTTTCAATCTTTAAATTGATATTTAGCATAATAATTTTACTTGAATATGGGTTTTTTTTTTATTCTTCTTTTCTTCATAAAATATCATACACACTCGTACGATTCGTATTTGTTAAATCAAAATTAATGGTCGCTTGTCCAATTGGTCATGAAACTTTGTCATTAAATAATATTTAATGTGACTTTATATGTTATGTATATATGGGATTGTTGTGTGGTTGTGCGGTTATTCGCTTTTTTTTCACTCATTTCAATTCAATGAAAACGGAAACTAATGCTGGCTGCTAACATAGTAATTTTGTATAAAACCGGAAAATTAAATGCATATACATATATTTGAATGGGAGCAAATGTGCTCATGTGTGCACATAAATTTTAACTTGGAATTTAAGTCACTTTTACAACAATACAAGTCAACATTTACACATTGACTCCTTCAAACACGCACTTGAGTGCGGTACATTCGCATTCGTAATTCTCTGTCGCTCATTCTCGGTATGCCACTATTAAATAAGTTAAGTACTACGACTCATATCCTGTTTGAGTATGTATTTTGTGTCGGTATACAATTACATAATTATTATTGGTGTTTGTGCATGTGTACACTAGCTGCGTATTCACTATTTTAGCTTTTTGTTTTTTTTTCCACTTTGAATTTTTTTTTTCTTGTCGTTTTCATTTATTTTATCCTTATTCAACTTTGGACGATGAAAAACGCCCGTTGGAAGCAACTAAAATCAAGGAAATCCACCAACGATGACAATAACAACAACAAAAAACAGGGAGAGAGAGAGAGAGAGAAAGAGAGAAGGAAAGAGAGAGAGAAAGAGAGAAAGTGAAAGTAAAACAACATTGTTGTTTAACAAACATGTATTTGAACTATAAACCATGGGCCGGAAATTATGCGCGACAATAATGTCACATTTAACACACTTTTAAAGGATAATAAAAAATCAAGTTAAACGTGACTCGCTCTAGTTCATCTTTAACTGTACGTAAATACAGAGTAAATTGGAGCATCGATATCATTTTTCGTGTATACAAAAGAAATGTTCACTCAAAAGGCGTTCGCTAGACGAACGGGTGTATTTTTCATTTTATTTCGTGAGTTAGTGTCACGACAAATCATGAGATTTTTTTTTTTTGTCCTTGTCACCATCATACCGAATCATCTTATCGTCAGTGTTTTTAATTTCATTAGAGCAAGCATTTTCAAGCGCATTGTTGTTAGTTTTCTTTCCCTTTTGTTCTTATTTTCCGGAGCTACTGTGCAGTTTCCATGTAAATTTTTGCTGCCATGGACAGCAGAGCAGCGGAAAAGTAAGCACCAAATGACTTTGCAAACATAACAAAAGAGGACCTTTATTCTGTTTAAAAAGTAGTTCAATCCAAAGTACAACACAAAAGTGAGACAAACATTTTTGCTTTCTAACTTTTCTTTAACTTTTCAAGAAAATATTCGCTATTTTTTTTTTCTTTCTTTCTTTCATTGCTCAAGAAAGTATTTCTTGTTTTTCTTTTTCATTTTCATTTTCATTCTCTCTTGGGTTTTTCATTCTTCTTTCTTCTTTTCTTCTTCTTCTTCTTCTTCTTCTTTAAATTCCTTTTTGCGAATTGTAAGTGGAAAAGAACAACGAACATTTCGCCAAAAGATTAGAAAAGAAATCAAAGGAGGAGTGAGAGAAAAAAAAAAATAAAAGAGAAAAAAATCACGAAGCGATGATTTAATGAAGTGAAAAGAAATTGCGCATAGTGTTATGGCAATTCGGTTTTTAGATGAAGAAAGAGAAAAAGTAAAGAAACGAAAGCCAAAAGGCGTTGTTGGTATTCATTTGCTCATACAAATCACTAAAGCTATCTCCAATGGCAACAATACACCACAGGATGATGAAATTTTTTTTTTTTTTATACTGGCCTTGTGTATTATTTGAGAGGTAGAAGCATAAATGGATATCGGGCCATCCATTGTATCGAATATCATCTCGTGTTACATTCACACACACCTCCAGTAAGAATATTCTATTTCAGTTTCGGTTGACGATCCGTCCCTATAATACAATTCAATTGTAATAGTATTTTCTTTCATGAAACAAAGGCAAAAGATTGTCATTAATTTTTTGTTTCAATGCACAATAAATTATGTATCACCAAAGAATATATACAAAAGCAATGCATCTCATTATTATTATCATTATCATCATCATCATCATCATCATTTATTCTTTCTTCGTGAGCTTTTTTGAGTGTAATTCGGAATTCGTATGTCAACAATAAAATACAAAAGTGTCATCTCATCTGTATATTGTATTACAAGAAAATGGATCTTGATGTATAAAATATCTTTATGCCTATTGATTTTATTTGGAAAATGACCAGAGCTTTGCATTGTAACAGGGAATAAAAACAATCGCAAAATACTGGTTGCTGAGAAGAATGACTGAGAGAAGGGAGTAAGGGAGATAGACAAATGGAGATACTGAAAGAGAGGAACAAGACTGATAGAAAGAGAGGAAAAGAGAAAAAGCGAGACAGAGAGAGAGAGAGAGAGAGAGAGAGAGAGAGAGAGAGAGAGAGAGAGAGAGAGAGAGAGAGAGGGAGAAAGGCCGAAAGATAGGAAGAAGATTGGGAAGGGAGAGAGAGAGAAATAAGCCTGATGAAAAGATTTTCTTGACCGACATTAAGATCGACTATAATGTACGACTTTTTGCGAAGAGATTTACTAAACATAAATCCTCCTCAAACATGGGTGGGAAACATGGTTGAAGAATGAGAAGAAATAAAAAGAACAGTAAGAGCAGCAGCAATGAGAACGAAGACGTCAAATGGCTACAATATATACAGAGAAAAAACCTTCAATTTTACACACTTCACCTAATTGCTACAGTAACAATTTCGAAATATTAAAGTCTGTAGTTATTTCATTTTGCACGCAAAAAATAAAGCGGCGAATGACTTGGATAAATGAATGTAAACCAAATAAGAAAAGAAAAAAAAAAATTGAAATGAACTGAATTGAAACGAAGTGAAAACAGAAACATGTAAACTCATTTGAAAATCAATACTTTGGCAAAAAGGAAAACAGAATGTGTGTTCATTGCATATATTCGGGATTCGTGCGGTGTGTATTTTGAAACTATTTTGTAATTTATGTTTCATTTGCAAATTTAGATGAGCTCGTACGTAATACATGGATTTGTGAATCAACAAAATCGCTTTGAATTTCACTGCTGTTGTCGTCGTTGCCATTATTTTGGTTTTGCTTTTCAGCATTTAATTACTTTTCAAGGCGTTCCCACTATATCAAGATTTTATAATTAGTGTTTGTGTGTTGAAAATTTGCAATCACAATCTGAATAAATGAAACATTTTGACTGTGATTGCAAATTTCAAACGATTAATCAAAAAAAGCGAAAAACAAAAAACAAAAACAAAAAAAAATACAAACATTTACGAAGAAAGAATTTTAAAAACTTGGAACAAGCACTACAAGAAAATAAGCAATCAAAATTACAAGAAGAATATGTGCCAATAAAGCATGTTTTTGAACAACTGTGGTAAACGAGAAGAGAAAAAACTTGCAACGGAAAGCAAATAATATATTTGTGATGTTTGAAAATGAAACAAGTAATATTTATGAATCAGTTTGAACCAATTCAAGAATTCTTGGCATACTCGAATCTGCAGTCAGGTTTCTAATTTGCCGTTTTAGATTTTGAATTTAGGTCAAAAGTACGTGATGAATTTCAATTATTATCTCGTTTTTGCTTGAAGAAAATGAAAAATTTCTACGGCAAATGGAAGGGAAAAGAACAAAAATAAGAAAAAAAAAAAAAAAAAAAAAATTCAATGATTGTTCAACGGCTCTTTTAACGGAATACAAAACGTAATGTACACTGGAGAAAACAACTCATTTGAATTGTAGAACAATTGTCGTGAATGCATCAAGGGACCCCAACAGTCGAACACATCAACTGTGGAAAAATATGCTGTGCGTATGACTGTAACAAGAATTGTTTATACCATTTCATCTACGCCAGAAGAAAAAAAAAAAAAAAAAAAAAAAAAAATGCCCCGCACAACAACCGCATAATTGAATAATGCCAATAACAAACAATTGCACATTTACGAGTATCGGTGAGTGTGTTTGGTCCATCGTTGCAAAAATGGAAAACAGTAAATAAGTAACAACCTCAATGAGTTTATACATTTTCCAATCTCCTTCTTCATTTTCAACAACGACTTGCTGTTCGACGCTTCACGTACAACATAAAGAAACAATTTATGACTGAATCGAGAAACGGGAATACATACCAAAGTTCGAAAGAATGAAACAATAACAATAACAACAACACAAAACGAAAAGGCGCTACGTAAACTTGCTACATTCCAGGGAGCTTCATTACCATATCGTTCTCTCTCTCTCTCTCTCTTTCTCTCTTCCTCTTCTCTCTTCTCTCTCCGCTTTGCTTTTCTGCAATGCTCATTTCAACATATCAAACTACAAATATAGTCTATTCGATTTTGGTGTTCGTCTCTTGTTTTATTCATGCTTCATTCCACTTTAATTTATTCTTCATGCTCTTATACTGTAATACTGTATGTGAAAAATGAATATGCTAATGTTTAGTAGAGTAAAACAAAAACACCATTGCTAGAGTCGCGCAGCTATTCGATAAAAATAATTCAAAATAAAACATGCATTCCATACTTTTAAGGAAAATAAAAGAGAGATAGAGAGAGAGAGATAGAGAGATAGAGAGAGATAGATAGAGAGAGAGAGAGAGAGAGAGAGAGAGAGAGAGAGAGAGAGAGAGAGAGAGAGAGAGAAAAGGAGATAGTGGAAGAGACTAAGAGTTTCTCTGGAGACAGAGACAAACTGTTTCAAGACGCAAAAATACAATTTTTGAGTTCCAATAAATGTAAATTACACACTTCGACTAACTACTTAAAAGTTTAAATTATACATTTTAAGCCATACAACTAGGATTATTCACTAGAATGGAGAAAAAATTGAAATAAAGTTAGTCAATAATAAAAATAAGACTCTCATTTCAATTTAAGAAACAAAATCTCTCTTTGATGAGATTTTTCTATTTTTTTCAAATTTGATTTCATATAACAAACAATGTTTATAGGGGAAACTTAGCAATGGTCAAGATTGACGATAAATATTTCAATCGTGAATGATATTTTTATACGTTTCGTATGGAAAATATAAGGCACGATTACATTGGATTTATTCTAATCGGTCTACGTTTTGAATGAGTCAACTTTTAAAATGGAATGAAACAAAATAGTACAAACATAATTTGAATAAAGTAAAATAAAATCAATTATTATTCGAATTTGCTGCAATATGAAATTTCATTGAAATGAATGTAAATTTTTTTTTTTTTCTTTTTCAAATGTGAATATTCAAACGAATTCAAGTAATATGGCTTTTGAATCGATTTTTTAAATAAAAGTTTCATAACAAATTGTGGTGAAATTTGAATTAAATTGAAGTAACTGAATGTTTAAAGCCATAGCTTTTAAGGAATAAAATCACTTTTTACTGAGTTCTTTACAAGTTGGTTTTTTATTTAATCAAGAAATTTTGACTCAATTCGAATGTTTTTAATTTTCAATCGTTTTTTTTTTTTTTTCAAAATTTTCACAAAAATCTCCAAATGAATATCAATTACAATTTTTCGTGTTCGAATTTTTCTATACTTTTCATACATTCATAATAGTTTGTTTCATCGTCAGTATCCAATGCGAATTGGGCGCAAAATTTTTGAGCAATTATATCTTGATCATTGCTATTTCCAGTTGGATTTGTTGTAACATTTTTGTTTGCACTAGGATCTGAGAATGTTATCCAATGTCCAGGAAGATGTTTCTCAACAGGTGGAGCCGAATTTCCATTGTCATGATTGGACATTTATGACATGATTACGTGTTCGGTTATCTATTTGGAAATTACCATGTTATTAATAAATGTCATTATTTAAAATGTAATAATTTGTGTAAATAAAAATGTGCGAACAATATTTTTATTTTCTAAAATGAAATAAAAGTAAAAATAGTTTTAAAAAAAGTTAACTTACGCCAAACAATAGAATTGCAAAAATAGTAATGAATGTAGCTTTCATTGTTTCGGAAATAATTTTGTTTTGCTGTATGATCACTCTCCAGCGCCAGATCTGAATTTATACAATTATTCGAAATGATTTCTTAGATTCATACGCAAATTCAATTGAACTACAACAATGTGGCATTTGTTGTATGTTTTAACATGTGAAGAGCTTTGATTTCAAGACATTAACGCCACCTATTCGATTTATTAATGTGCACTGACTATACCAAAAGAAACGGCAAAAAGATACGATTTGTCGTTTGCATTCTGTAATGGTGTATGTGCAATTCAGTGTATATGTGATAGAGATCGCTTG
Organism: Resseliella maxima; assembly: GCA_029041755.1. Lineage (NCBI taxonomy): Eukaryota > Metazoa > Arthropoda > Insecta > Diptera > Cecidomyiidae > Resseliella > Resseliella maxima. The sequence continues at coordinate 40,137 of JAQOWM010000294.1, forward strand.
CAAAGTAATTGTCATTCAATTTATGCCGTTTTTGATGTACTTGCTTACGGCATTCAGTGCACGACTCATTTGCTATGGTATGAAAACTTTTTATGCATATAAATCGTGTATGAAAGCACCAACATGAAAGTCCACTGCGTGTGCTTTCACAATATTGTTTGATATTTATTCAATTTCACACCGTACTCGTACAGATGGTGTAAGAGGCAATGCTCATCTTTACTAATGCGACATCGACTACAAATTCTATTACAAATTTTTATTTGCATATTTTTGTAACCTTGTATGTTCGACAAAAATTTTGACTGATTATTCATTCCAGAGTCATTACAAACAATGTCTTCTATTTTCGATTTGAAATATTTGACCTTTTTCTCTTAGAAAATATACCGAAAAATTTATGAATATTCAAATGAGAACTATTCATATGAAAATTCTTCTGCCAACGAGCTAAATTGAAATAAACTTTGGTGTATACACAATTATTCGATATACAATTATTGACAATTTTATTCTTGAGATTGGGTGCAAAAAGCGAAAACGAATTGATGGACGCATTTCTTTAACTTTATTTTAAATGAACACTTTATTTACATTTGGGTTTCAAATTAGTTTTTCTGTGGATATATCTGCTATTCATCCATTTAAATCATATTTTACGTAATTTTGTATATTGCATCGACAATTTTTAGTGAAGCTAGTGCTATTGAGATGCTGAATTAATTTTCATTCATCAAAGCAAAATAACAAACTAGAATATGTCAATTATATTTTTAAAAAACGCGAATAAATTAAAGGAAAATATATTTTTGTTGATATATCATCATATTTGGTGCATGATGAAATTTTTTATTGAAATAAAATCATTATTTTATCATTGCTATAGAATTTAACAATTGTTAATTTCAATATGGTTTATGGTTATTGTGTTCTCGTTGCAAACACCTTTCATATGCATTACTAGAATACAATCTTGACAAGAATCTGCTGCAGACTCTTGCTGCCGCTCTTTCCATACAATTTTCATAGTCCGTTTTAGGATCTCTAGCTGCACTAGCAGAACTCCTACACATTTGTTCAGTAGATTCATTTTGGTTTGCAGCACGGTTGAAAGTACCATCGGTATGATCATGATTACACAATACACGTCCGGTTAACTAATTGAAAATAAATGTCCGAATTTAATTTAGAAAAAGTTGATACAAAAATGTTTTGATAAATGAAGTGTTTTTTCTGAGATGAAATGACTGATAAAATATGATGAAAAAGCAAATGAAGTTGAACTTACGCCAAATAATAAAATGGCAAACAATATAAAAAATGTGGTTTTCATAGTTCTCAGAAACGAAGTAGTTTGTTTTGTGGTCGCTCTTCATCTATAACTAAGTTTACCCGACTTTCAAAAGCTCAATTTCATGAAATTATATTGAATTCCTGAAGTATATTGTCATACACATGTTTGCATATTCAAATGTAAAATTTGACTTACTAATTCATATGGATGCAAAAAATGATAGCAAATGTTGTTTATTTTTATATAAATGATATCTCAAATATACAGAGGTAAAATGTTTTTTGTAAAGTGGTATACATTTATCAGCTCAATCATCAAATACGAAAAAAAAAAAATTTGTTAATTTCTTAACATTTTTCTTGGCTTTTCACACATTTTGATGGACAAAAAAAAACCTTATGTTAGATAAAGTTATGCTAAATTTATCTACATAAAATTCGAAATTTCTATAAAAACATAAACCCAAAAGTGAGGTTTTGATTTACAGACGTTTTTATTCATGATTCCATTACCACTACGTCTGTTTTATTTGCAGACATTTTTCTTTTGAATTATCTTTGGTAGCAAAATCTCTCTCTGTATATATCATGTCTAAGTACACCTACGCTAACCGCATAAAATATTTATGCTCTGTTCTTATTCGATTGCAATGGGAAATGGCGTACAATAGCATATTAATTTAGTCATATTGATCTTGAATGTGTAACGAGTCGACCGCTGTTTTCAAGAGAAATTGTATTAACTTTAATGAAATATTGATTGATTATCGCACACATTTCATTGGTTATTGCTGTGCTACAAAAATACACAAACAAACAAACAAAAAATCTAGATAAATTTCATGAAACGATAAAGCTCAAACAATGGCGTTTCAAATTACTTGAATAACTACAAATAAATTATTGCAAATTGTTTTGGTTTTTAAACATTTAACATAAACGGAAGGTGAATACAAAAATTGTAAACCAAAAATGACCCGTTCTGATTTACTATAATGCATATACATGAATGCAATTTGAATGGGAAAACATTAGCCTGAACTGTTAATGGAGCATCAAATAAAGGTCAAATTACATACACAATCTATGGCAATTTATCAATGTAAAAGTCAGTACACACAATTCATTTTGTTGTTGACTTGATACTCATAAAGTCAAAGTATTGAGTGAATAAATGAGAGAAGAAAAAAAAAATCCGGTGTTGGAAACATAGAAATTAGGAAAACAAAAACTATAGAACTCACGAAATAAGAATGAAAAACAAAAAGAAAGCAGGAGTTAGAGACATCGAAAAAGAATGAATAAGAGAGAAGAGAGAGAGCGAGAGAGAGAGAGAGAAAAAAAAAAAATTGAGCCGTAAGCGAACACGCATTAAGCACAAATAAATTGTTCATTTTATTTGCTTCGATCCATTAACGCAATTTGATGTAATTAAAAACGAAAGTTAGACAGACTTGCTTGGCCAAGATTCTTTTTTTTTACTCTGTAACGGAACTTCGTTTCGGATTTTCTATGGCCACGAAAAACAAAAAAGGAATAAAAAAAAAAAAAAATGAATCGGCAAAATGCTTGAATTCACACGACCATACGTTTGGTTGGCAATAGAACGCAAATATTTCAAGTCATTTTTCTGCTAAATGCCATGAAAACAATCGAAGCATATTAAAAGGAAATTCATACACACTATATGTATACGTACAATATACACCATTCCATTTAGATCGTTAATATGTACAAAATGTGAAATAGTGAAACTTATGGAATATATACCCGAATTTCTGCACTTGAAGCACATAATTTAATGCCATAATTATGCAGAAGTGTTCCAGTGGCGACAATGACTTGTATGCCATACAAGCTTAAGATGGCGGCATTAATAGCTAAAGTAAAAAAGAAAAGTAAAATGCAAACGAATCCTAGAGTGCTAACGATGAAATTCATTTGGAAACCAAAAATATGTCACAAAAACATAATATATACATATATACTTCTATGAGTTCTTGGCTCTCGCATTGCGGCTTTTTCATTTTGCATCATACGAATGCAAGTGATTTAAAAACAAAACTAAAAGAGTCATTCAGATAAAATTCAAATGGGGACACTTTTGTTGTACAAAATATTCCATCTTCATTCTCTTGTAGACTCAGATAGACACTTAATTTTCATTTTCTACACATTATGAATGTTAAGCCATTTCTTTGGATTAAATACATACAAATTTTTTGTTTTGGCATGAAAGTAGCGACAATGATAAGAGTAAGCAACACACTATGGGCAAAATTAATGTTTCAACAAGATGAGAGAATTGAAATACGGAATATATTAGCGACGACAATATGCTTAGTGTTTAAGCATTTGGCTTGAGATGAATTTGAAAAGCAACGAAATTCATTCGTCTGTCAACGACATTCATTACTCAAAAGCTGGTTTTTTAGAATAACAAACAAACTGTGAGATGACATTACGAAAATTCACTTTTAGGTACTTACTGATGCGAATGATTTATATTTGTTTTCGTTTTTTTTTTTTTTTTTTTTTTTTTTAAGAAAAAACAAATTTTGGTGAGGAAATTGCGTTGAGACCACAAAAAAGCATTTCTCCCATTTCTTCAAAAAATGAAAACCAAATTCAAGCAAAACCAATTGAAATTTGTCATTTGGTAAAACCAATGTCTAACAATGAAGAGCTTTAATTTCTAGTCCTTTTATGGACTATTCAATTATTATGGGCTGAAATTACAAAATTGCCAAATTGCAAAAATTTAACATAATCACTGAAATCACATATCAAAATATTATCGACACGCACTTGGTACGTGATTTCACATTTCACAACAAAAATATCAACGCACATTTACTCAGACACTTTATCGCTAGTTAGACATTTTACCAATTATCCCATTTTCACAAAACACTCTACTTTATACATAGTTACTATACATTTGCGTGTATCGCATAAATGTTGCCCAGTTTTGGCAAAAACTTGTCCTCATCATTCATATGCTAATCTATAACGACAACGTCTAATCAGCGGAAACACTGCATGAAATTCTGGAATAATGATTAGGCAATGACATCCGTCGTCATATATGTGGATACGTGTGTATGTGTACAGAAAATTTGTTTGCTATGATTAAATAGCAGTGCATTTTGCATTTCATTATCTTGAAAATGTCAAGTTGAAATGGCAAAAAGTAGATGAAAGCGAGATAGATAGTGGAAGAGATACAGAGAGATTGAGAGGCAGAGAGGGAGAGAACGAAAGAGGGAGAGAGAATGATATTAAAAAAAAAATGTCATCGAGTAATTTTCGGTTAATTTTATCACTTTGATGATGCGTAATTTGGGGCACGTACTACTAATAATAATTAATTATAATGAATAAGTAGCAATGAAATCAGGTCTATAGTTCAAATTTACGAAAGCTCATCCTTGCATGAGGATTTTTCTTTTTTTTTTCTATGTCAACTTCTTCAATTTCCTGTGCTCTATGTCTGTCCATCTTTCCCGTTCTCACTTTCTCACTTTCTCTCTCTCTCTCTCTCTCTCTCTCTCTCTCTCGCTCTCTTTCTCTCTCGCTCTCTTTCTCTCTTTCGCTCTCTCTTGCTCTCTCGCTCTCTCGCTCTCTCTTGCTCTCTCTCTCTCTCGCTCTCTCTGACTTTCTCAATTTCTCTTTCTTCTCCTTCACCATCTCTCCATCTCCTTCTCCTCTTTTCAAAGGAGTTTTCGTTTTGCATCATTTTCTACATGCTGTGAAATTGACTTCACTTTTTTAAATCGTTTTTTCTTCATGTGTTTTCATATTTGCCATCTCGAACCACTATGAATGTAACCAACAGCACTCGATATTGAAATGAGAAATTGCAAAATCGATTTTTACATTGAACGATGATACTTTACCACTGTATGTCGTGATATTGACAGTCATATAATGAAAGTCTGCATTGTCATGGTTTATATTTCATTCTCTCTCTTATTTTTCTCATCCGATTTATTTATTTTGTTGGTACATTCATTGAAATGAATAAAGAAGAAAAAAAAAAATTGCATTTAATATCGTTTGAAATGGAGGAAGAGAGTTTTCATTTACAAAAATCATTTTTATAAATTTCATGGCAGAAAAAAAAAGCAAAAATAGAGAATGAACAGAACAAAAAATAACACTGGAAACTAAAAGGTCTCCACGGATGTGCGGAGAGCAAAATGTTCAATGTGATATGGGTCATCCATGCACTTGAATAATGGACACGCAATCAGCTCCATTACCACAAATTGTTACACAAAATAGAAAGAAAGAAAGCAAAAATAAAAAAAAGGAAGCAAAAAAAAAAAAGAGAAGTGTAGATGTCGAGCGACACGAACCGAATCGTGTGTGCTTTCGTTTATAATAATGCACAGACACACAAGAAATGCAAAAGAACCTTGAAGCATTGAATGTGTTATTTGTAAGCTTAAAAGGACGTGATTTCCACTTACAATATTTTTCTCGTATAATTTTCTCTTTCTTCTTCTTTATTTTCTTCGTTGGCTTTTTGTCGACGGTGTAAATGTATGCTGTGTGGTATGTGATGTTTATTTGTATCTTTTACAAAATGTGTTTTGTCGTTATTGTTGTTGTTCTTCCCTCAACAACATAATAGATACAACATTGATTGCCGTCGTCGTCTTTTCGATGTTTCTTTTAATGGCCAAACTCGAATGCGGTAATGATCATGAATGGTGGAATTTTCACTTGTGTAAAACGAACACACACAAAAAAAAAAATCAACCGTATATATCGTTTCAACTTTTCTGCGCGCGATGCGATAAAAAGCAATAAATTGCTTCAAGTAAAATGGCTCATGTTTCGATACAAATAAACTACAATGTCTTAACATAGTACAACATTAAGTAGTTGTGTAAAGTGTAAAATATAAACAGAATGAGAATAAAACACAGAAAAAAACAACTAAAACATCAACAACAACTAACATCAATAACAGAAATTCCCATAATTCCAAGATATGAGAAGTAAATAACGTAAAAGTTCAATAAAAAAAATAGTCCAACCTAATATAATGGATGTAGTGTATGGTTTTTCGTGCGGTTCTTTCTCTTTCATTTCTTCGGTGTGTGTTGTTGCTTTTGTTTTGTTGCCTTTTTTTTCGTCAACAAAAATATGAATTCTTTTTATTCAACGCAATAAACCGTGGTTGACAGTTTCAGTTTTATTGTTTCCGTGCATTGTATCGTCGTCATTATTGTTACAATGTTGCGGTTCGGTTCCCAAATCTATGCTCGCTGCACGACAGCTCCACAATAAATACATTTTCTCACTCTTTCTCTCTTTCTCATTTCCCTCTTTTCTTCTTTCTCTCTCTCAATCTTTCAATCTCTCTCTCTCTCTCTCTCTCTCTTTATGGTTTTAGCTTTCTGTGCATCGTGCATGTTTGTAAAATTTTTGTTTATTCGTTTCGTTTCTGTGGTTGATGTGTTAGCTCAAATCTGAATGCGCTCGCCATTGTCGAAGGACTTAAGCGAGAAATCAACAAAAAACAAGAGAGAGAGAGAGAGAGAGAGAGAGAGAGAGAGAGAGAGAGAGGAGAGAGAGTGAGAGAGAGTGAGAGAGAGTGAGAGAGAGGGAGAGAGCAAAAAAAGGAGAACAACAAAAAAGAAAAAAAAAAACTAAATTTAAATGTAACGAGCATTACCATAATCACAGATTCGTTCATACATCAGCGTTGCCTTGCACCATTTCGTCAAACAGCTTATTTACGTATATACATGTATAATTTGCGTTCAACATTTAAATTGGATATGAGAGCTGTAAACAATAAAGTGTGAGCTCATAAATCTGTTCACACATTGCAATCTATAGAATTATTTCATCTGTTATATCAAAAATTCGCACTAGAACTTTCTGAATATTTTTCTCTAATGTTCTCTCTCTCTCTCTCTCTCTCTCTCTCTCTCTCTCTCTCTCTGTCTCTCACCTAATCTATCTCCATCATTTTCTCTCATGCAAATACTTTCTCATTCGCTCTTCTTTTGTCATTCTCTTTTACATTTTCTCATTTCATCTCTTTAACTTTGTTCTATTTTTCACTTTATGCTAAGCGCATGCTTTGATGACAAAAACGATCATTGCTCACTTTCGCATGCGAGTCGGTTTTTTGTTCTGCGTATATTTATTACTCTCACAGGGATTAGAGCTTTTATCATATTTTCTCTTTATTTCTTTCGCTTTTCTACATTTAGAGACATTCCAAATGCGATTGAAAAATCATTTGAAATTGTGCAATGATAAAAATGACATGTTTCATGTGAATCAACTGAAGATTATTTCATGATTGCTATCGTTGCATTGGTTGTTTTCTATCTATCTATCTCGCTCCCTCACTCTTCTTCTTCACTCTCAATCTCTCTGTCCATCTCTTTTTCTCTTTCATGGGAAAACTGATTTCAATACTTAAACACTTCAAATTACTGTAAAGCATATCATCATTTTGCTCTTTGCCATCAAACGATACGGGGATTACAAGAAAATCTGATTAATGAGCTTTATTTCTTGTCTACGATCTGAACCGAGTCCATTAGAAGCATATTGATTGAAGCCGTTGTTGCCATAGGGCATAAATACCATATTTCGCGCCTCACAAAAAATAGAATGTGAACCTCCTTCTCGACGTCATAATCCATTCCAATCATTTTGAATGTTTGTGTACTATGACGTAGTCGTTTCTTTTTTTCTTAGCACACTTTGTGAGCTTTAAATGGATGGATTAAATGCTCATAAATAATAATTACATGCAGAGTGAGAATTTTTATCTTTCAACATAAATGATAAAAAAAACTATTTGAACAATATAATCATTTATGAAAATCCTCTTTAAAAGCGCATTGTACTTTCAATGTGTTTGACTTAAAGTCCTTTAATTATAAACGAGAAAATTAGCGCAAAAGATTTTTTTATTTTTTGCAATTTAAAGTAGTTTATTGTGCGATTTCAGTTGAAACTGAAAATATGAACAGGATTCAGCTCTAGTTTTGCACATTTATACCCCAAACTGCTGAAGTTTTTCACAAGAATTGAATTAAAATCTATAAAGCATTTGATTCCTATACGTTTGTTATCGAAAATTTTTAGTAAATGTAAATTCACTCAACATTTCCAGCAAATCACATTTATTGGTTTCATTCATAGCATGATATTTTTGCAATTTTTCTACAAAAAATAAATATGCCATAATTGCTCACTCAGTTGAATCCCATCAAATGTTTGCAAAAGCATCGAATAGAACAAATTTGATAACCATCTTTTTAATTGAATTAGACGGATTAAAAATGATAACATGCAACATAATTAAATGCTAGCATCTTAACATGACGCTATTTCAAGAATTCCACACTGTTCTCTGCTAATTAGTGACAACAGAATAAACAAATTGACACTGATCTAAATGGTGATTTAGCAAGAGAAAAACACTCATGCTCTTTTTCACTTTCTCTCTCTCTCTCTCTCTCTCTCTCTCTCTCTCTCTCTCTTCCTCTCACTCTCTCTCTCTCTCTCTCTTTGTTTATCACGAAGAGTTCCGAATAAAATTCTAGATGGAGAAGAAAAAGGACAAGCAGAAATAGAACAAAAAAGAAAAATTATGTCAAAAGATTATCGCTTCGCATCGCACATTGATCATGATAAGTTATTCGAATTATGTTTTTCTTTCAAATATCGCCAACGTTAACATTTCAGCAAAAAAAGATTAAGTTTTCTGTAGCAAAAACATGTGTCACATTTTTCACTGTCTTCCTTCTGTTTCTCTCTCTCTCTCTCTCTCTCTCTCTCTCTGTGTCTCTGTCTCTGTCTCTGTCTTTTGACTTTCTTTTTAATCTCACTTCTTTGCATTAATTTTCACTTCCTTTCTCTCATACCGACCCGGTCTCTATTTTTCTCACATTTCGCTTAATATAAATTAGATACTCATTGAGGACAGAAGGACAAATAAAACACTTTTTGCGATGGTTGATATTGAAGAAAAAGTTTATATTTTAATGAAAAGAAATGCACATCGATTTAATTCACGAAATAAATTGAAAAAACAATGAGTCAGAAAGCTGAGTGACGGCAAAGTGGCGATAAATAGCATAAGAGTGTGAGAAAGTGTGTGTGAAAGAGAAAGAGTGAGCAAGTTTTGTAAAGTGTTATGACATAAACAGTGAAAATCAGGCTAAACGCCCATAAATGCCACATATTACCGCCACAATGGAAGGAACTCACACTCATATACATACACATACCATCCTGCTGTTTTCATGCAGCGTTTTCTGTAATAAATTGGAAATTGTGAAATATTAAATAGGTTAAAAAAAAACCTTTTCAATTTATTTTATCACGCCTGATAGTGTTCCGCATGAAATAATAGAAAAGCGCTTTTGCTCAAACGCGCGTATTGTCCATTAATGATATAACTATAAACTTTTTGAAGAATTCATGTTTCTTTATTTCATTATATCATTTTGTTTCGAAGCTGAAAACATTCATCCGTCAAATTGTAAAAGTTTACACATCCATTTTATTCGATATATATATATATATATATCTTTCGGCAAGGTTTTAAGGTCAACACTTAACATTGCAATGCATTATAAAGTAGATGTAAGAGTCTTAAATTTACAAGTCATTCGTATAAACTCTTAAAATAACAAAAGTTAAATAAAAAGCATATTCTTTGATACAAAACCATGTAGCCAAATTTAGTTCACAAACGAAACCAGAGAAGTAAAACAAAACCAAAAAAAAAAAAAAAAAAAAAATTGTATGAATTGTTAATTTTCATTTCAATTATTCAAAATGTAGCACTTGTCAAGTGCGTTGAACGTTGAACCCCAGTGAGCATTAAATTCATGTTAGTTTATTGTATGGTGTTGTGCGTATATTGAAACATAACCGAATCACGTATACTATGCAGCCTGATATTTTGGCCACTACTAAAGCTACAGCTATGTGGAAGGCCAGCTGTTATCATAGCATTGTTGTTTTCATGTGCTTTTTTCTTTACTCTGTCTCTTTTTTTTCTTGTTTTTTTTTCTCTCAATCGCTTACGAAACGGGCAAACAAATAACTGGGAAACTGCGATGAGAAAATGAGAGCAGCGATTAGATGGTAATGTTCAATGGAATGATGTTTGCGGTTGGCAAATACCCATTAACAATGGAACGCAACAACATCATTATTTAAAGCTGTTTCAATGCAGACAGAAACATTGCTCTACGCAATTTTCATCAACACAAATGTCCACATTTTTGGCGTTGAAACGACGCACCATAGCTGTTTGACTCTTCTTTTTTTTTTTTGGTAAAATTGCCCGATCGAATAAATCCAACGAAACCAACAATACCCAAATCAACACAACACAACCGACAACGAAATACAATTTTAAAATTTATTATTGCTTTTGTGAATTTGAAAGCATATTTGGTCGACTAACCACAAACTAACAAAATCTACGAACCGAATTTTTGTTATTTTGTTTTCCAAATACCGCGCAACATAAATTAATCTCATCACAATGTTCAAACACATAACCGTATCAGTATTGATTATAATCAATTTGTTGAATTTATTGGAATTCCAGATGGAAATCATATATTGACCTGAAATCGGAATCGCTTTGCAAATCAACATTTAATTGAAAATCCATTCTATAGCCAACATATACTACACACACAGAGAGAGAATGAGAGAGGAGAGAGAGAGAGAGAGAGAGAGAGAGAGAGATTCAATCCGTGTTAAATATACCACCAATATCTTAATTAAATTTTAAATCGGCTGTGGGCAATTTACATACATACATAAAATATGTAGCAAATTGGGAAGTTTCCAATGGGAACAACATTTGTGTCAATCAAAGTAGATTTACATTTAATCGGATTGACATGTGAAACCGATTTAGGAGTTGGCAACAATTTATCAAAATATTTTCATTGTAAAGATTTGCAAAAGTATTTACAAGTTTGTGTTTCAAGAATGTCACAAAAATGCACGTCTACATTTTCAAAATCGGATAAATCATTTTATTCAACACGACACATTTTCATGAATACAAACGGCATGCAGCGCGTCGTTACTACATCTAATTTTAAAGACATGAATGAACACAAATTACGCTTCATATCATGCAAGGAGTGTTATCAATTCAACAAAGTCTTTAGTATTAATTAAAAAAGGAATGGAAAGAGTGAAGAGGGGGACAAAGAGAAGTGGGAGATCAAAAGTGAGAAAGATAGATAGAGGAATATATATATATATAAAGAGAGAGAGAGAGAGAGAGAGAGAGAGAGAGAGGGAGAGAGAGAGGGAGTGAGAGAGAGAGCGGAAAAGACAGATAGAAAGAAAGAGGGGGAAGTGATAGAGAAAACGAGAAAAAGGAAGAAAATTTGAATGACAAAGAAAGAATTAGTGAGAGTGATAGTGAAAGAATCTGAAGAAAAGTAAAAGAGATTGATAATAATGAGCGTAAGAGAATAGGAGACAGTTTTAGGGTAACTTAAAAGAGAATGTCACTCCCTTTGAGCCATGCTGCTTTTTCAACCATCTAATGCTTTTTCCTATAGTATGTCATATGGAATTGTATAGAGGGATTGGCAAAAATGTGTTTAGCGTAGCGAAGTGAAAATCATGACAAGCTTTACAATTCAAGTGTCTTGAAGAAAGTTTTGTGAGAACAAATAAATAGCCTTACACTTCATTGAAAAATATGGAGTAAAGGCCAAAAAATACATGCACACAAAACTAAAATACACAGCAAAAGAGGACATGGAAAAATGGAACAAACGGAAAATATAGTTTTCGTATCGCATGTTACATCATACAAACGGGCTGATTATAGTCACTACACGTATTTCGATAAATATGAGAGAGAGAACGAGAGAAAGAGAGAGAGAGAGAGAGAGAGAGAGAGAGAGAGAGAGAAACAAACAAAGACGAAAAAACAAAACAAAATTATGAATTTTTTCACAGAGTTCAATACGATGCTTTCAAAAATAACAAGTATTATTGCTTATGCAGTCTTATTATAACTTTTTCTCTTTTTGATAAAGCACGTATACAATGATGAATCCAAACAAAATAGTTTGAAATAGTAAAAAGTGTTTTTTTTTCACGTCATGAATGTTGCCCCATATAAAATTGTTAACGATCTACCATCCGATCTGTCCATTCATCCTTCCGCTTGACTCTTTATCCGAAGCAAAAATTCCAACAGTGCAGTTTTAATTCTACATCCGACTGAAGTCTTCCGACGAATGATAATACGGACATCCGATTATTCTCTTTAGAATTTTCAATGTCCGATGAATTTTCTGTCATTTTTAAAGTTCAATTTATTTTTTCATTTTAACTTTGACAGTTAATTCTTTGGAAAACTAAGAAATTTCTTAATCATCTATGATTGTTCACAATGTAAACTTTGCAAATTGCAATATCCAATATGTTTTTCCACTAATTTAATTACAAAATTTATTGATTTGATTGAATTTATTGTGAGCTTGATTGAATGAAATGAAAATAAAAGAGAAATGTGAAAAAAATTCTTTTGAAATCCTCAATGAATCGCTGCAATATCATTGATTAATATGATTTTTTTTCGTTTTTATAAGATTTTTAATATATTTTCATGTATTTTTCACAAACTTTTTTTTCTTTTAAATAAACATCATTTCTCTTGATATTTTTCTCATTTATAAATATATAGAAAATGCAACAGAAAAGGTTAAACCGGATCCATTGTTCCCAGAAGATTTATTTAATCTGGAACAGCGTCGCAATGGTGCTATTATTTTACATATAATCGGAGTGATGTATATGTTTGTCGCTTTAGCTGTAGTTTGCGATGAATTTTTTGTGCCTTCATTGGACGTTATTATTGAAAAATTGGATATAACCGATGATGTGGCCGGGGCTACATTCATGGCTGCTGGTGGAAGTGCTCCGGAATTGTTTACATCTGTGATTGGTGTATTCGTATCATTCGATGATGTTGGCATTGGTAAGAACTGGTTTTTGTTTTTGTTTTTAAAATAATAAATATTAATGGAAGAAAAAAACAACTGATTGGAATTCAAAAGTAAAATCACATATTTTTATCACACAAAAAAAAAAAAAAAAAAAAACAAAAAAAACTCATGTTTTGTTTTTTTTTTTTTCTGAAATCCAGGTACAATTGTTGGTTCGGCCGTGTTTAACATTTTATTTGTTATTGGAATGTGCGCAATATTCTCAAAAACATTATTGTCACTGACATGGTGGCCATTGTTTCGCGATTGTACATTTTACAGTGTCAGTTTGTTAGTGTTGATCTATTTTTTTCGTGATAATAAGATTTACTGGTGGGAGGCGTTGATATTATTTTTGATCTATGTATCGTACGCGGTGTTCATGAAATGGAATCATCAGGTGGAGTGCCTAGTGAAAAAAATGCTGTATAAAAATAAGGTGACCAGAGTGCGAAGTACTGATCAACTAATGCCTGATAAGTCAGTAAGTAGTGGAACCATGCATGTGGTGCAGCTGTTTGTTTGTATTCTTTCCAGCAGTTTTGTTTATTTTTTTTATATTTAATTTTTATTTTTACATATTTTTTTTTTTTTTTTTCAAATTTTAATTCGGTTTTATTGTTTCTTTTTCTTTTCTCAGAATAAAATGATCTATCCAATAACCAACATTTTTTTTTTTTTTTCAACCATTAAATTCCAATACAAAAGAAATATGAATTTAAATCAAATTCCTCTGACATTTCTGTAAATTCTTTAAATTCGTTTAATTGGCAACATACCATTGAGGAAGCAATTGATAAAAAAAAAAATCCCTCTAAAACGATCATAGACAAAATAAATTAGATGAAGCACAAAATAAAATCCAATACTAAACAAATACCTTTTTTTCTCTCGAAATTTTACCCATTTTTTTTCCAAAAATTTCGTACAAAATTTCAATATTTTTTATGCACAAATTCCAACAGATCCCAATTCCCAAAACTCACTTGCTAAATATGCATATATTATGTTTTTTTTTTCTATTAATTAAATACATAAAATTATACATTATCAACTAACATTATCTTGAGTCTAGGGAATTTTACAAAGAAACACAAGAGATTAAATGTAGAAAATGATAAAAAAAAATTCGATAAGGACGATTATGATTGTTCTGATGTCTGACATTTTATATTACAACAAACTGTGTCCAATCTTCATTTTGGATACATACACAACATACCTTTTATAGTTAATGGAAATGAAAATATAATTTTTATGCATTCACACTCGTCAACAAAAATTTACAATATTGTTAACGAATGATTTCAATTTTCGAACATTTGATATTTGTTTGGATAAACGGTCGAATGAAGAAATGAAGAAATTTATGAGAGAGAAAAAAAAAACGATGGACAGACAAAAGAATGGACGAACAGGAGAACGAGCAAACAATCAAATGAACGAACAGAAGAAAACAACAAACGTTTGTATAAAAGATCTAACAAACGAACATCAAATGGAAATATATTTAAATTTCTAGCAATGTATTGACTGAACGAACACTGATTTTAACAGATTTTGGAAAAAAAAAAAATTCTAAAATTAACTGAATACTATTCGAATATGTTCAATTTTTCGTTGACAACATTGTATTACAAGCGTAAAAATTTGAAAAACGGAAAACCTTAAATCCATTAACGAGGTCAAGGAAAATAAACAAAAAAATGTCGATAAAATGCATTGTTGGAAAATCAAGTAGGTGAAATGAGAAAACAGTTGAACAAACTAATCATTTTAAAAGAAATGTCAAAAATATTGTTCAGTCATGGAATTTAAAAGCAAAACCATTTTAAGTATAACATGCAAAAATGGAGAAAATATTATTCTATCCGGTTAAACTTCAATCATAAGCTCTGTGATTTCCATTTAAATTGAATGAAAAAACAAAAAAAAAGAAAAAAAAAACAAAAGAAAAATACAATTCAAAGCTAGTTTTTAAATTGCATGACTACGCATAAAAAAAAATAACAAAAAAAAAAAAAATTCAACTTGTTGACATTCTATACAAAATATAGGGTTTCAATTGTTATTACTCAATCAGGTACACACTGTAACTGCTGGTTTCTTTACCTCACTGATTTATCGATTAACTTATTTGATTTCATTTTTTGTGTTTGTTTTTCGGTTCAGTTGATTGTTCTACCTTGCTAAATCCTTTTAAACCGACTATAATCCTATCAAACTAAGAGTCTTTTATTATATTCTCTTTTTGTTTTATGGATGTATTTTGCGATTATTTGTCAAGCATCATCAATTTATACACAAAAAAAAAAATAAAATATATACAATAGAAAATACTAGCTTTTATATTCATATGTGGACATTTGTTGCCCAGAATGAGCACACAGTGAAGGGCAAACAACTAAAAAAAAAAAACTAGCAATTTTTTCACTATGTGTGAAAATTCGAATTAATGGAAAATTCCACTATTTGTTGTTTTTCCTTTTATAAAAAAAAAATCAAACCAAAATTGAATGAAATCCCTCCTTCTCTGTGTGTATGTGTTCCAAAAGTCGCACGATCAACTCTATACTCTATTAATGTTTTTTTATTCATTCAATATTTTACACTATTTTAACTAACTTATGCTAATGATAATGCAACAGTTCTATTTGTTTCTTCTTTCTTTTTCGTTTTCATATATACAACATTTCAATATACATAAAGCATTTTTTTTCAACGCGTTTCTGCTTGGTTGAATCAAATTATGAATATGAAATTTTCATTACATTGTTGTTGTTGTCGTTGTTTTTTTTTTTCTCTTGTCATTCGTTTATGCTGAAATAAATCAAATGTAGAAGAGAGAGAGAGAGAGAGAGAGAGAGAGAGAGAGAGAGAGAGAGAGAGAGAGAGAGAGAGAGAGAAGTGAGACAGAGTGAGCGAGAAATAGAGTAAAAAAAGTGGCAATAATTGTCCGGGCAGATTGTTAAAATATCACACGATACTGTTTTTCAAATTGGTCTGTACGGTATACACGCGAATACAATGTCGACGCCACACCAAATTTATAAACAATTTTTTTTTTTTTCGTTTGAGTTTTGTTTGTGAAAATGAACACCATCCGATTAAATTCCTTGCATAAATTGTCTGAATACAAATCAAGCAGAAACGTTTTTTTTTTTCTCTTCACATTTAAACTAATTGACCCAAATCTAGTCTCACGTGCTCTGATTATTTCAAATAATAAAATAAAAACTACTATTAAACTACTAGATAGAGTTGTTACTTGTCCAGATAAATTATACCATTTTTCTCTTCGTTCTATTTTGCATTTTCTTGTTGCTTAGCTGTCAATGTGTGTAGTTGCCATTTAAACGTTTTTTTCATTACAATTTATTATTCACTGTTTTTTTTAATTAAGCCATTTAGAAAGAATATTAATCATATGTCATCTCTTCATTGTTTTTTTTTTCACACCAAAACACTTGGCAAAACAAAATTTTGTTTTTTTTTACAAAAAATCACACAAACAAACACACACACACAAACAAAAATGTTACACAGAATAATGCCGCAAATTCATCAGAGACGTCAATGGCAACACAACCAGGTGGTTCCGTGACGTCTAGAGCTGCATCAGAATCACGAGCTGTTCCGGGCGGTAGCGGTACGTCTCATCATGATTCAGCAACTGTAACTGGTGCCAAATTTCGGCATGGCCTTCTACAATTGATGATTCACACCATTGATCCAATGCATGATGGTAATTTCCTTCTCAATTTCCGTTTAGTTAACAAACAAACTACTATATTGAATCGGAATTGGCAAATGTCAACCAGTAACCACTCTCTCTCTCTCATTCTCTAAAAAAAAACCCATCAAAATGAAATTAATTGGAAAATTATTATTTGACCGAATTGTAGTTATTGCAATTGGTTTTCATCGATTTTCATTTTTAATTTTTTTGTTTTTGGTTTTTTGCAGGAAAAGTCGATGAAAAAGCTACGCAATTGCACGCCATTGCTTCCTTAAAAGTTTTACTTGATGCAACAAAACCACAACGAGGAGCCGCAACATCCACAGCTGCCAATAACGTTAAAATCAATTTTAAAGAAACGACTTTAGTTGGAGATCGACCAAATGGCAACATAGACACAACACTCGATTCGGTAAAACTTAATACCATTTTCAGTTTGCCAAACTTTTGTATCATTTTTTTTTTTTTTTTTGCAATTTTCATTTTTATTCTTCTCATTTTACGCGATTTATTCATTCTCTTTGTCTCTTTTATTGATTTCTTTTTCAAATTCTATAGCAGAGTAATGATTTAGAAGAAGTAAACGAACCATTGGATATGTCGTGGCCAAATGAGGGACGAAAACGTTTAACATACATATTGATTGCACCTATTTTGGTGCCACTTTGGCTAACACTTCCAGATACAAGAAAGCCGCGCGGTAAACCATTTTTCGTGGTTACATTTCTTGGTTCAATCATATGGATTGCCGCTTATTCATATCTTATGGTGTGGTGGGCGAATGTATTTGGTGAAACGGCTGATATACCACCAGAGGTAAATTAATAAATATTTTGCGAAACATATTTTTTTCTCATTTTATAAAAACTTTCGAATTTTGCATTTCTCAAAGCTGTAGCTTATATCATGCTCAACACTATAATAACATCTAAAAGAGATCACTTTTACTAATTACCTGTCATTTTGTAATAAATTTTCCCTTTAAAAATGTGCATTTTCTCGTGAAGGTCATGGGACTCACATTTTTAGCCGCAGGAACGTCCATTCCAGATTTAATAACATCAGTGATTGTGGCGCGAAAAGGATTTGGTGATATGGCTGTGTCCAGTTCAGTTGGAAGTAATATATTCGATGTGACTGTTGGGTAAGTCTAAATGTTCAAAATGTCTACTTTTTCAAAATCATTTTATTTGCATTTTGATATCCAATTCAATCATTCTGCTATACACGTCAAAAAAATGATTGCACACATCATTGATGAAAAAAAAACTTCAAAAGAAGTTAATAAATATACAAACAAAACCAAATCAATAATACGGAAGAGACAAAGTGTAAGTGAACAAATACTAAACAAATCACGAGAAAAACGTTGTGTTTGCTTGCAAACTATGATGTTGCTATTTCGCATTTGTTATTATGGAATTGTTCTCGATGCAAATGAAAATCGAATGCAAAAAGGACAATAGTGCATTGTGTCAATGGTTGATTGCATGTTTGTTTCTTCAATAAATCGAAAATAAATTGCATTTGAATTTAACAGTCATAAGTTTGATCTGTTTTGATTTGTTTTTCTGTCTTTTCTTTCTTTTCATTCTTTCTTTCCTCTTTTTTTTTTCTTTTTTGTTACAGTTTACCAATACCTTGGCTGCTCTATGGTATCTTTTTCCAAAAACCAGTTGAAGTCAATTCATGCGGAATGGTATGCTCGATTGCCATTTTATTCATGATGCTGATATTTGTCATTGTATCAATAGCATGTTTTCAATGGCGTATGAACAAAGGTCTTGGTGTGACAATGTTTTTGCTCTATTTTGTATTTGTTGCCATTTCATTAATGTTCGAATACAAACATTTGACGTGTCCATTCTAAAAGCTTCGATTCGATGCGGTAAAATCAAAAGGTAAATTCCGTTCTATTGAGAAACCAATAAGCAACAACAAAAACACCACTATTACCACCACCAACACCACCACAATAAACAGCAAAACATTCAAAACATACCACACACATAAATACACAACCAAATCCATGTATTAAACACAATCTCATCTCGAAATGGGTAATCTGAAATTTTAAAGACGTGTCTCTGGGAAAAATAGCACAGATAAATTTTCAAAAAAAAAAAAAACAAAATAAAAATAAAAAACTGATAATAAAAATGAATGAATTTTATGCATTTTATCGGGTAGAGCGAATATCAGGTCCTTTTTATCCGAAAATACGATTTTTAAATGCTTTTAAGGAAAACAAAAAATTCAAAATAAATAAATACAAACAAACCAAATATTATAAAACAAATTCGTTCGAAATTATATGCATAAAAAAATACACACAAACAAACAATTGTATGAAATGAATTTAACATAAAAACAAAACGAATAAAAGAAGAAAAATCTACAATAACACAACATTTCTCACAGCACGATATTTTGTTGCGATAAATTCTGAAATGAACTGAACTTCAAATTGTGAACAATAAAATGAAGAAAGCATATGCAAATGCTTGCATTCAATCGACACTAAACTAGAACACAACAACACATACAGTTCACAATTCAGCAATAAAAAATTCGGGCGCACACTTTCAAAAGGCAAATAAAAATGGAAAAATACTGATTTCAATAGTAAGTCTAATAGTGAGTCGCGTAATATAAATCGTGCTCATGATAAAATACAAAAAAAAAAAAAAAATAAAAATACGAAAAAAATACGAAAATTACGAACATAAAATTATGTGGTCGATACATTTATACAGAATTTATTTTAATTAAATTTTAAATCTTTTGGACTGAATCATTAATCCAGTTGTTTCATTTTTTTTTTTTCAATTTATTCACATTTCGATAGATTCTATTCTCAAGTTAACACTCAAAAACTTCAAAATAAGGTTAATTGCTCATTTAGATGCAATCCAATACACTTTTCTTCATATAAATTTGATTTGAATTTTTGTTTTGTATTCTTCTTCATAAATTGTATTTTCTTCTGGGTAATAAATTGTTATAAGGAAATCTTCGATAACATATTTCTCGACCACAGCACAGACTGTGACTAAAACATGTTCTGCACATCACCAATACATACAACAACAACAACAACAACAACAACAACTAATTCAAACGAATCGATACCAAACGAAAAACGAATCCAATGGAAAAGCAATATTTGCTCAATTTATTATTAAATTACATTTATACAAATGAAAAAAAATAAAATAATATATAGAAAAATAGGATGATATATAAAGACATAAACGGCCTTAGTATAAACAACAACAACAACAACAACACAACAAAAAAAGTTCGAAACAGATAAAAAGTATCATTAATAAGATTATAAAAAGTATCCCAAGGAAACTGATCAGAAATAGATGAAGACTTACTGTTGCTAATATTACAACCGGCCCGATTATCTGGCTCAATTTCGAGTGTTACTATGAATAAATATATATAAATTTAGCCGAATGAAAGAAAAAAATAAACGAAATTTGTTAGCGACACACATAATGGGATCGGGACATAGTTTCCGTTTAGTTAATTTGAATTATTCCTCTCGAATATTGTTTTATTTTTCTCTATTTCTCAAACAAAAACGTGTTATCGTCACATATTATTATCGACGAATGATTCATTCATAGCATAAATATGATACAAATACATTTAGTATATGCTAATTCCTATTGTAGTTAAAAAAAAAAACTCTGTAAATCTTTCACTTTGACAAACAACAACAAAAACATTTTCAAATAAAAAAAACTTTAAGAAATTGACACACGAATACATTTTCATACCATTTAAAGATGAAAAACAAATACATACACACACTCACACATACAAACTTGGAAATAACGCTTTAATTGAATACTATATTAATCTTATCATGTAATCAATTATGAAGTAAAATTACAAGTGATACTCTTCGCTTCGAATGGCTATGGCATCTTCTAATCTACTTCTAAAATACATACACAAACTCCTAGCCATTTTACTTAAAAAGAAAAAAAAACACAAAAAAAAGAAACACAAAAAAATTCGAACATAAAATTTTATGAAACGACATTTGATCAACTGCTTCGAAACAATTTATCTTACAAACAATAATAAGAAAGACAAAAGAAAATTGTAAACCTATTTATACATACATATATATATATACTACTGAATATATATAAAACTCCTTCTCTCTTTTAGAATGATAAATAGATTCAAGTAAACACACAAATCTTTACAACAACAACAACAACAACAACAACAAAATATTATGAACTTAAAAAATTGATACATCAAGTATTTTTTAAAATTCGGATGCACATATCGTTGATATTAATTATTCATATATACAAACCAACAAGAATAACAACAATGAAAATCTTTTACTTACTACCTTAATTGACTTAAACTAAAAACTAAATCAAACTTTAACTAAACGCAATGAGAAATGACTACCGACACCTTATTAGATTTCAACATTCAAACGGTGAACTAAACAAAAAAAAGTAAAAAAAAAAACACACAAACAAATCTTAACTCAAAACTTTCAAAATGGATTGACAAACACTGAAATGTCTTGAAATTCTTCGGCCGCCATAAAAAAAAATTGTTCTTTTCTTTTTCAATTCGGATTCATGTCCATCTTTTATCAACACGGACTTAGTTTTTTCTTTTTTTCCTCAAACATAAATCATATTCAAACGCTTTGTCACAAATAATTCAATCCGTTTCATAAATGCGCTTTAAAATTGCAAGTTTATCTGTCCAAATTGAGTCAATAAATGCCATTTTTTTTATTATTTTATTATTTTATCCATTTGAGCGTGAAAATAAATGAAAAATAAAACAAAATACAAATCAAATAGAAAAATATGCCATTAATAAAATTCAAAATTGTGGTATCGTTTGGCCACAATTTATCTTTTTATTTTCACAAATTTATTCGCAAAATTCATTTGTGAAAATTAATCAATTTTTTTAGATATTTTATCTCAAAGAAAAATGACTCATTTATTGAGTTATAGTATTGTCATTGAGTTAATTGATCGAATAGATAATAATAGTACAGAACAACAATCGCTTGAAATATTAAAATTTCACATTTAAATTAGTACAAAATACGTGCATCGTAACATTAAACATACTAATTTATGTATTTCAAGCGCCTGATGGCACAGAATTTAATTGGCCAAATACAAAAAGTGACGATACATATTTCACATGATTGAACGCCAGACAGATCACGGTCGAGTTAGTATGAAATTCATTGCCATTTATGCCATCTATACGAGTACGGTATGAACTTGGCTGAATATCAAACGATATTTGTGAAAGCACACGTTGTGAACTTTCATGGATTTGCTTTCATACTCAATCTATCTACAAAATTTTTTAACTCGTATAGGTGGCATCAATGTAATGAAATGAACAACAATACAGAGAACTCGACTCTGGACAGATGCTATTAACACACAGAATGACAGATATCATGGCATAGAAAGAATGAGAAATATCTAGATTCAATAGATTGTTTGTCTGCTCTTGAGATGGCCAAGGCCAAATGGTCAATATCATCAATGAATAAAATCATCGATACATCGCAAATAATACTGATCGCACACATGTTATTGTTATATTTTGATAAAATTATTACCAGGCAGTAACACCTAGATCATGTTTGAAATTTGAGCGAAAATAAAATGAAAAAAAAAAACAAAAAACAAAAATAATAATAATAATTTGTTGAAAATAAGAAATTAAAAATGAAACGAATGAATACAAAAAACAAAACAAAAAAAAAATCGGCAAAACAAAGAGTACACAAATAGAATGTAAGTTTAAAGTCTCGAAGAAATAATAATAATAATAGAAATCAAATCACATTGCAAAGTGTGTATTTGAATCCATAATACGCTTCTTATAATAATTAATCGAGATAAATATTTGAAAAAAAACACTCAAATAAAAAACACAAAAAAAAAAAACAAAAAAAAGGACCGAGAAGAAAACCAAGTGAATTAGACAATTTGCTAGCGTGAAGTGGTGACGAGCATATAACAATAATAAGAAAATCTACAAAAACAATTTTACTATATGCATAGTAAATGTAGTAATAAATATTTAAAAAAAGAAAAACCAAAAAAAAACATACAGACAAAATGCATTCCAAAGGAATGTAATAAGATGAAAATAGGCTAGATGATGAGAACTTATTATAGCATTTTAAATTTGAAGAATGTTGAAAGGAACTTTTACTGTAGTAAAATTGGGCAAACAACCATAATCATGTTTAGCGTTTGCCAATTTAATTTGTGCAACAATTTATATATTGTTTTTCTTTATATCATTTGTTGTCGCATTTATTTGCATCAATTTTCATGCCATTTTAAAACACACAGAACGATTAATTATTTTAACATAGAAACGAAATACAAAACGATACAATAAAAAAAGCTACAATTTGCCGAATGAAAACGAAGAAAAAACATAATATACAATTAAACAGAAACAATAAGAAACGAGAAAAAGACGAAGGAAAAAAAAACATTGAATAAAAAAAAAAAAAAAAATATGGAAGGTTTCAAACATAATTTTACTTATACAAAATGAGTACATTAGCACCAATGCATCCGACATCGTTTTTATATACAATTTCACATCTTGTAATCATACTATCAAATTGAACGTATCGGACCATACATAATAAAACTACTAACACTCAATGAAAGAAAAACAAAAAAACCCAAAAAAGATACTCCGGTTTGGCAAATTAAATAATGCTTTTGGACTGCAAATGTAAAATGCAAACAATGATTATGGTTCACCACAATTCTTTAACAATTCATTTGGAAAACTTTAAACAACAATATCAATTGGCATCAATCTCTTTGTTGTTAATAATATCTGAATAATTTTAAACAATATTTAATCTGCCCATTTGTTGGTTTCTATTGATTTAAGGATATTTTCCTTCGTTTTCATTTCCTACTCTTTTATGATTTCTTCAAAAATAAGAATAACATGTTCTTGTTTCATTGTTTTTTTCTTCTTCTTCTTTAGAAGTTTAGTCGTTTTTCTTTTTTCTATTCGAACGCCTTCCATATCCTTGTAAATATTTATTGCAAAATAGTTATTGCAGTCATTAGGAATAGTTTCTTGTTGTTTATTCCTTATCATCTGATATAAAGATATTTGTTAATTGTATATTTTTACAGAAAATGAAAAGAAGGTGAAAAAAAAAATTACATAAACATTATAAGAAACATAGTGCATCGTTTTGATCTTAATAGTGAAAAAACTAAAATTATTTAGGAGAGAATATAAAAAGTTCAAGCGATTAACATGAATGTCGGTTTTAAGTTTGAAATTAATGCATATTACAAGCATTTTTATTTGAATAAATTTCATTTTGCAAATTCGTTGTGAAATCGAATTAAAGCATAAAATTGAAAATCAGTGAACAAAATCGATGAAAATTCGTTGAAAAATGAAAATTCATTGAAAAAAGAAATTGAAAAAGTTAATTCATTGGAAACAAATACATTTCAGTGAAAAAAGCGACAATTTCTATTGTTGAATGAAAAATGAAAAGAAAGAAAATTCTATAAACAGTTATGAATATTGTAGAAATTAGAAAAACGATAAGTTGTTTCATGTTATGTAAAAATTGAATCAAATTTAAACCAGACAGTAAAACAAAACCAAAACAAAAAAAAATGTTGGCACGCAACGTTCGATGAAACAAGAAAATAACACTTCAAATCACATAAATAAACACACACACACACTAAGTATTTTTTAAGTAAAATTGCGTTCGAAAGTGAGCACGTTGACAAAACAATATGAAATGTTTTATCTGTAATAATTTAGTGTTATAATTATGTGAGATAAGAAACGTCCCAAATGAAACGCTTTTAAATGAAATTAAAACAGCAAAAAGAAGAGAAGAAAAGAAAAAAGAAAAAAATAAGAAAAAAATTCGAAATTTAAGTTGAAATATTCATTGACAACAAAATAGTGTAACAAAACAAGTAACAAAATGATGAAACGAAAAGAATAATAATGATATGAAAATGTTACATGTTTAGCTATTAGGTAGCTTAGGATAATGCACAACATTTCGTGAAAAGAGCGAAACTTCTCTATACTCATTCGTTATGTTAGAATCACTTTTTGTCAGTCTCATTCATTTACATCTTATTTTGTGTGTTAACTTCGTTTTTCCCCTTTAAATTTTTCGTCATTTGTTGTGAGAGAAATAAAGAAACGATTTTCAACAGTAATTTCCTTCTCGATTTACCAAAATTATACCACACATTCGATGATTAAACGAATGATCTAAACATAGTTTGCGATTATAATTAACAAAAATTATAAAAATGAAAAAAAAAAACGAAAGAAAAACAAATCAAGATTGAAAAAACTCGTTCTCATCACTGCCGTTTTTATGAAATTCTCTAAATTCATATTCGCATTATAATAAATTAAATACACTTGTATACAAATCAAATAAATATTCTATAAACATTTCAACATCATATATACACTCACACACACACACACTAAATGATACCGTTTTGAATTAGTGAGTATAGCAAATAAACTCCAATAAATTCCATTTTTCTTCAATGAAATAGCCTTAAAATACCAATTTATTTAGAATCTATTTAATCGATTAGATTTTGAATATATGGATATATAGGTATATATCATAGAAATGAAATTCAATACCATAATGAAATGAAAGCTTTATTGAAATATTCATTTCGAGCGAGTGAAGATCATACACAACGACAATTTTATTTGAAAAAGAAAAAATAAAATAAAATTGAAAAAAAAAAACGGCAGATTATTTCTATCTCCATTCAAGAAATGAAAACAAATATACAGCGGATAAAACAAACAGTTAACAAAAGAAAAATAAAACAAAAATTTGAAAAACAAAAATTAATTATATAAACATACACACCAGCACACATATATATACCATTTGCGCCAAGATCGATTTTTGTTCAATTCAACTCTTTCCTTAATCTTTTCCACATCTCGCTAAATTAAATGACAAACAAAACAAATAAAATCGAAATGAGACAAGAATTAGAAAACAAACAAAGCTAAATATAGACACAAACTGAAATTACACAAGTGCAAATCTCTGCCAATAAAATAAACAAAAGACAACAAAATACGTTGATAACAATACTGATATTTCAATTTACATGAGGT
The DNA here is from genome assembly GCA_029041755.1 of Resseliella maxima. Classification (NCBI taxonomy): domain Eukaryota; kingdom Metazoa; phylum Arthropoda; class Insecta; order Diptera; family Cecidomyiidae; genus Resseliella; species Resseliella maxima. The sequence continues at coordinate 66,414 of JAQOWM010000294.1, forward strand.
ACAAATATTTCATTTAGTAAAATGTTCATTTTTTTTTTTGTCATCAAAGATTTTATGATATACGTATGTAAAAAAAAAACAAAAAACAACAATCTCGAACATAAATTATTTTCAATCACATCTAGTTATTAAACGAGCATAATGAAAAAAAAAAAACAAAATCTTCCATTCATTTTACGATTTTGAACAAAAAATAGTTTTAATTTTACTATAAAATGCGTCCCAACAGGAAAATTCAATCAAATTCATGGCGGAAAAGAACTAATTTTCAAGAGAAAAAAATTATATTACAAAAGAAGAAATTCATTAAAAAAAAAAAAGAAGAAAAAAACTTTTTGGACAATTTGAAAAAAAAAAAACTTTTTGGAAAATTTGAAAAAAAAACTTTTTGGAAAATTTGAAAAAAAAAATTCAAAAACAAAAAGTTCATTTATTTAATTTCACATGAAAGATTCTTTTTGCATTTATTTTACACTCGTTGAAAAATTAAATTATTTCATTCGCAGATAAATCATTCCACAATGAAAAAAATAATTTAAATAGCAAGAATTATAATGATTTTTTCTAAGAATTTAAAAAAAGAATTTGTTAAGTTTCAATTGTTAATGATGGAAATGTCATGTGTTCCATTCGCCAATGAATTTCAAATTGATACACTTACTTGGGATGCATTTTATTATGCATATCAAAATGTTGATCTAGTCAGTACTTTCTCAAAATAAATTCAAATACAAAATAGCATCTTTGGATAATTGCAACTAAAATTGGTCAATTGAAACTGAAGAAAAATGAAAATTTCATTATGTTTGTCACAACATACAAAAAGAAAAAAGAAAAATTTTTTTTTTTTTTTTCTTTTTCCAAACACATTTTAACTTTGCTTATCAATTGAAGTTCTTTTTAAGAAAAAGTAAGAAATGTGTTTTTCTTCAGTTTTATTTTCTCTCGAAATAATATTCGTTATGACCAAATCTGTAGATAACAAATTTTTTTAAAAAAAAAAATATACAATTATGAAGTTAAACGTTGATCAAAATATACATTTGATTTCTCAGTCAAGTTTTCTCAAAACATTTGATTTCTCAATTCATTTCCATTTTGTTTACGTCGAACATTTTAGAAGTTCTTCTACGATAGAAGTCGATAGATAATGTTAAATAGCTTTATTCTTCTTGAATGTCTCATTCATGAGCATCAATTGTCATTTGTGCATTTCTCGATTTGTTTCAATTTATTCTATTTTTCAATCTGCGAAAAGAAGTTTAGAATCAAACACGAAATGAAAAACGAAAAATTGGTAAAAATTATGAAATTTTCGAGAAATGCTTGTTCACATTTTGTTTTATATAAAACACCATCGTCGAATTGGTGACACATTTTGGTTGTTACAGAAATACAAAACATTTTTGATCATGAAATGATAATAAAAGATATTTTAATCTAAAAAAAAAAAATAAACAAGGATAACAAGAATGAAAGTAGACATTTCAATACGGTTGGACCAATGCCTATGGTCTAAGTATATTTGCAGCAAAATTGTTTGCTTGAAATGATCGACGATCACATTATTCTATTGACACAAAGAAACTAACATGAACAAAAAAAAACACATACTTTAATCAAATACTTATGAGGTTTTTAATGCACCGAAAATCATTTAATGAAAGAAAAAAAAAAGCTTTTCAAAATCTATTTAATTTTAGTTAGAAATTGCACACTTAGACCTTATATCTACCGAACTTAGCTGTAATGTTACAACAAATTATTACCACATGAATTTGAACAACAACAACCAACCAACCAAAAAAAAAAAATGAATAGAAAGAAAGAGGGGAGAATTAAAAAAAAAAAAAAAATTTAGGAAAAATATGAATCTCTATTGTTGAACGCTCTTTTAACTTTTAAGCCTATCGGTTTATACTTTAATTTTCTCTCCTTATTATATATCCCTATTCTAAGGACTGTTTCGATATATGAAATGAAATGAATAAACAATGTATTATTGTATTTAATATTAATATCAATTTCTGTGATCGGAAAATAAAAACAACAACACATACACACATTTTTGTTGTACATTTTATATTTATATTTTGTGATATACATAGCTAGACGACATGATTTCAATCGATATATGTTTGCAATTTAAGATGGTTACGTGAAAAATCAAGTCAAACTCACGATAATATACGAAAAAAAAAAAAAAACATTGGACGAAATCTGGTACTTATGTCAACTGTAGATCGTTTTTCTGTTAACTCTATATATTTGATAATTATCTTCAAAAACAATTAACAATTATCAACAATTTATTCTTCAAGAACATTCCAAATCCAAAATATTCTTTAAAAAAAATGCCTTTTTTCAAAGTACAGATGGCAAGTTTATGATTTACAAGTTTTGTAAAGGTTTAATTTTGAACATGTTTCTCAAATATTCGATTTAAATTTTGCTTCAATAAATCCATTTTAATGACTCGAAAACAGTGACTGTCTTGATCCCAATGGTATTTCAGTTGGGCCGACAATGTGGTGTTTTATTATCAAAAAACAATGTTTAAAATTTAATCAAACTTCCGAATGATGTTCTGAAAATACCATGAAATGATAATGATCAAATGGCAACCATAAAATGTTCTATTATTGTCGTCTAGTTTCTTGTAATTTTTCGTTTTTTAAAAATTCGTACAATTGAATGTTTTAAAATACATATCTCTATATAGCTTTGTTTAGCACAATTGATTTGAGATTTAAAAAAAAAAAAAAAAAAAAAGTACAACAAAAATGTCATACATGTATGTCCCAAAGAATCTCCAATGCAATTTTGATTTTCATTCTAATTAGTTAAACTACATATATACTTGTTGAAAATTAGCAAATGAAAAATAGTGAAAAGTTTTCTTCTTTATCATCTTATTACACAAAGATATACACACAGAGAGAGAGAGAATGAATTAATTGTTGCTTAAGCCAATTCATATCTTTTGAGTTATTTTGTTTGAAAATCTAAAAACGCTACACAGGTACTTGACAATTTATAATGGGCAATTTAGCATTCAGAATTATTTCTCTGTTTGTATTGAATCGAAAACGCAAATGTCAAACATTTAATTAAAAAGTTATTATATTCTCTTCTTCATCTTTGTTGAATTTTATTCATTTTAAATAGAGACTATTAAAATATAAGACACACACACACACACTCACAAAACGATACTTAAGAATATATAGTTATGTATACCCATACTGTGTGTAAGAATAATTCGCTCGAAATTTTCTCGAAATACACACACACAATTTTCATTCTTCTCTATTTCTCTCCATTTTTTTTTTTTTTTTCTAATTTGTAGAATGAATAGTGAATTTGATTTTTTCGTATTGCATCGGATGATTCAAATGTTACAAATGCAACAATCACATCGCAGTAAGCTGCGTGTGTTTATGCATTTTATTATGTTTTGATGAATCGTTTTGCAATGTACATTTTTTTTACAAAAAGAAAAACAAAACAAAAAACAAAAAGAAAAAAACATTAGTTGCAAATAAATCAATAACATTATTTGTATTTATAAAATGAAACCGATAATGAAATGGACTATTATTATAAATGATATGCAATTTGCGAATTTTTATTAGGCGTTATTCATATAAATGAAAGTTTTATGTATTTAACAGAAGATAAAGAAGAAAACAAAAAAATTGTAGATATTTCAAAGACAAAAAAACAACAACAAAAACTAAAACTATAAACACGTTGACGACAACAACAACAACAACAACAACAACAACAACAACAACAAAAACATAAATCATTTTTGTAATCCCCGATATCTAATTTTTAAACTGTTTTATTTAGAAATAGAATTTTGTTGAATTTTACAGAATATGTAAACAAATGGTTTATTATACAAGAAAGAAAAAAGAAAAAAACAAAAACAACTCATATTTAAACAATAATATATAAAGAAAATGACGAGAAAATAAAACAAAAACCATTTTAAACAGTCGAACAATTTATACAAAATCACACGAATATGAAAAATATAATACAACAATTTCAACTATTCTTCAAAAATTTACGAAAAAAAAAAGAAAAAACCATACAGTTTTGCTGAACAAATTAATTTTGATTGCAAATTTTCAAGCTTTTTTCTCTCCTTCATTATTCCTCTTAAAAAAAAAAAAAAAAGAAAAAAAACTCTCTATCACTCTCATTCTTTGACATTTTCCGTTTGACCTTTGCTCTGCTCAAATTATTCTATTCTTTGTGCAAACTTGAAAATCCATGTCGCAAGTATACTGAATATATATCTATCTCTCCTCCCTCTATCTCTATATATGTATATTTTCACTCCAACAACAATCTTTATTTTTTTTTCTCATTTTTTTTTCTCTCTTCAGTCGAAATTCTCCTCAAATGTTTTGATGTTATCAATATTTAACTAGAAATATATATATATATATATAATAGAAAATGTAATATAAAAAAAAGAGAAGAAAGAAAAATTATATGCAATAAATTGAATGATGACCGAATGCCAGATGGAGGGCATGTAAAGATGATAGCTAAATATATAAGGCACAAAAAATGCAACATTTGAATGAACACTTCTTGAAATACATTTGCAAAAATAAAAGTTACTAAAAAAAAAAAAAAAAAAAAAAAAAATGAAACGATGCAAACAATGCCAGTTCCAAATTGGCATATAGCATTACACCAAAATTAAACGTTATGAATTAACTTTTAAATGAATGAAAGAGAGAGAGAGAGAGAGAGAGAGAGAGAAAGAAAGAGAGTGATGGAATAAAACAACAGAAACATGCATAATTCAGACTATAATTAAATATATTACAAACACACATAACAACAACAACAATGAAACACATTCACTGAATGAAACAATGTTAAGAATAGAAAAGAAAAAAAAAGAAAAGAAATGATGAAATTTAAAGTGAACATTAACTATTTAAAAATGAAATATATATCACGATAATGATATTAGCAACAACAACAACAACAAAAAAAATCTATATGTTTAAGACAACAACCAAAAAAAAAAAAAAAATGTTTATTTGAAAAGAAAATATTAAGCAGACAATATAAGAAATGAAATGAAAAGCAACAAGGTAGTTTTGATTTGCATTTTTATTTTTCAGCTGTAAAAGTGAATTGATTCATTATGATATTTATATATTCTATTTAAATTGGTGAGTAGCTTGGTCGACATGAGCATATAGGTAAGTAATTTGGTGAAACTTGATGGTAAAAGAGAGAGAGAGAGAGAGAGAGAGAGAGAGAGAGAGAGAGAGAGCGAGAGAGAGAGAGAGAGAGAACGAGAAAGAGAAAGAGAGAGAGAAAGAGAGAAAGAGATAATTACACGTACTTATTACGAAATTTTGCATGTTTTCTTTAAAATTTAGATGAAATCATTTCTTGTGCACAGGTAACTGCACGAAAAACACTCTTTATGTGAATACAAATTTTTTTTTATCGTCTGGATACAACATCTCAAACGAATAATTCTTCAAATACAAACGTGTTTTTGAGCGTAATATTCAATTAAAATAAGAGATTTTCTGTTCAAGAAATTTCTTCGAACAAAATATAATCTTTTTTAAAAAAAAAAACAGCACACAATGCCAATACTTATTGAGCAGAATGTGATTTTGAGTGTCGAAACCAGACTGAATAACAGATGTTTAATCAATATTTCAGACAATTGCCAATTGCATTTTCGTCATATAATAAACGTTGCCCTGTATGTCAACGTTCGTTGACGTGGTTGGTAACGAATATATTAACGACTATGCATGTTGGTTGAATGGTTCATTCCCAATACCGTGCTCATTACATGAAAAAAATTCGCACATGGAACCAATTTCTAAGAGCCTGGATGATTTTTTCAAAATATTTTCTCAATTTATCTGTATATTGTATGGGACAAATTGTAATCAATTGTAAAAATTGTAAAGGGAAATTCTCGATTTTTATTGCACAAACAATATGTTGAGATATTTGCTTTATTTTTTTGTTCAAACAGTTTTCACATTACACTGCAGCCAATTACGAACAATAAAACAAATAAAATGTAATTGCACTTCAATTATCCTAATTTTTACATTAAAATCAATAAAATTCATGTGCTTTATTTAGCACGTAAATAAAAATGATAACATTTGCTGTCATAGTATTGGAAATAAATGATTGTTCTACACCAACCAAACTATTTCAATAGTTTTATTCAGTTCATTTTTTATGAATTAATGTGTATATTTTCCCAAAAAAAAAAGCATTTTGCTTTGTGATCTGTCTATCATGATAACGCCCGACGTACTTACAACTCAATACGAATTATGCATATTGTTAATCGGTGCGTATTTTGGATTGTATGAATGAAACAAATTCAATGAATTAATTGTGATGATTTTCATTTTTGAAAATTATGTCGTAATCAGAATCGAAAAAGAAAACATATTTTAGTTCAAAGCCTAAACTAAACGGATGAACTTGGAAAATATTTTGGGAGAAAATTTGAACAGTTTTATGAAAAAAAAAAAAAAAATGATTCTGAACAAAATCATCGAGATTTATAAAAAGAAGCATTTTAAAAAAATCTCCGCAAAAAATAATTTCACCGTAATCGATTCCATATTTGCATGGTTGGGTGTATCAAGTTTTAGACAAAAATTTCAAAAAAATTCACCATTTTACGATACAATCAGTTTAATTCCAATTTTAATGCAATTGATTATAGTTTCAACTGAAACATACATTGTTCATCAATATTTTGATCTATTTTTGCATCCAACATCAATGTTGGGAGCATTTACTGATGGTATACAAACAATTGGATTAATATTTGTTGGCATTGTGCAAATTGCTGAAAATATTTGGAAAATTCATTTAGATGAAAATATAAATGAATCTATTGAGGCATTTGATTTGGCAATTTTTGCAAATCATTTGTGTACAAAAAATTGTTTATTTTGTAAACGATTAACACTTTGGCCATTTTTATTTCGTCGAATTTTTTTCATTTTTGTCATTCCATTTGTAAATGAATTAATAATTATTAATACGATTAGCGATGAGGATATCATTTGGCGACAAAGTATTTGTGTTCGTGAAATTACTGCAAATATTATTCGCATTGGTTTGATTTATATTGTTTGTCATTTTCAATGGGTAAAATAATGTTCTCTTCATAGAAATCAACATTTTCATTTCAATTTATAATTGATTTTCATGTTTTTTTTTATGGATTTCATTTTTTTTCTCACAAGATCGATACTCGTCTGCAATTTGTGCAAAAAAGAATTTATGAAACCATACAAAAAGCGCAAAAATATCCACAAAATAGAAAATCTCACGAATTAATTATTGAATTGAATCAAATCAAATCATTTTATAGTCGTCTATGGAGAATAAGTCAAAAAATAAATGAACGCTTCAATTGGACCATTTGTACTGTATTGCTCATTTATTTTTGCTCAATTACAATTGGAATTTATTGGGTATTTTAATGTTTTATTAAAATTTTCGAAAAGGATTATGATGAAATTCAAAAAATTTATCCACAAAATGCTTAATTCAATTTTTTCCATATACTCCAGATATTTATGCGTATCAAATATCAGCGATGGGGTTCTATATGGCGTAAGTTATTTAATTTATGATTTTTTCAATAGAAAATTAAAAAAAAAAACCACTTGCGTTTCTGTTCAAATCATTTGTAGAATCATGTATGCTGAATATGCCAACATTTATCATTACATTAATACTAGCTAAGGACGTTGAACATTGGCGTGTAGTAACGAAACAAATTGCAAGATCAATTTTCATAAATCGAAACTTCACCAATGGTGCCATCGCTCGAAATGTATGTTTTATAAAAAACTAAATCATTTTTAAACGGAAAAGTAAAAATAAAAAAATACAAATTTAATTGTTTATCATTACAACATTCACATTTGATTCTAGATTCGAAAAATTGCTTACATAATACATTTGTGTCCATTTCGTTTTTCGGTCATGAACTTTTTCGTTTTCAGTTGGAAAATATACGTTAGTGTAAGTAAAATGAAAATTCGAAATGCAAGTCATCTTGATTTCTGATTCAAATTATTTCGGACCAAATGTTCTTGGTCATAACATGAATTCTCAATAACTAATGATGAAATCAGAAAAGTTTAATAATTTTACTTATTATTTATTGATGTTTTTATTTATCTGATACAATAGATTTTTCATGTAACATCAACATATATGCTGTTTCTTATTTCGATTCGTCCACCAAATTTCTAGATTCTTGTCATGTTGTTAAAGCGAATATACGATTATCATCTTCACGTAAAACATTTTCCTTTTTTTTTTGAGTTTGAGCTGTATTTACAGACAAAAAGTTCAAAATTCATTATTATTAGTTTCATAAAGTAAGAAACAATTGTTAATTTAAATTAAAGAAAATACAAAAATATCGTAAAAATCTTCTGTTTTATTTTGATTAAAAATAAATTCAATAGGAATAAATTTATTTGAAATGTTTTAGAAAAAAAAAAATTTATGAAATTATTTCATTTTTTTTGAACGTAAGTTTTGGTGTGTATTGAATAAAAACCACCATATAAGTTGTAATTCCAGCAGCCATCTACAAAAGAAAATATTCAATTTATTTGAAATTTAATTCTTTTTTCCAGTATTCTATGATTACCATTCGCAGCAAAGAGAAATTTAATTGAAATATTCCGGACGCCGAAAATATGATCCGTTCACGCATTAATTGAAGCGAAAAATGCTCAAGCTTATAGATGAAATTATTTTTCGATAAAAATATTAAAACGAAAAAGAAATTCTTCTTTAAATTTATATTCATAATTTAAGTTTCAATGAAATGTAATTTAAATTCTCATTATTTATTTGAAATCAAAATCAACGTTGATTAAATGACTTACTAATAAATCAAGTGTTTTCCCTCCAATACTGTTTACTTCAAAACTTATGAGTAAAAATTTGAACAGATCCGACTAATTAAAATATAATGAAAAAGCAAAATTAAATATAGCCAAATTCTTTGAATATTCAATATTACGATAAAATCATTTATTCAAATAATATAAAATCACCTCTTTAATGCAATTTTCACATGATGCCAACAACATTATGATTATGAACAATATTGGAAATAATCGAAGAATTATGTCTGAAAGAAAATGACAAAAATTGTAATTTTGAATATTTTTTCATCTTTAAATTCGCCTAAAATTTAAACATAAAACCAAATCATATCGTTTTGAAAATTCAAAAATAATATAATCAAATAATCATTGAATGTACTTAATACAAAAGAATTACCTGGCAAACAAACTATATCATCATTGTATAATTTCAAATAAATCCAAAATAAGTTTGAAAGTAAAAAAATAAAATTTTCAAAGATATACATTAATAAAGAAAAGCCAAACATTTTATTAATTAAATATGTCATGCGAAATATTGATGTAAAAATGCGCATCGATACATTTAAATCAGCATGAATCTTTTGAGTGTTGTATGTCAATATTTGATCATGTTGTATTTGAATAAATTTCTCATTGCTTTTTACATCCTTAATACTGTGTTCAATTTTCATTCGAATTAATTTTATATAAAATGTCAATGTGCTTGTATGTAAACGATGTTGAAAGCATCTAAATCTAGTAATTGCAATCGGTATGATAAGTGTACCACAATAGAATTTAAACAATGGATCATATGGAAAACTTAAAATTTTAAATAAATCCATTATCAATGAAATTATATTAAATGCAATTAACATTCTCCAATTAGTTTTTATACACGAATATTTCTCATTTTCAAATAATTCACGTGAACATAATATTTTCAATGCATTTTCGGTTTTTTGTTTTAATTCAAAGAAATTTGCACAATGTTCATGCGAAACTTGTGTTTCAATCAATATTATCACACATGTAATTGTAACAGAAAATAAATTTAATAATTCATGCCAAAAACCAATCTCAATTTCTTGCTTAATGAAAATTATTCGCACAGTTATAATTATAATGACAGAAAGTAATATAATAAATATCCCAAATAATGCCATAAATTTAGAAGATTTTTTAAATCGTTTTTCCAAATTGTCTGAATTTTGATTTACATGTATCGGACTAATTGTAATTAATTGGAAAAATTTTAAAAGAAAATTTTCGATTTTTATTGCCCAAATAAAATGTTGGGACAATTGATTTTTTTGTTCAAACACTTTCCACATTATTACTGCACACATTGAATGCCAAACGTGAATAATATTTAGACAGAGATATAGGCTGAATATTCGAAGAGGAAAAACTAATTGTACTGCTACTGACCTGATTTTGCTTAAAAAATAATAAATCCCATTGATTACGCACATAATTATAAATAGTTACTATTTGCTTTCACTCTATTGATAATAAATGCTTTCTTTGACAGCAACTGAATATTAATTAACTGTTTCAACAGTTTTGTATTCGATTTAGTCGTTTTAGATAATTATATGATAATGCGTACATATTTTTATAAAAAACGGGTCTTCTGCTGTTATCTGTTATCATAATATCTCCTGATATCCGTTATCTGTTATCATGATAAATAATTGCATATTATTCAAAGAAACAAATTAATCTGATGAATTATCTGTGATGATTTTCACTTTTGAACATAATATAGTATCTCTTATTACAAAATTACAGAATCGCATTTGAAAAAACTCAAGTTAGTTGAAAATCTAATTATTTCGTTTTGGAAGACAGTGAATGTTTTGGAATGAATTGAATGAAAATCACCATATAGTCTGTAATTCTAGCCACTATTTACAAAAGCAAATACTCGATAGATTTGATGTTTTTTTTTAAATGTTCTATGACACTCAGCACTCGAAGCAAGGAAAAATATAATTGTAAAACACCGGCCAAAGAAAATATGATGCGGTCATGCATTAACTGAACCGAAAAATGCTCAAGCTGAAAGAAAAAAAAAATTATTTCTACATAGAAATGATAAATGTCAAATAAAATTCCTTTTTTAACTAAAAAGTTTTGATTCTTTTTCTTGTAAATTTTATTTTCAATTTGAATTCTTTTTTTTATTTAAAATCTTTTAGCAATCTTTTTTTGAATTGAAAATTAAAATAAATTGCAATTACACTTACTAATAAATCCATAGTTTTTCCATTAATACTATTTCCAGCAAAACTTGTGACTAGAAATTTTCATTTCAGATTCATTTAAGCGAAATATATATTTATAGAAATTTTTTTTTAAATATTTTCAATTTTTGGAATGATTTTTTTCAATAATTGAATATTAATAATATTCATGAATGGTTTTTACAGTTTTGTATTCAGTTAAATGCATTCCTGTTAGTGCGTTTATTAAAAAAATAAGGCATAAGGCCTGGTTTCTATTCAATTTGTTCTCTTGATCTGCACCAAGGTTATGTACTCATCGTAGCATATTGTTTGATGGCAGGTATATTGAATTCTTCAAATGAAATCAATTTAATGAATTATTTATAATGATTTTCTTTTTTGAATATTAATTATTGATGTAATGCATCAGAATAGAAAAAAAAAACCAGATTCATTTCAGAATCTTACTATTTTCGTATTTGAAGACATAGAAAAATGCTTGAAAGACAATTTGAACAGGTAACTGTTCATAAAATTCTATAAAGAAAAAATATTAAATTTCAAAAAATGACCGATTTATAAAAGAGAGCCTTTCAGAAACACCCCCGCAAAAAAAAATAGTTGAGCGAAAATATTCAAGCAAAAAAAAAAAGAATAAAAACAAGCCAAATAAACGTGCATAAATAAAAGCCAATAAACTAATGATAAATAAAAAAAAACCGTCATAAAATTTATTGAATAAAATTTATTTATCATTCGCTTTAATTATATTCAATCTCTTGAAACGTACAACTTCAAGATTTACTTTTTTTGGTTGATTTCAGTTTTGTTTTTTTTTTTTTTTTTAATTTTAATTAATAAAATTATTACAGTGGTTTTTACTTTTCCTTATTACATTTCGATTAAATTTAATTAGAGAAAAATTGTTTGTTTTTTTTTTTTAATAATTCCTTAAGAATCTATTACTAAACTATCGATAACTATCTTGATGATGTTATTTCAAAATGTTCGATTACTATGTGTAATTTAATAAATTGTTTTTGTTGTTGTTGTTGTTTTTTTGTAGATGTTATTTTTTATTCAGCTCCATGATTAATTCGGCGTGCGCTTAAAAAATACAATGTATCCGAAAACGAGAAACACTTTTTTGCTGGTGTTGTTGTTGTTGTTGTTATTGTTGCCGTTGTCATAATCGTTACACATTTAAGCTGGTAGCTGAAGTTTTTTACCTTTCAATACTTTTGTAATGTACAAATAGAAAAAGTCACAATACAAGATGGTTTGAATAATACCGGCAAAGATGGCAATTAAATCATAATGAGTTTCAGTTATGTAGCGCCAAATCCAATTGATTAAATATAATCCACGATATGAGCCCAATGCAAATAAATAATGGCTTGTTATACTTTCGGCTTCACCAGTTTTACTAACCAAAAATAATTGCGGTAAAATTGCCACCGATTCCAAATAAATTGAAAATGTCCATAACACTTCCATTACAGTAAAATCATGATTAATCAACAATGCCAATATGACAGTTGGTATTAATAAAAATTCAATGCGAAACGAATCATGATTACGATCGTATGTGGCACGAAATTTGGCAAACATTAAGAATACAGTTGCCACGGATGCACCAATAAATACGACTTTCATTACTGTATTATAAATGCTAATGAATGTTGTGAACAAATCCAAATAGCGTGTTATGTATACAATGGTGAATAAAATTTGAGATTTGCCGGAAATACCAGCACAAGATCTTGTTTTCCATATTTTAAGCAGCAAAATAATGATGGCCAATAGATGCGACAAATCGCCTGTTAGTCGAAAGATATTCATGATTGTTTCTTTCTGTTTTTTTTTTTTTTTTTTATATGTGAATATCTAATCACTATTTTTTTTTTCTCTTCTCTCTATTTCTCTGTATTTTATTATCTCTGCTCGGTCTCGGTTGACACGTTCACACTCAGTAAATTTGATATTTGATTGAAACTGTTTGGAAAATGAAAAACAAAGAAGAAACGAACAGAAAAAATGAAGAAGAAGGAAAGACAAAAAAAAAAAATTGTTACACTTAATCACACTGCTTGCTAATGGTAAAATGAATTTGAATTAATTTCCAATCAAACCTTGAATGCTTGAAATGCAATTGAATCAGAAAAAGCCACGGAGACACAGCCGCATAGACTGACACTGATGTGATCAACACACAAACGAAAAATGACGTGGCTGACAATAAGATTAGGGTTCTGTATTTGTTCTTGTTTTCGCAACTTTTTGACAGCGTCTGATGAATAAAAAAAAAAAAATATTACTCCGACCAAGAATATTTGTCATTAACAAACCAATAAACATGAAGTTGTCTACATTAAGCCGGTTTATAAAAGATAGCAGTCATGGTTCATTCACATTCATCAATTGAATTATCATTACATTGTCAGTTAACAGAATAACAATTATTTAATGAAAATTTGAAAAGAAAAAAACAATTTCTTAAAAAAAAAAAATGAAAAAATTTCAGAAGAATCGAAAAAACAATATTTTCATTTACATCATTTATTTTCATTGGATTTTATATGCTTTTCAAACCAAAATTAAAGATACAAAAAAATTAACTCTGATGCTCAAAACAGTGTTCAATGGGTTGTGTAGACTTGCCAATTTATTGTTTCAATCGGCTGAACCGGACCACAATGCTTCTATGACATGTATATATAAATTAATTCAATAGCTAAACAAAATCCTTTTAGTTTAATTTTTCAAATCAAACCCAATTTTGTTGTTTTTGTATTAAATTCGTACAGAAAAAAAAAACTTTGAAAACTATGGACAATCTTACGGATCAAATGGGACTTTTAAGTGATGATTTGATTGAAGAATGTTCAGACGATTCAGATGACCATAATACATCAAAAAGTGCACCACTTCGAGAACAGGATCGATTTTTACCCATTGCAAACATAGCGAAAATCATGAAAAGGGCTATACCAGAAAATGGAAAAGTAAATATTTTTTTTTTTTTTAATCTTGTTCAATGAATGGTCAACCATCGATGTGATTCATTATGATTTATCTTCTATTTTTCTGCTTTTTAATCATTTTCATTATTATATTGTTTAAATAATGATTTAGATTGCAAAAGAGGCACGTGAATGCATTCAAGAATGTGTATCAGAATTCATATCATTTATCACATCGGAGGCTAGTGAACGTTGTCAAAATGAAAAGCGTAAAACAATTAACGGAGAAGATATTTTGTATGCAATGTGCGCACTTGGTTTTGATAATTATGTTGATCCATTAACATTGTATTTGCACAAATATCGTGAAACCACCAAAACAGATAGAAATATCACCGGTGCTGACAGTACATTTGAGGAATCAAGCACAAGCAATTTCAGTAAGTATTAATGCCATATAATTTGTTTTTTTCTTTCAAATTATCAATGGAATTTGCACAATTACATTTATCAAAATAAACAATTTATTTATTAATCAAACAATTTAATGTAAACAATTAAATCTATCCAAATAACCCATCAAATTCATATTATAAATCAAATCGAATGTTTTGTCTGACTACTTTTCATTTTTTATTGTTTAAAGAAAACAAAAAATGAATTTAATTAATTATTAAAGGCAATTGTCTTTGAATTGTTCTAATAATCGAAAAATTTAATTCCAGATCAAAACTTGAGAAACGGAACTAATGCAAGCACATCAAACAACACGGCCACAATAATCAATACAAATGGAACAGTATCAGGCACAAATGCAGTTCCAAATAGTATCACATCAGCAAGTGGTGGTGTTGTATTAGGTCAAATTGGTGAAAGTATATTGTATTATGATTCACAGAATCAATCATTTCAACTTTAAATCTGGATGAAAGAAATTTTAACCAAGGTTTATCCTAATTTTTAATCTTAATTTTTTAATTATATTAAAAAAAAAAAAAAAAAAATATGAATGAAATAATAAACGCAAATTTGTAAAATCTGGTATTTAAATGAAAACTCAACGGTTTTGTTTTTATTGATCATTTAATAAAAATTCATTAGTATTTTCATTGGTAAAAGATTTTTCTCTTTTGTTTCCTGTGTAAATTCTCAAACTGAAAATGTAAATATAAATGTGGCGTCCCGTGTATTTATGTATGTTGTGTCTCTTTGTGTGTGACAAGGAGATACGTGATGGATTATTGATGTTCATTATGGACTGAAAAATTATCAACCAGTGACTGAATATGGAAGTCAAGGTGATGCCAGACAATGTTTCGATTGTTGATTGTTGTTTTTCTCTTTTAGTAATCTGTACCACGAGAAACGACTTCCTTACAAGTTGGCCGCAACATAATTGTATGTTCATATTGAGCGGTGTAACTGCCTTTTATATCGCACAATGGTGGATATGCTTCGACAACACCCTTGTCACATAAATCTTTCAATGCCATTTGATATTTGGTTGCACCAGCACGATCTAACCAACGTTTACAAAAGGCCAATGTGCTAAAATTCTTATTGATTGTATTCAATAATGATTTTGATGATGACAAACGTAATGGAACATATGGTGCATCAAATGCTTTCATATAATGTGAACAATCCATATCTTCATGAATTAAACCACGTCCAGTTGAACCAAATGTTTCAATTGCATAAAATTCATTCTCTTCCATGCGTGTTGTTTCACCACCTTTAACAATTGGCACTGTTTTACCAGCATGAATACGATATGGACTGATTGAATGCCCATTTAAATTCCGTATACTTTTTACTTGATACGTTTTACCATCAATTTCCACTTCATATGATTCCATAACCTCTTGAATTGCAGCACCAATATCGCATAGCCGAACATCGATACCAGCTTCACGAATACCAGTATTGGTTGCATCACGTACCGCTTCTTTGAGTTTATCAAATTTCGGATTGAATGCCAATGTAAAGGCACAATCAATGATGCGACCTTTGATATGCGTACCAAAATCAATTTTACAAATGTCATCGTATTGCAATACAGTTGTATCGCCAGCATTTGGTGTATAATGTGCGGCACAATGATTCAATGAGCAACCAGTTGGGAATGCAAGCCCCGCATCTAATCCATTTTCTGCAATTAATTTACGTGCTGTATTTTCTAATTCTTCGCAAATTTGAATCATTGACATGCCAGGTTTTACCTAAAATTAAAGAAAATCAAAATAAAATACTATCAAATTCTCTATTCGCACATTCATAATTTGAATTTCTGGAAAATGGATGGAATTTATCACAATTTTACCCAATTTTGAATATATTGACGTGTCTGACGATGTGCTTCAGCAGCCAAACGAAGTTCATTGTAAATGTCTGTGTGCAAACGATCTAATGCACGTTTTTCTTCGCTTGTAAAACGATCGGCTGCTTTACGATCATCGGTAAATGTTGGATGCCGTAGAATTTCACCTTCTGGATAAATGCCATCCGGGAAGAGTTCAACAATTGGTATGGTTGGCGGTGTTGTTTGTTTCTTTTTACCATCTTTGCCCTTATTCTTGTTCTTATTCTTCTTCTTCTTTTTCTTTTTTGCGGCTTCATCGCCAGCTGCATCATCATCACCATCAGCCGCATTATCATCTCCATTCGCATCATTCACTTTATTCTCATCGTTTTCAACATTACCATCACCTTCACCATCTTTTGCTTCAGCTGATTCTGAAAAAAATTAAAATCAAAAGTTGAAAACCATGTGAAAGATAACAAAAAAAAAAAGAAATACATGTCATTGAATTTGGCAATTGACTTCACTATTCATACTAACTTGATTGCTTTTTGTTCTTCTTTTTATTCTTTTTTGCATTTACTGCTTTTTCATCGGTCACATCCGCATTCACATTTTCATCATTTGTGCCATTTTGTACAGATTCACCGTCGATTTCTTTCTTTTCAATTTCTGACATCTTTACCGGTCACACTGTGTGTGTTTTTCCTCACTTTCAATAAAATTGTTTTCTTGATCGCAATACAATTAAGTTTCACTTTCTACAGTGGAAAAAAAATGTGGCGCAGAAATCATACAATACTCGCTTGACATTTATCGTAACCCTATTGATGTCTACATATGAAACATGTGTAGAGAATGTATTCTTCTTCGAAATGAGTATGTTCAATGACGACGTTTTCACAATATGAATATCATTCATTGTGTGTGATTGAAAAGAGAAAAATTATTCGTATTTTTTCTCTTACAATAAATACATTTTATAATAATTCATAAATGCATTTTAATTTATGAAAATATTTTGATGAAATTTATTTGAAAGAAAAAAAAAAAATAACAACAACAATCATTTTGATTTGTACACATTTGATTAACCTTAAACTGAATTTACTTCAATTATGGAATGGAAAATTAGTTTTTAATTTTTTAATTCATTTTTTTCATTAAAATTTATTTTATTTTTAATTCATTAGACATTTACCATACTAAAGATAACACTTAACAATACAAATAAAAAAGGAATTTTGCCATTTTTCTCATATTGGAGCTTACTATTTGTCGTTTGCATTTCGCAAAGGTGTACTACACGGTTCAATAAGTTTCCATAATGTAAATGAAAAATTTTGTATTTTGGCCAAATTCTTTTTTATGTAGTCCTCTTTTTTGCTCGATACACCGAGTCCAACGTTTCTCTAACATTTGTAGACCCGTTTTATAATATTCCGCCTGAAGTCGCTCAAAATAAGCATATCATGTTCAAGAATGGTTTCACTTTTATGTTCATGTTCGTATGGGTTCGGTTCGAGTGGTCCGAAAGAGAAAAAAGGATATTCATGTTCGTTCGAGTTCAAATTCAGTTTGTTCATAATGTTCAAGTTCGGTTCATGTTCATTCGAATATTGATCAATTAACTGAACCAAATTGAACTGTTCAATACAACAATTAATTAGGCAACAATATTTCGAATATGTTTTGTTTATAACGAAAATTACTATTATTGTTCAGTTGTTTTTCTCAGAAAATGAAGCAGTGCCGAAGTCGCTTCAGCAAAGAAATTCATTGTCTCTTGCACCATCTCTAGTCGATTACGGTGTAAATTTAAATTAATATCAAACAAAATTGAGAAAGTGGACTTCTATGCCGTGGGCAAGTACATCAACGATCGATTAATGTACTACGGCATAAGTCGTGTGACGTTACGTTGAAAGTGATCTCTATCATATATACACTGAATGGCACATATATCATTACGGAATGCAAACGACAAATCGTATCTTTTTGCCGTTTCCGTTGGTATAGACAATGTATATTGATAAATCGCTTTCATGCAAAAAAATTCATACGTTGATAAATCATATTGAGACATGAAGAAAAAAATTTAAATTTTATTGGATTTCAGTAACAATAGTTTACTTTTTTTTACATTGATATTTGTAGCCATTTTTCACAATAAAGCATTAAAATTCATTAAAAAATTCCGGTTTTCAAGTTGGCTATAGCCAATAAACAAGTTATTTCTTGGTATACTTTACAAATCAATTGATTATACGTAGCGAATATAATTTGGTGGACTCCGAATGAACGATTTAAAGAAAATACAAATTTCATGTTCATCTAATGAATAGATGCATTTAAAAACTACTAATTCATTCGTTAAAAAACTATTCATTCGTCATCTGGAGAAATTCTATTTTCCTATTGTTGCGAAATTTTATCAAAATCTCAATTAATAAGTGAATTAGGTTACGATATAATTTATTCAATTCCCAGCTCCTTGTGTCATATTAATGTAATCTTGTTCCTTTTTCAAATAGTCTGAATGACATTTGGGCATGAATTGAATGAAAATTACCAAATATGTTGCCACGGCAGACATTATCTAAAATTTCATAAAATTTCTTTCTCATAATAATTAACTTGAAGAAATTTAAAAAATATACTCGTTTCCAAAGCGTCCAATTTACAATTAAGAATCGATGAGCATGAATTTCAAATGTAACCACAAACATTTGTATAGAAAATTTTCGAATCTGAAATTATAATTTAACATCAAATTAAATTGAAAGAGAAAAAAGCATATTTTTATTAGTCTCAAAAATGTATCTCAACTAGTCTCTTTAAAGGGCCATTTTTCGGATCACATTTGATTTTGTGCAGTTGCATGCTCATAATTTTTCTCTGGAAATTATTCAAAATAATTAGGAAATAGAAATTCATTTCTTTAGTTGAATTCTCTTATTGGATTTGTTAAATTTTACTCAAAAATGTTTGAAATTTAAAAATATTCCAAAGAACTTACATTTAACCGAAATGTTTCGACCGAATGGAAAAGTGTACAAATGTTGATAGCAGGCGATAGTATAGCTATAAATGCTTCACATACATATGGACTCAATTGAAACTTATAAATAGCAAATGCCCAATACATTCCAACGCTAATGCATACAAAGTATGAAATGACAGTTGCCAACAATGACCAACCTAAATATTGATGAAAATTTGTCGAAAGGAAAATTAAACGAAAAGAAAATTTGAAGGAAAAAGCATTTCGCAACGAAAATGTTATTTCAATATTATCAATCAATGTGAAAATTCTGGATAAAAAGTTTTTATTTTTAGTTATGTTATTGATTTCGAGCGCCACTTATACGATTTATCAATGTACACTGACTATGTCAACGGAAACGGCAAAAAATACGATTTGTCGTTTGAATTCCGCAATGGTGTATGTGAAATTCAGTGTACATATGACAGAGATCGTTAGCAACGAAACGCCGCATGACTTATGCTGGTAGTACATTAATCGATCGTTAATGTTCTTGCCCACGGCATGAAAGTCCACTGGATGAACTTTCGCAATTTTGTTTGATATTTATTCAAATTCACACCGTACTCGTAGTGATGCACGGGTGTAGTACAAAGCAGTTTTCTTACCTCCCGAATGCTAACGCCATCTCAATGTTTGTATTGAAAACGGAATTATATACAAATGTCGTCGCATTCCTAGCAAAGATGCCGATAAAAATCTAAAGATGGCGTTAGCATTCGGGAAGTTAGAAACTGATTTGTACTACACCCGTGTAGTGATGGCGTAAGTGGCAATGCATGATCTTTACAAAATGCGATTTCAAAAAAATGTAAATTCTCAGATATTTTTCAAATGCACAAATTTAAGCAAATTTTAATTCATCATACCAAATGCTTGATTTAAATCTTGAACCGCCAACCAAAGCAATTGAAATGCTTTTTTGCTGCATTTCAATGAATTTATACGATTTTTCTCAGTGCTAATCAATTCTTCAATTCGAATTGTAATCATTACAGTACGATATTTTAGTGTATCAATATAAAAAACACACAATAAAACCTTTGATCGGCACACAATTGATGTATACAGATAAAGTAAAAGATGATTGCGCCAAACTGCATCTGATTTAATACGAAACAATACAAATGCATCAATTGTAAGTGTCGTAATGAAAATTATTCCAAATTTTATTAAAAATCGATTAATTGATAATTGTTTAATTTGTGCTGTTGTTTTTAAATAGTATTTATCCATATGTTGGATTCGATGCCAAAATTGCATTTTAATATTATGTGTACGTAATGATTCAATTATTATAATGTATTGACTGAATACTGGTAAAATAAACTGCATAATATCTGTAAATGCACTGGCCATATCTCGCATTATAAAAATTCGATTGTAATAATAAATTGCAATTGAAATTATTGTTGAAAGTACACACAAATTAAAACAACTCCAAATATATTGTCGTCGATTTATTCGATGGAATTTCGTAAGACTCATTATTTGACTTATTCCACAAATCCGAAAATATTTTAAAATAAATTTGGTTTTAATATCGTCCATTTTGATGTATTCACTTTTTGAAAACTGTTTACATTCAAAACAACTAAATACAAATGGAACATTAACAAAAGAAGAATGCTTTGATCGAACAAAAGGAGAATCTTTTAATGGCAAATTCGAAATTTGATAACATACTAAGAGTCTAGAAATTTGATGGACAAATCGAAATTAATAAAAGCATTTATGTTGATGTCACATGAAAAATCTATTTTATTAGATAAATAAAAACATTTATCAAAAATAAGCAAATGATTAAATCTTCGTGATGTGATTAATGGTTGTTGAATACTCATGTTATGACAACGAAAATTAGGGACAAAATATTTATAATAAGTATGTGTTTGTCTTTGTCTTTGTTTTTGTCTTTGTCTTTGTTTTTGTCTTTGTCTTTGTTTTTGTCTTTGTCTTTGTTTTTGTTTTAATTTTTTCAAAGAAAATTTTTATGCTTGTTCATGTGATTGTAAATTGCGTACCATTTTATATACAAACCTCATGCATTTTTTTTTAATTTTCAATGTTTTCTTATGAATTTAATAGATTTTCGTTTCAATTATTTAAAAAATTGCTTTTTATTTTCAATTTTATCTCATCCTATCGAAATTGCAAATGTTACATTAGTGAATTACAATCAAAGTCTGTGATATACTGAACCAAATAGTTTGAATGAATGTTTGGCATATATTCATCGATCAAAATGTTTTATCAAAATGGAAATATATGGAAAAGCATTGACGGATATTCGGCTTGCATCAAAATGTTCACATTCAAAACGTGTACAACTTCAATTAATATTGATGAAAACTGAATGTGAAAATTCATTAAAATTGGGCTTACAAATTGAAAAATCGAGGAGTTGACTCGTTTGCTCGGACTTATTAGAAGTATGTAAGCAAACAGAAGTATGTAAGCCACCCTCTAAATTCGGTTATTCATCCTACTTACGTAGGTTCGAGTAGACTTAAAGTAAGCAGTATGCTAGCAAAAATCCTGAGTAAGTAAGTAACCTAACGAAGCTGGTTGCTTCTACCTCCGTTCTTACAACACCTCTACAAGAACGGTATGTATTTGATTGTGAAGATACTCTGTGTACAATTTTTGATTGAACCATAGTTAACAATTGACATGTAATATCCATCTAAAAATACGAAATCACATTAGCAAAGAACATTTTTGCTCCAAATTATTAATGACAAATTCGAAATTTAATAACATACCAAGAATCTAGAAATTGGGTGGTCGAATCGAAATTAATAACAGCATATACGTTGATGTTACATGAAAAATCTATTGAATTCAGATAAATGAAAACATAAATCAATAATAAGTAAATGATTAAATCATTGTGATTTGATTAATAGTTTTTGAATACTCATGTTATGAACAAAGAACATTTGGTGCAACACATATTTTGTACATTTATCAGTATAGCATATCGAGTATATCGACAAACAATATGATTTCCTTTGTGATCACGAAATTTTACATTTACTTACACTAACGTATATTTTCCAACTAAAAACGAAAAATTTCATGACTGAAAATTGAAATGGACACAAATGTATGATGTAGGCAATTTTTCGGATCTGAAATCGAACAAGAATTTTGTATCGGAAATAAAATTAAATTCAGATCGTATTTTCACTTTTCCGTTTTGAATAGAATTTCGTTTTAATCAAGGCTTTACTTTTGATGGAATTCTTAACTTGAACTGAATCCATCAGATGCATTTATCTGATAGATTTTACGTTGCGTTGGTAAAGTTGAATTTTTTTGCATTCATTCACAATTTGACGTAATTTTCCCATTACTCCAAAACGAATTCTATTCGCCCACACGCCACACGTGAATAAATGCAAAAAATTCAACGTAACGTCAAATCTATCAGATAAATCCATTTGATGGATTCAGTTCAAGCTGAGAATTCAATTAAAAGTAAAGCCTTGGTTTTAATTAACAAATGATCTAGTTTGTGTTTTTCAAAACATACATTTCGTGCGATAGCAGCATTGGTGAAGTTTCGATTTACAAAAATGGATCTTGCGATTTGTTTCGTCACTACTCTCCAATGTTCAACGTCTTGAGCCAGTATTAAAGTAATCATAAATGCTGGAATATTCATCATACAAGATTCTGCAACAGAATTTATATCAATAATTTCAATGATCATAAGCGTTGTCTGCCCAATTTTTCTAATAACAAATAAAATAAAATAAAATAACTTACGAATTATTGTGTTTCGCCTTTCATACTTGAGACGCATGAAAACCTTGTGAAAATTTTGTAAATTAATTTTTACATTCAAAAAAAAGCCTTGAAACCTAATGTAAAATGGTTTATGAAATTAGGATAAATAATAAAAAAACAAAAAATACCCAATAAATTCCAATTGTAATTGACCAAAAGTAAACAATTAATACAGCACAAATGGTCCAATTGAAACGTTCATTTATTTGTTGACTTATTCTAAATAGGCGGCTATAAAATGATTTCAATTGTTTCAATTCAATGATTAATTCATTTGATTTTCTGCTGTGTGGATATCTCTGCGCTTTTTGAATGGTTTCATAAATTATTTTTTGCACATATTGCAGACGAGTATCGATCTTGAGAGAAGAAATTAAATTTATTAATAAGAATAAGAATACACACAAAAAAAAAAAATTAATATAAAAAGACACTTAGTGTCTACTATATGTCACCAGACACGGTAGTGTCTTGTTCCTTGGATTTTATTTATTTTTTTGTTATTGTCAATAATTGTATAATTACCATTTATTTGAATTGAGTCTTAAAAATGACAGTTCAGAGCTATGACACTTCGATGTAATAACAAAGGTAATATACTCTCTCACACACACAAGAAAAAACAAGAAAAAGGAAAAAAAAAAAACACAAAACACAGTAAGCATCAATTTTTCAAAAATCAGTATAAATTTCAATTTATACCAAGTCTCATGATTTTTCGGATAAATTTACTCTCAATTGCATTTCAAAGAGGAAAGAAAACCACGTTTAATTTCCAATTGATTTTTCTCAGTTATCCGATAGGAAAAAGGCAAAAATAAATTAGTTTTTAACTATAGTAAAAAAAATTTCAAGACCTATCAACTAGAGGTGTCAGTTGCCCAGGCTGATCCATGGATTCCCAGGATTTGGCCTGCATTCCAAGGCTTCCTATTTGGAATTTCATATAAAAATATATATAAAATTATCTACACCAATTTTTCATGAAATTCCAAACAGTAAGCCTTGGAATGCAGGCCAAATCCTGGGAATCCATGGATCAGCCTGGGCAACTGACACCTCTAGTTGATAGGTCTTGAAATTTTTTTTACTATAGTCAAAAATTAATTTATTTTTGCCTTTTTCCTACCGGATAACTGAGAAAAATCAATTCGAAATTAAACGTGGGTTTCTTTCCTCTTTGAAATGCAATTGAGAGTAAATTTATCCGAAAAATCATGAGACTTGGTATAAATTGAAGTTTATACTGATTTTTGAAAAATTGATGCTTACTGTGTTTTGTGTGTGTGTGTGAGAGTATATTACCTTTGTTATTACATCGAAGTGTCATAGCTCTGAACTGTCATTTTTAAGACTCAATTCAAATAAATGGTAATTATACAATTATTGACAATAACAAAAAAAAAAAAATAAAATCTAAGGAACAAGACACTACCGTGTCTGGTGACATATAGTAGACACTAAGTGTCTTTTTATATTAATTTTTTTTTTTTGTGTGTAGTAATCAAAACATAAAAATCTCAATTAAATAAAATATCTGATTTTAACATTTATGAAAAACATAAATTTACCCATTGAAAATGACAAAAAATGTAAATCAAACCAATGCGAATAATATTTGCAGTGAATTCATGAATGCAAATATTTTGTCGCCAAATAATATCATCATCGGGAATTGTAATTATAATAAATATTTCATTTACTAATGGAATGAAAAAAATGAAAACAATTCGTTGGAATAAAAATGGCCAAAGTGTTAAACGTTTGCAAAATGAACAATTTTGAAATCGGCATAAATGATTAGCGAAAATTTCCGCATCAAAATTCTCAATGGAATCATTAATAATTTTATCAAGATTAATTTTTGAAATATTTTCGGCAATTTGTACAACACCAACAAATATTAAACCAAATGCTTGTGCAGCATCGGTGAATGCTCCCAAAATTGATGTTGGATGCCAAAATTGATCGGAAAATGCAAGAAAAATATACACTTCAATTGAAATTATTGTGATTTGCATTAAAATTGGAATATAACCGAATGTATCATAAAATGGAGAAGTTTTTTGAAATTTTCGCTTGAAACTTGATACACCCAACCATGCAAATATACGATCAATTAATGTGAAATTATTTTTTGCGGAGATTTTTTTAAAATGCTTCTTTTTATAAATCTCGATAATTTTTTTCAAAATCATTTTTATTTTTTATGAATTTTTTAAAATTTTCTTTCCAAATAATTTTCAAGTTCGTATCCGTATTAGTGGAAAATTTGAACTGAATTATGTTTTTTCTATGCTAATTGCGTAATAGGTAATCATAAAAATGTCAAACATGAAAATCATCACAATTAATTCATTAACATTATTTCATTCATAGAATACAAAGCACGTGCCCCGTCTAACAATATGCATATTGAGTATTGAGACCATAACCTTGGTGCGTTATCATGATAGACAAATCACAAAGTAAAAGGACTGCTTTTTGGAAAAAAATATACGCATTAACGGAAATGACTGAACTAAATACAAAATTGTTGAAATATGCAGTTAGTTCATATTAATATTATTCGATTGTTGTCAAAAAAGCAATTTATTTTCAATGAGGCCGAAAGTAACCATTTGTAATTATATGTGTTAACAAAGCAGAGAAAACTAATCTATCGATTTTTGAGTAAAATCAGAGCAATCGAAAGAACTAGTTTTCCCTCAAGTCTATATCTATATCTAAAATATTGCTCACATTTGGCACTCAATGTGTCCAGTAATAAAATGTGGAAAGTATTTGATCAAAAAAAGCAAGTTTCAAAACATTTTATTTGGGCAATAAAAATCGAAAATTTTCTTTTAAAAATTTTCCATTTGATTACAATTTGTCCGATACATGTAAATCAAAATATAGATAAATGGGAAAAAAGATACAACAAATCATCTAAATTCTGGACATTATTTGGAATTTTTATTATTTTATTTATCATCATTTTAATATTTACTGTGCGATTATTAATTTTTAATCCAAAAAGTGAGCTTGGTATTGGACATGAAGTGTCAAATGTATTTTCCATTGCATTCACATGTGTAATAATACTGATTGAAACACAATTTACGCATAAACATTGTTCAAATTTTTTTGAATTAAAACAAAAAACTGAAAATGCATTAAAATTATTATGTTCACATGAATTATATGAAAATGAAAAATATTCGTGTATAAAAATTAATTGGATTCTGTTAATTGCATTTCATGTATTCTCATTGTCAATAGATACATTCAGTATTTTAACTATACAACATGATACATTATTTAAATTCTATTGTGGTTTACTTATCATACCAATTGCATTTGCTAGATTTAGATGTTTTCAACATCGTTTACATACAAGCACATTAAATTTTTACATAAAATTAATTCGAATAAAAATTGAACACAATATCAATGATATAAATAATAATGAGAAATTAGTACGAAAACAACATTGTCATATATTTACATTTAATACTCAAAAGATTCATGCTGATTTAAATGTATCGATGCGCATTTTTACATCAATATTTCGCATGACATATTTGATTAATAAAATGTTTGGATTGTCTTTGTTGTTGAACATTTTTCAAAATTTTATTCAATTGCTTACAAATTTATTTTGGATTTATTCAAAATTATATCATTCTAATTTGGATAATTTATCAGGTAATTATTTATTATTTAAGAGATTCTTTGATCGTAATTTTTTTTTTTCTCAATTTTCTTGCAACATATTTGACAATTATACAACATTTTTTACTGTTTAGATTTAATACTTCGATTATTTCCAACACTGTTCATAATCATTATGTTGCTGGCGTCATGCGAAAATTGCATGAAAGAGGTTGGTGCAATTAATTTCATTATAAATACTGATTATTCTTAGAAATTAATTTACAAAATTATGATTTTTTTTTTTTTTTCCAAAATATTTCGATTAGGTGAATTTGTTAAAATTTTTAGTCACAAGTTTTGAAGTGAACAGTATTAGTGGGAAAACGTTTGATTTATTGGTAAGTGTGATTTCGATTAAATAAAATGTTCAAAAAGGAATTATATTGAAAAATTTTTTTTGAGAATTTTTTTGAATTAAAATTTTTTAAAATTGATTAAAAATTAAATTTGAAATTTCAACTAAGTGGATTTAACATTTTGAATCTAAAAAAAATGTTTCTTTCAGCTTGAACATTTTTCACTTCAATTGATGCATGAACGCATCATTTTCTCCGTGGCTGGAGTTTTTCAATTAAATTTCTCATTACTTCGAGTGGTGAGTGGAATAGAATAATTTCAAAGAAATTGTTCAAATTTCAAAAAAATTTTTTTCTCCATAAAACTTTGTTTTTCTAGATTGTAGCCGGAATTACGACTTATATGGTGATTTTTATTCAATTCATTCCAAAACTTACGTATAATTAATGTTTTCACAAATATTCACAAAGAATTTTTTGTTTATCGAAATAAAACAGATAATTTTCACGATATTGTAGTTCGTTTAATTGGTTTTTTTTTTCTTTTCACATAATTTACGAATAAAAATTAAAAATAAAAAAAAAAAGCAACAAATTCATTCGAACAAATGAATAAGTTTCTAATTCGTATTTTACCAATTAGGATGATGTTCATTATGTGCATTATGATTTTCATGATGTTCAACGCTGTGTGCTTGTGCATGAATTGGTTTAGCAATGATTGGTTCAACTTGAACAATTGGTTGTGGAACATGCACCTTTGAAACAATTGGAATATGAACTTTTCGTTCAACTTTTACAATATATGGCTTTTGAATATATTTGATCACTTCATATGGACGATCAACTTTGTAATAACGATTTACAGTGACTGGAATATGTCGATCAACTTTAACGTATTTATTAACTGGATATGGAACCTAAAATGGATAAAATTTAATGTATTCTTGACATTGAAACAAACGATCAAATTTTTCTTAATAAACTTACTTGAACGTGTTTGATGACAGTACGATGAAGTTGAACGGTTGGTTGTGGTACTGGTTGAGGCACAGAAATTTGTGCAACTGAAACATGTGCTGGTGCAACTGGAGCACTTTGTATGTGTTGAGTTTCGATTGGAATAGTTTGTAGTTGTTGAGCAACGATTGGTGTGGTGTGCAATGGTTGGGTAAGAATTGGAGCGGCCTGCACATCTTGACCGATGATTTGTGCGGCCTGCAATTGCTGTGGAACTGGCAATTGTTCAGCTGAAATACTCAATTGCCCAGGCAATTGTGGCTGAGCAATTGGTACGAATGGTGTTTGATAACCATTATGTTGATCATTGAGTTCAAATACACCAGCACTAACTGAACTTACAGCTAATAATGCCACGAAACTGTTAACCTAAAATTATATCACTTGAATTGAATTTTCTTTAACAATTTACACATTTTTATAAATACCGTGGGATTCATTTCTTATTTTTGCAGTTTGGCACAACGTATCAGTCTAACGATTAAAAACACTTTGATTACAAATGGAAATCGTTTCACTTTTATGTAGTGTATTTATGATAAGATCTAACCCCACCCCATGAAATTACCAAATCTAATTTAGTGGGATGTGAAAATTTAGATTGAAATGTATCATTTGGAAATGATACACAATTTCTATCGCATATTAGATTTATAATGTGTCGAAAAGTAAAAGATAGTTAATGCATTTTTTTGTTTTTTGGATTTTTCAACAAAAAATACATTTTCTATTACATTCATTCGTTTCATCACATGTCAACGGCATATTTTAAATATGCAAAATTGATAATGTTTTGAATAAATCAATGATTTCGAATGGACATTCTTATCGAACATAGTTATCATGCTTCTTCAAAATTCATCACTGTTTATGCCGCCAATGTATTTTGTTTACAATCAGATTTATTTTTCATTATTGATTATTTAAACATATTTTATCGGATTATTTCCAAAATATTGATTAAAAGTGTATCATTTAACATGAATGTCTTTCGATAAACACAAGAAAATTACTCAATAAATTTGAAGTCAAACACAAAGTTTTAGACGTAACGTCTTTATAAAATCTCTTGTCTTCATTGAATTAATTCTAACGTTTAAACATCAATCAGACTACAAATCTGTTTGACACCATGACATTCGCATAAAAAATAAATAACAGTTGTAAATATAAAAATAGAAAATTAATTAAAAACAAAATTCATGCATTCAGCAGATCAGACGATCTGCAGCGACGATCGAAATTTCTCATGAAACTTCAAATGTGACCGATTTTTTTTTTTGTTTTTGTCATCGATATCTAATAATTATTGATCAGATAAAATTTATTATCGATTTAAAATTGTCATTTGTTATGATAATAGCTCTAAATTAAGAGTGAAAGGCCATATGGTCGTAGAGAATGGGTTTTAAACTTTTTGTGTGAAAAGAAATTTTACCGGAAATTTTAAGATGTTTACATTCTCTATGCGGAGCAACTTTTTAATCGAAAAATCAAATCAATATCTAAATAGTTTATTCGATGTTTTATATGATTATTATAACCTTTAATGAGGTAAAATTTGGAATAAAGTTTATTCGATTTTTCAAAGTGATGATTATGAAAAAGAACAAAAAATGTACGGAATGTGAAGAATTTTAAATAAAAGAAGATGGAAAAAACAAAATGCATGAAAAATTTCATATTAAAACATATTTATTTGGAATTTTGTTTTTTTGTTCGTTCTTCTTTTTATGAAAATATTCTAAAAATCTCTAAAACATCTAATTTTATTTACAATTTTGCTCTAAATATTTAATTCCATCCAGCTGAATTCCATTTCGAATTTTTTTCATGTGAGTTTTCTTGAATGACGACGATCTTTTGTTGTTGAGGTTGTGGTTGTGGTTGATGAACCAATATATTTTGCAACACCAAGCGAACTTTATGCACGTATGGTTGTGGAACATGTACTTCTTTTACCACTGGAACTGGAATTGGTTGATCAACATGAACTGGTGTTGGCTGTTCAACCAATTTGATAACTGGCACTGGATTATCAATTGGAATATGACGTTCAACTGGTGTATAGATTGGATTATCGATTGGAATGACACGTTCATGTGGTACAGCAATTTGTTTGACAATTGTTTGAACTTGTTCTGGGGCAGCTTGAACAGCGTAAGATGGAACGCCCGTGTGACCACCGAAATGTGGAATTTCAACAGCCGCAGCTGCACCATATGATGGTTGAGCCAAATGGTGCAACATTGGAGCTTGATCAAAATGGTGCAACATTTGAGCCTGTGCAAAGTGTTGCAACATTGGAGCTTGATCAAAATGGTGCAACATTGGAGTTTGTGCAAACAGTGGACTTTCGGCTACAAATTGCGATGCTGGAAGTGCAGTTTGGACTTCATTTAGATGTGCGGCTGGGATCATGGCAATTGATGCAGCATAATTGGCCTCATGAAAAATTCCACGCTTTTCAAGAGTTTTACCTTTGGCTCCAAGGCACAATGCCAATGAAAAAACAAAAACGATTCCCTGTGAATACACAAAAATTTAAGTTTTTTTCTTTTGAAAAATCAATATATTTATCTTTGAAACATACCAAATGCTTCATTTTGAAAATTTAACTAATACGAATGAATATCGATGAAGTTGTGATTACAATTTTAACACAATTTGATCTTTTATACGTACATTTGAAGATATTCCCTCCATTTTCGTTAAATGTTCACTTCTCTTAAACAGTTCGTTTGTCGATGCATCTTGTATTCGATTGAGACACATTTTTCCTTTGAAAATTAATTGATAATCAATTTAAATCATATGATTATCGCTCCTTTCATATTTAAATTATTTGCAGCAAATGATGCGAAAACGGAAATTACATCATATTTTTTATGCCACATAAGTTAGATGAATCTGAATTTAATTGAACACTTTTAAATATTATATCATACAGTTTGAAGATATTTTTAAATTTATTTGGATCCATAAATTGTTGCATTCTTTTTCAAACTGTCACTTTTCTCTCTTTTTTTTGTGAGACAAAATTGGACCATTTATTCGATGAGGAAGTATACAGAGCATGTGATATTACGTTAAAGTCTTATTCAAACACACAAATACCGGCGCCATGGTTTAGTTCAATGTTTTTTCTGTTCGCTATCAACATAAGTTGGGCATTCAACAAATGTATTGAGATTAAATGTGATTTTTTCGCCTGAATTAATGCTTCAAATATCAGAAGCGTTATCAATATTTTTAGAATAAATAATAAACCAAGAGTAAATTAGGGAAAAATACATTCTGTAGATAACTGATCACAGTGTTTACTCGATTACAATACATAAACGTACAAATCATGTACAAATATTACGAGAGCAATTGCTGTAATTCACAATCAATAATTTACGTTTCATCAGTTCCATTTTGGTATGGTACGAGCCTAGAATCATCAGACGATTCATCATCGAAATGTGAAAACTATTTGTGATTAAATAAATGGGAATGTAAACAAGTGTTAAATGTTCTAATTCTATTGAATGAGAATGGATGGTATTTTTGCAGATATTTTTGCGCTTTTTGAATGATTTCATAAATTCTTTTTTGCACAAATTGCAGACGAGTATCTTGAGGGAAAAAACGAAATTTATGAATGAAAATAATGATAATAATCAAAACATGGAATTCTCTACTAATTAAAATGGACATTTTTACTTTTATCTCCATAAATCCAGTTTTAAAGTTGTGCTCCCACAAAGAAATTGCAACCATGGTTTATCCTAATTTTTAATCTTAATTTTTTAATTATATGAAGAAAAAAATATGAATGAAATAATAAACGCAAATTTGTAAAATCTGGTATTTAAATGAAAACTCAACGGTTTTGTTTTTATTGATCATTTAATAAAAATTCATTAGTATTTTCATTGGTAAAAGATTTTTCTCTTTTGTTTCCTGTGTATAAATTCTCAAACTGAAAATGTAAATATAAATGTGGCGTCCCGTGTATTTATGTATGTTGTGTCTCTTTGTGTGTGACAAGGAGATACGTGATGGATTATTGATGTTCATTATGGACGGAAGAATTATCAACCAGTGACTGAATATGGAAGTCAAGGTGATGCCAGACAATGTTTCGATTGTTGATTGTTTTTTTCTCTTTTAGTAATCTGTACCACGAGAAACGACTTCCTTACATAGTTGGCCGTAACATAATTGTATGTTCATATTGAGCGGTGTAACTGCCTTTAATATCGAACAACGGTGGACATGCTTCGACAATGCCCTTGTCACACAAATCTTTCAATGCCATTTGATATTTGGTTGCACCAGCACGATCTAACCAACGTTTACAAAAGGCCAATGTGCTAAAATTCTTATTGATTGTATTCAATAATGATTTTGATGATGACAAACGTAATGGAACATATGATGCATCAAATACTTTCATATAATGTGAACAATCCATATCTTCATGAATTAAACCACGTCCAGTTGAACCAAATGTTTCAATTGCATAAAATTCATTCTCTTCCATGCGTGTTGTTTCACCACCTTTAACAATTGGCACCGTTTTACCAGCATGAATACAATATGGACTGATTGAATGTCCACTTAAATTCTGTATACATTTCACTTGATACGTTTTACCATCAATTTCCACTTCATATGATTCCATAACCTCTTGAATTGCAGCGCCAATATCGCATAGCTGAACATCGATACCAGCTTCACGAATACCAGTATTGGTTGCATCACGTACCGCTTCTTTGAGTTTATCAAATTTCGGATTGAATGCCAATGTAAAGGCACAATCAATGATGCGACCTTTGATATGCGTACCAAAATCAATTTTACAAATGTCATCGTATTGTAATACAGTTGTATCGCCAGCATTTGGTGTATAATGTGCGGCACAATGATTCAATGAGCAACCAGTTGGGAATGCAAGCCCAACATAATTTGAATTTCTGGAAAATGGAATTTATCACAATTTTACCCAATTTTGAATATATTGACGTGTCTGACGATGTGCCTCAGCAGCCAAACGAAGTTCATTGTAAATGTCTGTGTGCAAACGATCTAATGCACGTTTTTCTTCGCTTGTAAAACGATCGGCTGCTTTACGATCATCGGTAAATGTTGGATGCCGAAGTATTTCACCTTCTGGATAAATGCCATCCGGGAAGAGTTCAACAATTGGTATTGTTGGCGGTGTTGTTTGTTTCTTTTTACCATCTTTGCCCTTATTCTTGTTCTTATTCTTCTTCTTCTTTTTCTTTTTTGCGGCCCCATCACCGGTTGCGTCATCACCATCAGCCGCACTATCATCTCCATTCTCATCATTCATTTTATTCTCATCATTTTCAACATTACCATCACCTTCACCATCTTTTGCTTCAGCTAATTCTGAAAAAAATTAAAATCAAATGTTGAAAACCAAGTGAAAGAATAAAAAAAAAAAAAAGAAATACATGCCATTGAAATTGGCAATTGACTTTATCATCAATGCTAACTTGATTGCTTTTTTTTATTCTTCTTTTTATTCTTTTTTGCAATTGCAGCTTTTTCATCGGTCACATCCGCATTCACATTCTCATCATTCATACGATTTTGTATATAATCACTGTCGATTTCTTTCTTTTCAATTTCTGGCATCTTTACCGGTGTATGTTTTTTCTCAGTTTCAATGAAATTGTTTCTTGAACGCAATACACTTAAGTTTCATTTTATAAAGTGGTAGAAAATGTAGCGCAGAAATCGTACAATACACTCGCTTGACATTTATCATCATAACCCTATTGATGTCTTCATGTGAAACAAGTGTATTGAATGTATTCTTGGTAAATCCCTATCGAAAACTTGGTATTTCATGCTTGCATATGAATTTGGGCATTTCGCGGATAGTTCGAAATTAGACTGTTTAAAATGAAATTGAATGATTGATTTAAAGAAAATAATGAATGGTTCTTGTTGAGAGGAGAATACATGTATTTCAAAAATGAAGAGATAAAAGAAATCATCTTATTCTATTCATTCGACATCTAATGGAATTCCATTTTCCAATTGTTCCAAGTTCAATTAAAAATTTTAATTCAAAATCTCAATCAATAAGTGAATTTGGTTACGATATAATTTATTCAATTCCCATCTGCTTGTGTCGTATTAATGTAATCACGTTTCTTTTTAAAAAATTCTGAATGACATTCAGACATGAATTGAACGAAAATCACCAAATACGTTGACACGGCAGACCACGGCAGACATTATCTACAATTTTATAATATTTTTTTTTCATAATAGTTAACTAAAACAAATTCCAAAAATGTACTTTTTCAGTGCTAATCAATTCTTCAATTCGAATGGTTATCATCATAGTACGATATTTTAGTGTATCAATATAAGAAACACACAATAAAACCTTTGATCGGCACACAATTGATGTATACAATTAAAGTAAAAGATGATTGCGCCAAACTGCATCTGATTTAATACGAAACAAAACAAATGCATCAATTGTGAGTGTTGTAATAAAAATAATTCCAAATTTTATTCCAAAAATCGTCGATTTTTCATGAAAAATGACAGAACTTCGATGTTTGTGTTTGTTCGTGCGTAAAAAAATTTCGTATTTTCACACGAACGTGAGATTGTGTTGACCAAATTCGAACATTTCGCATGAACGTTCGATACGTTCGTTGACACCTCTACAACGAGTATGATATGAATTTAAATTAATATCAAAACAAAATTTGAAAAAGTGGACTTTCATGCCGTGGGCAAGTACATCAACGATCGATTAATGTACTACTAGCATAAGTCATGCGACGTTACATTGGAAGCGATCTCTATCATATATACACTGAATGGCACATATATCATTACGGAATGCAAACGACAAATCGTATTTCTTTGATGTTTCCGTTGATATAGACAATGTATATTGATAAATCGCTTTCAAAATACTATGATATCGAGTTAATGCCCATTACAAATGATCCAGGGAGAAAAATAAGAGAATTGCCAATTTCGAACGAAGAATGTATGTACGAACATCACACTTCCATCGTAAAGCGAAAAATCACAAATAATCCATTGAATTTTCAGTAACAAGTTCATCGGAAGATGACGGCGTGGATCCAGGCGTGTCAAGGGGATCAGGTGAATAATTAATACACACAAACCATCATTTAATCTTTTTGCGTCATAGTTTATGTAGTGCCGAAGTCGCATTAGAAAAGGAATTCATTGTCTCTTACGCCATCTCTGCGAGTACGAATATTGTATCAATATGTAATAGATAATTGTAAATAGATTTGAAAAAAAAAAAAAAAATTCTTATCGTATTTGTATGCGGATTATTTGTTTTCTATAAAACGTCACATTTCTGTATTTTATTTAGACGATTTGAGAGGCAGCGAGGAAAAATGTTACACAGAAAAGTTCCGTGGAAAAATTTTATTATTCAGTGTATTTAAACATACAAAAAACAACAACAAATACATTGAATAATAACATTTTTCCACGGAACTTTTCTGTGTAACATTTTTTCTCGCAGCCTCTCAAATCGTCTAAATAAAATACAGAAATGTGACGTTTTATAGAAAACAAATAATACGCATTGAAGCAATGTTTCAATCGATTACAGGCTGATGAAAATTTATCAAGCAATTCATCAAGCGACAAACGTTCGTAGTTCACAACTAATATTGCATGACTATGGCGACCAATTTTAATTGTAGCATCTTGTCCTCCAGTTACCATTTTGCGAGTATGTAAATTATCATCAATAATTTCAGATACGTCAGTCATTTCAATGTGGTTTTCGGTGTATGTTTTTACATGCGAAGAGTTTTGATTTCAAGACATTGACGCCACCTGTACGACTTATCAATGTATAACTATACCAACGGAAACTCGCAAAAAGATATGATTTGTCGTTTGCATTCCGTAAAGGTGTATGTGCAATTCAGATTATATAAGAAAGAGATCGAGTAAAATTGGTGAAATTCAGATCGTGGATTTTGGCTTGTCTCACCACTGTATCTTTTTTTAGGTGATAATTTTTCAAATTCATTGTCACTTTCATTTATCCGGGAATGCTCTTTTTTGTTCGTGTTAGTTGGGTTTTCGCCATTACTTTGGCCTTCTTCAAAATCTGAACTATCTACCATTATGTATTAAAAGATAAATGATGAAAAAATACGACGCTTGTATATTGGCACGGAACACATTACACAAACAACTGTCAAAATAGATGTTGTATTTTTCTCTCAAACATTCAAATGTCATATGGGGAAGCACCATCGTTGTTTTTAGCTTTCAAATTTCGCTTTAAATTAGCCCATTAAGTTATGAGATTTTTTTTTCTTTAAACACGTTCAAATATTATATCATACAGTTTGAAGATATTTTTAAATTTATTTGGATCCATAGATTGTTGCATTTTTTCTTCAAACTGTCACTTTGCTCTCTTTTTTTGTGCGACAAAATTGGATCATTTATTCGATGAGGAAGTATATAGAGCATGTGATATTATGTTAAAGTCTTATTCAAACACTAAAAAACCGATGTGATGCTTTAGTTCAATATTTTTTCGGTTCACTATCACCATAAGTTGGGCATTTAACAAATGTATTGAGATTAAATATGTTTTTTTCGCTTCAAATATCAGAAGCGTTATCAATATTTTTAAAATAAATAACAAACCAAAAGTATGTTGTTTTAATTTTGTTCGAACTGTTTCTATTTACACGTTTACCATTTCTACAGTTTTTAAATTGATCATTCTTGGTAAATATCTTTAAACATTATCATTTTTGGTAAGAATTGTGGTGGCTGTGTGTATGGATTATCGATAAGAAAAAAAAAATGATTTTTTTTCTTCAAACGGCTTTCAGCCACAAACAATTGAACATTCCATGCAATATCTCTTAGAGTTTTCAAAATGATGAATCAAGTGAAAAAAAAATCTATTTCGAGAATTTTACTTCCAAAACGTGCTACTGACAATTTACTACTTCTATTGCTTTTTAAAAAGTGCTTCACTTTCGAAGATGCTGTAAAAAAACCTTATCAGACACACGAGAAACGGGGGGCAAATTAGGGAAAAAACATTCTGTAGATAACTGATAATCGAAGTAATCACAGTGTTCATTCGATTACAATACATATACGTACAAATCATGTACAAATATTACGAGAGCAATTGCTGCAATTCACAATCAATAATTTACGTTTCATCAGTTCCATTTTGGTATGGTACGAACACAGAATCATCAGACGATTCATCATCGAAATGTGAAAACTATTTTGTGATTAAATAAATGGGAATGTAAACAAGTGTTAAATGTTCTAATTCTATTGAATGAGAATGGATGGTGTTTTATTTGTTGTAACAATTCCAACAGAAGTGGAAGAAAGATATATGAACAAAGATAAGCAAACAAAAATCGAAATTGATTTAAATAACAAAGATATAAATCAAAGTAGTGAACAATATGAAAATGGAGCATTTAAATTTGTATGATTTTTATTTAAATTCATTGTTAGTAGACGAGTTTGGTGTGAATAGATCAAAGTCCATTGGTTATTTTGAAAAAAAAAGGACAAAAATGAAAATAACAAATGTACAGAGAAAAATTATTGTCAGATAAAATCACTGTCGCCATAAAACTGAATGAATTTGATTTTTGTTTTCCAAACGATTTCTTTACATTCACAGCATTCATGACTAATGATCATTTTGACCGATCAAACTTCATATGTTTACTGGCAAGCGATATTTTTATTTATATTATCAGTTGTTTTGGTTTTTTTTTTTCTGATCAGACACATTAAAAAAAAAAGTCAGCATTGGTGCAGTGAGGTTATCTGTGCAAACTGTGACAAATTAAATAAATTGTAAGCAGTGTATTTATTGTAGAAATCGTTGATTTTGTTTGTTTTTTTTTTTCAAAGAATCCGTCGGAAGGTATCTATTGTAGAAATGATGATTATACTGGACTGTTGAATATTTCAAGAGAATCAACAATGGAAACTATCATGTTGGAATTGTTTAAAAAATTAAAAATCGATAATGCCGTTTGGCAATTATCGAAAAATATGAAATGTCATCAAATTACATTTTTCTGTGAAACAAGTGCACGCCATGAATTGATTTTATCTACTTTAAATGAATGGGGAATTGGTACTCGGAATAATTCATGCATGTCAATGATCCCATGTGCAATTTACAATCAATCAACAAAATGTAATGAACTTGATCCAAGAACTGAGTAAGTTGCATAAAAAAAACACAGAAGCTCTGCTATGATTTTAATTTCAACCATGATAATTTCTTCGTTTTTCTTTCCATCTTTCTTGCTCTCTTTCATTTCCAACATTATTCTCTCTTTCTCTCTCTTGCTTTCTCTCTCTTAATCTCTCATTTTCTCTCTCTCTTTCTCTCTCTCTCTCTCTCTCTCTCTCTCTCTCTCTCTCTCTCTCTCTCTCTCTCTCTCTCTCTATCTCCCTTAATCTCTCTCCCCTCTCCTCTCTCTCTCTCTCTCTCTCTCTCTCTCTCTCTCTCTCTCTCTCTCTCTCTCTGTGTGTGTGTGTCTTGCACAAGGTCAATAGCTGAACAAAAGCAAACTGCTTGGGATAAATTTGTAAAATCAGTTCATGCACGGCATAATGTGGCGAAAATTGTTCAACGTGTTAAAGAAGATGCAACATTAACATTTGATTTTGTTACACTTATTTTAGTCGCTGGGTAATTTCATTATTTAGTTGTATTTTCAATAAAAAATTGCATCATCATTTGGTTCCAATCATTTTTAGAATGTTGGCTGCATTTGGTTTAATTGAAAACAGTCCAACCACATTAACATCAAGCATGCTTATATCACCGCTCATGGTAAGATCATCACATTGATTTGCATTTATGTAATGAAAATTTTTGGTTTAATTAAAAATGTAAATTTAAATAACATACAAGGGCCCTGTTATCGCAACAATTTTCGGAATAGTTATCAAAGATCGTGCGCTAATTCGATTCGGTCTCATCAACGAAGTGATTGGAATTTTATTGGCAACGATAATTGGTTTCACTCTTGGATTAATCATTTGCACTTTGGACAAAGAATATGCTTATGGATCAAAACGAGCGCTTACCGCAGAAATGATTTCAAGGTAAACAAGCAATTTCAATGAATATGAAACTTAAGTATACTTTTGAAAATTTGAAAATATTTAAAATTATTTGAACGAAATTGAGACAAAAAAATATGTCGAAAAAAAAGTTTCTTTTTCAAATGTTGAAATAAAAAAATTTTGAACTTTTAATGAAATAGGTGCGAAATTCATTCTCTACTAATTGGTGTGTTTACGGCACTTCCAACCGGTGCAGCAGCTGCAATTGGAGTTTTAGGTGAAAATGTGAGCTCTTTAGTTGGAGTTGCAATTTCTGTTTCACTATTGCCACCAGCTGTTAATGCGGTATTACAATTAATTTCATTGATAAAATTTACATTTCCAATATTGATTTATTAATTATTGTCAAACGTAGGGTGTTTTTTGGGCGTTGGCCGTTATATACAAATTAAACGAAGATGATACAAGTCTCTACAGTAAAGTTGTAACAACAAATCATTATTCGAATCATCAGTCTATTGAGCTGGCCGTTTATGGTGCTATAAGTATGTTATTAACGATCATCAACGTTGTTTCTATACTTTTGGTGGGCATTTTAACTTTGAAGGTAAATTGAACTTTTTGTTTCGAAATTAATTGGATATTCGAAGAACTCTTGCGAAAATTATTTTCATTTTTTTTTTTTTTTTGATTTTCGATGATTGATTTCCAAATTTTTAATTTTCAATTATTTTATAAAATTCTTGTAACTTCAGATCAAAGAAGTATCACCATTAACAAGAAATCAACGTCAATTATGGCAGCATGACATAAAAATAGCACGTGATTTTAATAAAACATCAAAATGAAAATGCAATGGATCATCAATTAGTAAATGATGATTTAAAATACAATGAAGACATATTGAAACGGATTTATCGTCGATCATATCAAAATACATGGTCACCAATGAGTGGTACACCATTTCCAGAATTTGATTCAATTGGTATTCATATGAATGTACCAACATTAAGTAAATTTGATGAGCCAAGAACTATGGGCAGTAAATATTCAAAACGTCGCAATACATTGCCAGTTAGTTCATTGCTAAATTCATCGCATATTTCAAGCTTAAAAGCGATCAATCGCTTTCAATTGGAAAAAATACCTGAAGTCATTTCATCATCATCATCGTCATCATCAAATGGTGAATCATGTTCAACCGATGTCATCGATTCAAAAAATGATCCAGGCCCATCAACATCAAAACGATCTCATAAATTTATTGTAACACCGACCAATGATAAAAATTTGGAAAAGCAATAAAAATTTTCAATTCAATTCAATTAAGATCAGATTTAAGATTTTTATTGATAATTTCATTTAATTCGATTTATGAGTTTTCAATAAAATTGTTGTAATTATTGCTATGATTATGAGATTATAATATGAGAAAAAAAGAAGAAAAAAAAAATTGTATGTGATTAAAATGTTTAGAAATGATCACGATATTTTTCTAGGAAGTCCAAAAGTCCGGCCAAACGAAGTTTATGCCTAAAAAAAAATCACAAAATAGAAAACAAAAATGAATTAAAAACAAATTAATTAATTTTTTTCTGAAAAATTGAAATTACTTGTTCTTTCTGCGTGATTGAACTTTTTTAACGGGAATAACATCAATTTTGGATGGTTCCTCAACGATTGCAGTGGGACGTATTACATCAGCAACTTCATCTTTTGCATTATCTTTCACGATTACAACACGTCTAACATTATTCTCTTTAGTTGGTTCTGGTTTAACGACGGTTTTCTTTTTATTTTTTTCCTCTTTAGCTGGTTCAGATGTTTCTTTATCGCTTGGCGATGGAGCTGTAACACCATTTTCATTGTTAGCATTTTTTACAAATGGAAAATAATCACCATCATCATCATCATCAGCATCGGCGCCAGCTGCAAGCTGTAGCAAATAATTGGCAGCCAAACTACCAACAGCATTGCTTGCCTGACTCGATGAACTCGATGGATAGGCAATAACAACACCATCAACACGTAATCGTATATTTTCAGTTCCATTTTGACGTTGATCATATGTTAAATCATGATCGGGAACATTTGATGGTTCATCAATAAGATCATCCAATAACATAAAATCAATTGGCGATGCATTGAATGCTTTAATCAATATTAACCATATTGAACACCAAATTATAAATAAATTTTGATTAAATTTGCACATTATTAATATCGATTTTTAAACGGTTTTGTTTGCAAAAAAATTTCAATTTCAAATGTTCTTTTCGGAGAAATATTCTATTCAGTGTATTTTTTTTGTTTTTTTTTTCACTTCTTTTTTTCGGAAATAATTTAAATTCTTCACAAAATTCTATTCTCGATTAAAATTTCGTTAAATTTTAATTGATTTTTCTTTTCTCTGTTTGATCGATAACTGCTTTGTTCTAATTACAAAGAACAAACGATTAAAGGGTAAACTGTTCTGCACAAATAGTTAGCTTTAACTGAATTGTATTGTTTTTAATTCCAATCACAACAGCATCATTTCTTCTTTTGAATTTTTCACGTTTAGAAAATTTGTGATTCGAATAAGAATGAACGAAGAAATGTGCAAAGCAACAATGCTGATAATAATATACGAAGAGAAAAGATCGCAAAAAGCAACGGTTATATTGCATAAGCTGGTTTTAATACAATCACGAATACTGGTATTCTCACTTAAGAAAACAATGTTGAGAAGAGAAAGGCGAGATCAAGTAACATTGCATGTTCTTATCGTAAATGTTACGGCCAAGGTAGCAAATGAGAAATGAAATAAGCTAAAAAGAAAGTGTAATTGTGTGAGTGTCTCTCTCGCTTTCTCTCTCCCT
The DNA here is from genome assembly GCA_029041755.1 of Resseliella maxima. NCBI lineage: Eukaryota > Metazoa > Arthropoda > Insecta > Diptera > Cecidomyiidae > Resseliella > Resseliella maxima. Next base: position 108,690 of record JAQOWM010000294.1, read on the forward strand.
CGCTCTCTCTCTCTTTCTCTCTCTCTCTCTCTCTCTCTCTCTCTCTCTCTCTCTCTCTCTCTCTCTCTTTCTCTCTCTTTCTCTCTCTTTCTCTCTCTTTCTCTCTCTTTCTCTCGCTCTCTCTCTCTGTATGTGTATGTATACGTTTGCTTTTTTCTTCTCTTATTTTTCCTCTTGAATTGCTTTCGAAAGATCTGCAATAAATTACAAATACAAACATTTCTTTTGCTAATAGAAAATAAATAGAAAAAAGAAGTTTGTATTAGAAATTCTATTGCGAACTTGTCTATTCCAATATACAAACATTTCATTCGGTTTCGACATTTCGCATGTTCACATGAACTTGAATATCGATGTTGATGTTGATGTTGTTGTTGTTGATTTTTTTCTCCTCTCAAATTGAATCGCCTAAGCTAACATCCAACTGCATATGCCATACAACATATAGCAGTTATGTTATGATGGTATCGATGTTAACGGCACGAAATGGTAGTAAACAAACAAATGAGAATAAAGTAAGGTCAATAACCGAAAGCAGAAAAATTGCGACGTTGAATTTATCTGTTCTATATATAGTAAGATGCAGCTGTGACACTTTGTTCAAATTGTGAACGAAATAAATGAAAAATTCAGCACTAATTTCATGTTTTTTTCTTAATGACAAGTCAAATCATATAATTTTGTTTTTTTTTTTCTCACACAAATTTTCGTTTATTTGAATTAAAAGAAATGTTACACATATAAAAAGAAATGAGAAAGCCGTATCGATTCTTATCAAACATAAACTCAATTTAAAACCCGTTATCGTTGATTTGAAAATCAATAAACATTAAAATGAACGAATATAAACTCTAACATCGAAACACATAAACAATGAAATTTGAATAAATTCATTCATTCGATTGATCATGATCTTCATTTTGATGATTTCCATTATCATTTGATGATACATCATCATCTGTTTGATTTCTGCATTCATTTTGATTCTCTGATATCGTTTCAGATGATTCGCCTAAATTGCTTATTGAATTACTGGCACATTGTTCATTGGTTGTTAAATCGCTAGAACTTTGTTCATTGCTAGCATTCGTTTCATTTGCATGTTGATCATATGAACGTTTCAATTCGGTATGAACATTGGTATCTCGTTGATTAATCGATTTCATTCGATTCAAATACGCTTGAGATTCAGCTTCGAGTCGCTTTAAGCGTTCATCACGTCGAGATAAATATTGTCGCTCGGTGGCGCTTAAACAATCTTCATCAGACTTGATGGAAGTTTTTGTATTTTCTTCCGTTGAAGTGGAGGGCTGTGAAACTTGTTCATCGATAGTCGTTGTTGTTGTTGTTGCATTTTGTTTTGATGATTCACCAATTTTAGCATCACTGCCATAACGACCGTGTAAAAATTCTAATTTTGTATCAACATCCGTAGCACGTCGATTAATTGATTTGACTTTGTCCATGTATGATTTTGATTCTGCTTCAAGTCGTTTTAATCGTTCATCTCTGCGCGATAGATAGTCTTTTTCGGTGGCACTCAGACATTGTTCATCAGTTTTTGATGGATTTTCCATTGTGGATGCTGACGATTGCGGTTGCGTTGCGGTTGCGGTTGCGATTGATTTGTGCTTTTAATTGGTGTTGTTTCACGTGTTGGCGTATAACGATCATGCACTTCATCAATTCGTCTTTTAAGCTCATCACCACGATGCGATGCTCGTGTTACCTGTGTTAATAATTGCTTACATTGTTCTTCTAATCGTTCAATTCGAGCAATACGGCGATTTTCTTGTTCCCCTTGACTTGATGTTGATGGTAAATCATCAGTTACTTCTTGAATCTCTTGAGCATTTTCATTACATTGATCTGCTATTGTTTGCGTTGTGGTTGATCCGGACAATCGTAAAAACATTTCCTCTAATGATTCTTCCGTTTTACTTGTCGATGGTTTTGTGGCCACAATTTTTCTTAATTCACAACACATTTTTGTTTTGCTTGATGATGCTTTTGATTCGATTAATTTTTGTGCATTGCTTGGCTCATGCATTGCATTATGAATGACTGGTTCCAATATTTTAATTTGATCGGTTGTTGTTTTCGTACCAGAATCAAAATGAACGGTATGTATTACACAATTTTCACCACATTCATGTACAATTGGTTGTACAACATCTGATGTATCTTGAAATACTTCAGTTGCAAATTGTGTGATATGTGAATCACTATTGCGTCGTGAAATGCTAACTTTAGCACATCGGATCGGTGAAACACTATGAATTCGTATTGTTTTACGATCCTTTTCTGAATTAAGTAGAAAATTTTCGATGGTTAATTTTTTTTTTAATCGACTAGTGCGTGGTTTTTCCATTGAAACACTGCTACTATCATCCTCTTCAGATGCTGGACTATCATCGCTATAACCACTTTCAGCTGATACATTTAAATCACTTTCTTTTCTTTTACTAAATTCAAGTCGAAGCGTTTCCCATTGCGTTTGAGATTCATTATTTTTTTCTTTGGCCAATGCCCATTTTCGACGACAATATTCCAATTCATCTTTTATTTCACTAAGCATTCGACGTTTTTGTTGCAATTGATAACGTAAAACTTGTTCATGTGTATGCAATTGTCGATGTTGACGTTGCATACGACCAACTAAATTCCATGTTTTATTTAATTCAATTGTAACAGCGCTAAGACGTTGCTCTTGTTCACCCAATCGACACTCAAGATGGGAATTTAAATTTTTAAGCTTTTTCGTTTCTTTTTGCAAAAATTTCTTTTCCATAATTAAATCCTTTAGGCGAATATACGTTTTACTAACACTCAATACCATTTGTGGACCGCTTGGTGTTTCAACCGATTTATAACAATGTTCACCTTTGTTATTTTCCTGGAAAAAAAGTTTTTTTCTTTTTAGAAATTTTTTCTACGATTGAATCATTTTTTTTTTTTTTTTTTTTTTTTCAAAAAAATCTCACTTTTAATTGAACCGGTTTCAGCGTTTGATGATTTAATAATTCGATTAAAACTCTCCATACTTTTGGCAAATTATGAATAATTTCTTGAGCTGATGATATATTTGCAGCATTTGATTCATCCGATGATGTTGATGGTGTTGCATTCATTATTGGTGATTCACAATCTGATAATACATCCATGTCATATGATTTTTTAGAAGGGTTTTCTGCTTGGAAAACCAAATCAAAAATCAATTTTGGTATTTGTGCTGCACCTTCTTTACAATTTTCTTTGCTTGTAATGTCATTCAATAAATCACGATTTTCCTCTAACATTAATGTCAATTTATCTATATCAATATTATTATTGCCATTGAATCCCGCCAATAATTGACCAAAAAGCTAAAAAAAGAAAAGAAAAACAATTAAAATAGAACGAAAAAAAAAAAAAAAAAAAAAAAAAATAAAACACGATTTCAATGGAAAGACAAAAATATTATTTCCCAGAAAATGCAATTTTACATTGTATATTTTTGATCAAAAATAAAAAGATAAAATAACAAAAGAATTTCAATTATTTACCTGATTCACAACGGTCATTTCATCGCGTAATCCTCTATTTTCGGCTTTATAATAATTAACTTGCTCTTTAGCCGCATACAAATCGGTTGTCGTTGATTTTAAATCAGTATCAAGCGATGCGATGTGATCTTCAAGATTTTTGTTCCTGTTGAAATCATACACATATTTAATACAAAAACGGAAAATTCTTCGTCATGAAAAAAAAAAAAAAAACAAATTCTTATATTTTGTACGAGATATTTTTACACGGAGTCACTAAACTGAAATTGTATCTGATGACTAATGTGATGCATTTCACAACAGTTGATTCAGAAAAACAAAAAAAAAAAAAACAGAAAAATTACACACGTTTGTATCGTGTTCTATCGTGTCGTGAGATCTCACGAGAGGCATCAACAAAATCGACATGCATCAAATTCGTTTAACAAATATTCTAACATGATATTTACAATAAAAGTAAACTTGTTGGAGCACAATCACGATGCGCAAAGTTGGTCAAATCATACAAAAAATGTGAAGACTGAAATGAAATGTGTGATGAATTCAATCTATTTTTAGTTTTTTTTTTTTTTTTTTACGTTTAGTATTAAATTGAGGCGCGTCATAACGAACAGCATATATAGAAAAAGCAGATGATAATGTTGAACGATACGAGCTTTACATCTATGAAAATTTTCATTCAAATCCCTAATTGATATTATTATTTCAACAACATAAATGATGTTTCATTCGATTTTTGTGAATTATTTTTGATATGTAGATTTTACAACCGAATTGAAATAATAGCAAAACATTTCAATGAACATGAATTTAACTTACTTTTCAATTTCAGAACTGAGCTCAGCTCGGCTTGTTTCTAATTGACGATTTAAGTTTTCCTTTTCAGCTGCACTTATGCGAGCCCGTTCTTCATATAGAGCACGCAAATTTCGTATATTTGCCAGCTGGCGATCATATTCCTGACGCAAATTCTCCGACATAACATGAAGCTCCCGTTCAGCAAGTGAATTTTCGATTTCTTTGAATTTTGCTTTTAACTAAAAATAGATAACAAACAAATTATGCATATAATGATAAAAATTTCAGATGAAAGTGAAAAATAAAGAGTTTATTTCCATGCCAAAAAATCCGTCTTTATATTTTATAAAATCATTAAAAACGAATTGTTTTTATCCATTTTACCTGTGTCAATTCGGTTTCACGAATTTCAATAATTTCCTTGCTTGCAGCGATAACCTCTTTCAATGATTTAACTTGTCGTTTTGTGGCCGCCAATTCAGTTGACAGCGATAAAATTTCAGCATTTGCTGTTTGAAGTGATAATTGAAGTTCAGCCAATTGTGAACGAAGCGTTATATTTGATGTACTTGATTCGACAATTGTTTCAATATTTGTTTGAACATTACGATCAAGTGAATTGTAAATGCTACCACAAATTTGACATAGATTTTCTTTATTTAAATCCTGTCTTAATTGTTTTGTGATTTCTTTTTCATCATTTAATTGTTGACGCAAATTGCTTATTTCATTTCGTAATTCACTAATTGCATTTGTTCGCATTTCACGTTTAATTCGCAATTCTTCTTTAAATTCTTCAAGGCTTTGTTGACGTTGCTGAGCACGTTCATTTTCAATTATATTCATTTCACCATTCATTTTATCCGACACATTTTCATCATCACATTCAGTTAATTCATTTGATGAAATACATTCAACAATATCGTTTACATTCACTGTATTATTATTTATTGATGTATTAGAATTTTGATTTTGATTGATTTGCTGTTGATCGTCAACATTATTTATATTTAAATTACTTGGTGAATCCATTTCATTTGGATTTAATTCTAAACTTTGATTTTCAATTGGCCACCAAGGATCATCACTTCTATCACGGACTGGCGTCGACGGTGTACTACCCATTTTATTTGTTTAATTCAATATTTGCAATTCGTTGAAAGATAACGGAACAACAAATTCCGATGCAAAAAAAAAAAGAAATAAAAATGCGATTCAAAGGTGAATGATATTATTTAAAAATGTAATTCCGTCTTAAAAACAAAGAAATTCCGTCTTAATTTTCAATTAATAGCCACGTTTTGTACGTTGCTCTTTTTTCTCATTTAAATTCGGGAATTTTCTCTTTATCTCAACAAACAATGAATGTTTTCACAATGTGAATTACGACTATGAATTTTTCGCTGAACTACGTTTTGTCGTCTCTGCTGTCGTCGTTTTTATTTTTTATTTTTATTTTTTTTTTTCTTTTTTCGATTAATTCAACATTTTTCTCTGACTCGGCTCTTGTTCATTGCTCAACTAAATCACGGGATTTTCACGTCTTAAACAATATGCGAGCACATTATAACGATCTCGAGATTCTTTTCAACGAAGCTAAAAATAAACACTCGAAGCAGAAAATGATGTTGATCGTTTTTGTATCTAACTAACACACATATACATGATTTTCATCGGAAAATTATGAGAAAACGTGCTACACATTTCGATGTTTTCAAGTGATTTTTATGCTCATCAAATGCACATTGTCAGACCCGTTCATTGATTTCTATTTCGTCACGTGAATCGAATATGTTTGCAGACAAATATTCGTTAATTTTCGTCTCAGCCAATTTAATTTAGTTAGCAATAGACAAGCGTCTGTTTGAATTAAATGAAACTTCAATCTCAAAACATCAACTCAAATTAACAGAATAAATTCTATGATGTATATTCGGTTTATATACGATATCGATATATGTAATTCGGTTTGTTTTGTCAGCTTGAAATAAACGAAAGGAACAACTAAATCGTCTCTATACATAACCAAATTTTTAATTCTGAAACATTTTTAAAAAGTAGAAAAAATATTGAGCAACATAAATTCTGCTGCTATTACTTACCGTATTTTGAATTATTTAGTTTGCCATGAACCCATTTTCGCACCCATTTTCATTGAATATTTCATTTCGAATAAACCTATTGTATTTTATCTATCAATTATCGATCATTTGTTTGCTTAACATCAAATATCATCATAAATGGAATTTATATTGTCAAATGGAATGTCCTTGATTTTTGGTGCCAACGATGTTTCAGTCCTTGAATTAATCGTGAAAATAAGGACACCAAGCTGCAAAAAAAAAAATCTTACCATTCGTCCTCGACAAACATTTTTGACCTTATGCTGCTATTCAGACTCTGAATTTCAGTGCTTGCAATAAGTCTACATAAAACTTGCTATACATTTACGCAGTCGCGACTAGCGATTGCACTTCATAAATAGTTACAATAGAAAAATGCAGTTGTCATTTACAATAAGTTTGCATGAATAGCTCCCAAAGGGTTAATCACTTAAAAGTAATACCTGAATAGTAATACTGAAGTAATACCACAGTTTTTTTTTTTTTTTTTTTTTGTATGAAAAAGTAATACCAACCAATAACAGTAATACTAGAACAGTTGAGAGTGAAAATGTTATATAGAAAAGTTCCGGGTAAAAATGTTATTATTCAATGTATTTTTTGTTGTTTTTGTATGTTGAATACACTGAATAATAACATTTTTACCTGAAACTTTTCTGGATAACATTTTCACTCTCAACTGTTCACTTCTGGTATTACTTGCAGTTTATATGGAAAAAAATTAATTGTAATATCATGTAATACCATTTTTCAAAAGTAATACTTTAGAGTGATTTGCCTCTTGTACAGGGTACAACGTACAGGGTACCACACACTCACAATACCACGCTCTAAAAACTGGTTTTTCGTACTCTCTCAGGTTTAAAACGCCGAGAAAAAATATTTTGGGTTCCCTCAATTTTTTGACCGATTACAATACTTTTACGCACAACATGTTGTATGCGGAAAAGTAAAATGTCAGTCAATGGTATGTGCATCAAGTGTGGACAATGTTTAATGGCAACTTTGAATCCATTATATTGGCAATCCAGTTAATAATATCGCTACGAATATTTAGGACTGTTAGCATGTGACACACACAATGAAGTATAATATATACACAAGTTTATACTGTGAATTCATTGAGTCGTATATATTCATAGAAATATCATTGATTGTTGGCATCTTCCATTAACATAACTTACTTTGGATTTTCTTGTCTGTTCATATTATTAATACCCTGTCGGCGACATGAAATATATTATATATATTTATCATATACATTTTGAAAAAACTAGTAATTTTTTTGAATTTTCATTACATAAATGTCAAACACTTCCATGTGGACAAAATGGTACAACTCTCAAATAATCGTGGATGTGCCTTAAGATCAGCTAAGTTTAGACAAAATCATGTATCGAGTAAAAGGTATGGCATGAACCTAGTATTCCATATCAACTATGGCCTGAAATTATAAAAAATACGGAAAAATTAAAATTTAAAAAAAAAAAAAAAATCAAAGTAAGCGGAATCCGGATTTCGAAATATTAAGTGAAAATCAAATAGAGAGAAAGAGAGAGGGAGAGAGAGAGAGAGAGAAAGAGAGAGGAAAACAACCTTCAACTTTGGCAAAAACTTCCGACTGATTTTTATTTTACATTCGGAAACACTGAACAATAAAGGACAGCAAAAACTTTTCAAAATACGTTTATCAGCTTGATGTTGTTGTCAAAATTCTTATATGGAAAGTCCAAATTATATTTTTCATTAACATCTGACATTGACCGAAACTGATTAGATTAGAATAGTCTAATTTAAATTGTATCGACTCTTAGAATAATATGAATTGGGTAATCAGAAATTCTGTGATTTAGGTATAATAAATGTAAACATATAGTTGAGATTATAAAACTGTTTTTTTTTTCAATGCTCGTCTTAAAGTGGTGCCTCGAATCAGTAACGTAATTGTAAAATCCATTCTATAAATGAATACAAACAATTTTTTTTTTTTTTTTTTTTTTGCTTCTATGAACATTCTGAACCATATAAAATCATCGATCTATTATTCGAAGCGTCAGTTTATGGTTTCATTTCAAAAAGAAAATAGAAAATATGAAGTTACTTTTTACTGTGCTATTTATTGGATTAATTCATGTTCGTATATTTTTGGTATAAATGTTTTCATTCAAATAATAAACAATATATTTTTATTATTAGATTTGCTTTAGTTACACCCATTCAAATGAATGCACAATTATATATGTCCATGATAGCTGTAGTTTCTTTATCGCCATGAAAGCAGAATTTAAAACCGTTAATAGTGGTTCAACTACTCATAGAGAAGTACTTGGTAGAAATTATATTGACACTTCTCCAGGAACATGTAGCGGAGAAGACACTGGAAAAGTGACTTTAAGATCTCCTGTAAAATACATAGATTTTTCGAGTGCACTCGGTACGCCATGTATTAAAAGCATATTCGTTCGTTGCGGCAGCGAAGTCGGCGGAGGCTACGCATTAGTGACTATGCTAGACATAATGGAATTGGCTTCTGATCTTCATTATTTTGAAACACACAAAATAAAATGTGAAGATTGTTGTGTGTATTTTAATTCTGAACAACCCTTGCATGTGCACAAATTACGACTAAAAAAAGAAGGCTTCAAGTGTGAAAACAATTCAACTTGCATCCAACAAAATATTGAAATAACACGATAAATTTGATTACTAAAAAAAATGATCACAAAAAAATATGATCATTTCTTGATAAACGAAGAATGTGTTTTTTCGTAGTGTTTTATTCTATTTAAATATACTGAAAATCAAATGCAAAAAGATCGTAACAAATGAAATAAAACAATATAAATATATTAATGAAATTGTGTTTTTTATTGGAAATCTCCTTTCATGGCAATACAACAGCAATAATAGATATAAGTTCAATTTATATTTGAGTTTATCAAACATAAAAATATTGTAACAGAAAGTATATTTATGTTGGAATGTTATAAATATAATATATTCCTTACTTTTTCTCGCTTCCATTCACAGTATTAAAAATTATTAATTACAACATTCAATTATTCCATAATTTGAGAAATACTTCTTCTTTTGGGGAAACTAAGCGAACACAATAATAAAAATTCGTCCAAGGGCATATATAATTGTGCATTCATTTGAATGGGTGTAACTAAAGCAAATCTAATAATAAAAATATATTGTTTATTATTTGAATGAAAACATTTATACCAAACATATACAAACATAAAATTAATCCAATAAATAGCACAGTTAAAAGTAAATTTATATTTTCTGTTTTTTTTTTTTTGATTATAATGAGCTAACTATGTAGTAATAATAGTTTTCTATCATAAAAACGTCATAAAATTCCATTTTTACATATACGTATAATTTCCCATACAAAAGTGTCATTTTCCACCAAAAACCTCATTTGGATATCAAACAAACAATGAAACAATCAATGTGGCATTCGTTGTATGTTTTTACAAGAGAAGAGCTTTGATTTCAAGACACTGACACATATATATGATAGAGATCGTTTGCAATGTAACGTCGTACGACTTATGCCATCGTACATTAATGTATTTGCCCACGGCATGAAAGTCCACTGTATGAACTTTCACAATTTTGTTTGATATTCATTTAAATTCACACCGTACTCGTAGAGATGGCGTAAAAAACATGAATTTCTTTGCTAAAGCGACTTCGAAACAATGGAACAATGGATACTTTTCAGAGAATATTGCATAAGCCTATTTTGGTGCGGATAAGCTGCGCTTTTCGAGGTCAAAAATATCATGCAGTGACTACATATTTATTGCAATTAGACTGCATAAACTCCAAAAATGTTTATCGAATTGTTACGGACATTAAAAAAGATATACAGGAAATCGTGCCACCATGTATGAGAGGCAAAGAATGAAAAGAATATGTATGAATTTGAATTCCAAAAGCGAAATACAGAAGAATCACACACAAAAAATTTTAGAGAATGGAATTTGAAAGGAAAATCGCAATAAGTCAACTTATTCTGATCTTACATGCAACATTATTATAATGCTATTTTCTCTGTCAAAATTTGTGTGTGCAATTCTTCTGCAACTACAGTACATATTTCGTTTTCAAACACAACATTAATTTAACCATTTTTCTCTCTATGTCTCTCATATGTTATATATACATTATAAATGTGCTACATTGTTCATTTATTACATGACTACAAACGACTGGAATATTGAAAATTTATGAATTGTCAAGCTTAATTGAAAATTCAGATTGTTTTATGTACATTTATTCATAGAAAGCTAAAAGCAATAATTGTTAAAATTATTTTCATTTTTCAACTTTTATTGCATGAACTTTATTGTAGTATTTTGAATATGAATATTTGATTCAATATCGAAAAAAGCATTGTATATAGTGTTTGGTAATATTTATTAGTAATCATTATTTCAAAGTAATTCACATATTTATTGCAATTATATTAGTGCTATAGTGAGTCTGATAATATTTGAATGGGTTGAAATATTTGTGAGCTGTGGTGAATATTTGTGAAAATAAAACTGAAATCAAATGAAAATAAGAAAGACTCATGAAAACAAATGAAAATAATAGAGTCCCATGATTTAAGACATTTGTATTTTACATACGATTCTAGGAGTCTTTCTTATTTTCATTTAATTTCAAGTTACAGTTTTATTTTCACAAAAATTACGCTCACGAATATTCAACTCATTCATTTATGCTGAGTGTGCGAACAATATATAAGAGGCAATGTAAACATGATTGTAAACGCATATGTGGCGCCATCTCTTCGTATTGCAGTTAATCCTGTACAATTTGTTGTTAGGTGAATTTTAAACAAAAGAAGTAAAAATCCTATTACTGTGTATGGGATTGATAGCATTGCCTGTAGATGGTGCTAATTCGTCGCTACAACGATGTTACTGTCATTTGCATTTATGTAAAACCATGTGTAAATTGAAGCAAATTAAACCGCATATGCCCTAATTTAAGCGACTAAATATTTTTAAATTGTCTATATGAAGCAGTCCTATGAAGCATACAATTTGACACTTGGAAAAGAGTGGAAACTGATGAAATCCCTCGTTAAAAACCAAGATAGTTTCAAGAGCCGATTCAATGATTAAAGCAAATACAACAAAAATTAACAATACGAATTATTCGCTGAATATTTCATCATTTTCGATTTGAAAATTTCAAGAATTGGATATGTTTCTGAAGATCATGTAGTAGGAGCAAGATTTTTTCAATATCTAATGATAAAAATTATATTGATTTAGCAATTTGATATCCCATATACAAAAAAAAAATAGATTAAAAAAAAAACTCACCTCACCAAATACCCTCATTGAGCAAGTAAGTAATCCAAATCCTCTGAACTCTAAAGGAATTTGTGAACGAGCAATCATTAATATGATGTATTTCTTCAAGTCCGGAGGAAAGTCGGGCCAATTTGATTTGTATGCACTTTCGCCAAGTTGAGATACTCGCGTAGTTACAAAAGTAGAAAAATAAGAGCAAACCGCTAGCCAAGTAATAGAACAATTTATACAGATTATACTAAACATCAGGTCCAAAAATGAATCCATCTAAATAGTATAATAATTAGAAGAAAATAATTAAATTTTATATTGAGAGGGATTTTTTTTTTACAGAAAATTTATTTACACGTTCCAGTTCATATAGTGTAATAGATGTTAAAAATAACACTAGCTACTGGTAGCGCCAAAAATGATCCGCTGTTTATATTTGCAATCATATCAGATATTCTATTAAAATAATACGAACAATTAACATTTGAAATCAACAACTTTCGACTCAATCAATTGAGATGAAAGGAATTTTTAGTTTCTGATTAACATATTATTATATATGTTCTTTTCTATTACCCCAACTGATACAATTGAATTAATAAGTGTAATCAATAAAAATAATCGCTTCAACTTACTCGAATATTTTGTTATGAATTTCCACCGATTTGCAGAGTTTTTCTCGGATCATTTTATGGTTCTTTTGATAATTTTTTGGACTTTTATTGTTTTTAATTTGATCCACATTTTGTTGAATTGAATGTATAATCAAATCAAAATGATCGCACATAGCACCAATATACAAACAACAGCAAAGCAAATAACATGTACAAAAAGACATAGCCAATGAATATGCGACACTACACCCAAATTCAATATATAATAATGAGAACCATCCAAAAACCGTTTCTGTACTGAAGGGAACATACATTGGAGTTGGATAAAACCATGTTGATGTATTAAGATTGCCAGTGTACATATTATATAAAGCGAATATTGTGGATAATACAAAAATTAAACTTTGAAAGTAGTTATAAGAGAAAAATATTTTCGAATATTTGTTACACTTTTTCTCGATTTGCCAATAAATATTATATGTGTTTGCATCTTCTTCATGCTCATCAATAAATCGTTGTAATTCCAATTCGAGATTTTTAACATTTTTTATATTCAAACCAACCGAAAGGTACATGGCCAACGACTCTACTCCTGCAATAATCGTTTTACACCATTTTAACAACAATTCAAATTCCATTCTTTTCTCAATTATATAAATGAAGGGTGATAAGATAAGAACACCAAGTAATATTGTAAAAATATAGCTAACAAATGATTGACAAAACATATTCATTGGCCGCGATGCATGTTTAAAATGAATGCCAATGTAAGCCATATACGCGTGTTGTTGTTTCATAATTTTCAATTTGGCCATTTTTCAAGACGTTTTCAAAATAATTTTTAATTACAAATATAATTATAAGTTGATTGTCACTTGAATGTTTCGAATATAATAAATTCTTTTAATTGTTTTTTAACTACCCGTTCGAAGTTAGCTATTGATGCAGACTAACTTTTTGGAATATCTAATTTCCTTTTATATCATTTCGATTGCTCTATAAAACTGAGTTGACGTCAAATCTATTTAATTTATTCTCTTTCAAAAATTTTCATATATTCGGAACTTTAACACATGTTAACGTTTGAAAATGCATTCAAATATACTATTGCGGTAAATGTAATGTGCAATGGATAAAACTTGTTTTTGTAGAACCTTACCGTTTTACCATACCATCGGATTTGTGCTTAAGGTCATGGATGCTGTCAGCGACGCCTTCGTGACAGGTGTTTTATTTCTTTGACACGTATTGCTTCTTTTTTCAATGTTCCTTTCGATTGGAATTTTTTTCCATTATTAACATATGTTTTTCCCATATAAAATACGTATATGAAATTCATATTTTTCATTACAGATACGTGAAATCATACGACTTTATCCTTCATCTGGGTCCTTTTAATATAAAGTGTATGAATTACAAAAGAATTAGTGTTCCATCGGTTGATGAATTAGGTTCATCGGTTAATATTATATTTCTAAAGACAAAGATTTCAGCTTTGAATACACACCAAGTAGTTTTAACTAACTACTGACTACGTGCAGCATATGCCATATGGGTATATTAAGAAAAATTGGAAAATAAATTCACACGAAACACAACATTTAAAATTCTCTTTTATTAAGAACAACTACTTTATGAACTGGAAATGGCAACATTTGTCAATGATTCCACGACACGTTTGCAACGTATGGTAAAAGTAAGTATTGATTGAATATTATATTGAAAAAATTGTATTTTCCATGTTATGTCCTCACTTTTATTATTAACTCAATGACGTGGGTCGTTGATGACAGCGAACATCAAGGATCGCATATGTTTTGAAAATACATTTTCCCATACCGTACTTGGGAAAATAATTTCCTTTTTCCAATATCATTTGTAAAGAACAAAAGGATATTTGTGTTCATGTGACATTGAAGTATTTCAATCACAAAAAGAAATTCCAGTCCCATGTAGGAAGAATGAATTGGTTTTCATGGTTTCAAGATGAACAAAATTAGTCCTGCACTTAGATTATTGCAGTGATTTATTACACAGAGTATGTAAGGATTATCCTCAATTTGTTAGAAAAATCATTCCTAAAAAAATATAATATGAAAAGAAAATGTTGTTGATTACTAAACTGTCCCATTACATACACCAAATTAAAGGCAGAAATATTATGGATTTGTGAATAAATAATTTCTAATATTATACTTGATGATTAAAGATGTACAGTATAACTTTATTAAATAATTATTATATTAAAACGAAATATTAAAAGAAAATGATATTGATTATTTGTTATTTTATTAGCAAGTAAATCCATAGTGAGACCCACCATATTAAATGAACGAAAACCACATAGCCGCCTCTTAAAGATTCTCTGTTTTAAACTGTCATCATACATACACTGAACGGGTACTATTGAGTTTGTGTTGACGGGTTCATATCTGTGATAACGATAGTATGATGACGTTTCAAGCCGTGACTGTATAGATGGCGACTATGTGTCGAAAATGTGCAAAGATGTGACATTTCTTATTTCAACATTAACGCTCTATTCGTGGTCGGTGAGACCTCTGTAAGATAAATTGAAATATGACAAACATTGACAACATGACATGACATCGTTTCACTCAAAACTCAAAAGTAAAAAATAATAACAAGATTACTTTTACGAATTTTGTCGGTAAATATTGTTTAGTTTTTTTTCTCCTTTTTCGTCACTCCTTTTAGTGACATCTAATAGGTTAAGTAATCAATAATACATTTAACAAAGTGAAATCTCACTCCAATTTTTTCCAAAATGAACACAATAAAACTGATGACGTACATAATTGTACTAATTTCGAAAATGGATAAAACGCTATCCATTTTTAATTTTGATGATTTTTTCGTTGATTTCACACTTCGATCGTCTACAAATTTTCTTTTCCAAAAGCTCAATAAGCCAGCCTCTTGGTAACGACGTATTTCTTTGTCAAAAATGTCTTTCAAAACAGTTGGCTTATGAAAGTATATAACAAGTGTTGCCATGAATAAATGATTCTTTGTAAAAGCCAAACGCCGATATGGGGAATAAATTAAATTAAAATATTCACAAGATATGTCACCACTTAATGCGGCGCACAATTTATCATTTGCATTGTCATGAAAAAATTTCATATTATCTATCAATTCTGTATTTCTTTCAATAATTCTAAAAATAAATAAATCTTTAATTACTAAATGAAACGCATTGAAACGGTGCATTTTCCTAGAAAATACCTTTCTTTCTTGATAAATGAAGTCAGATTTGGGAAAATTGCCCGAGTTACAAGCACTTTACAATCCGATGCTATAATTTTCTCAATTGTATCGAATGGTGAATCAAATCGATTTCTTTGCGTATATAAAGTTGCCTCATACCAACTACGAATCACAAACCATGATAGAATCCAAAATAGTAGTAATGTTCTTGCAAAATTACCAATAGTAAAACCATTTGCAATACGACGATTGGCTATAGAACTACCCAGCAGAGAAATCCACATATTCAATATTGGCGATCGATTCAAACGTCCTCCAATGTAGAAATGTCTCCATTTTCGTGTTAGTTTTTTTGACAATAATATTGAAATTATTGTTAAAAACATTACTCCACATAGCAAAAGCCATAATTCAAATTTAAATGGTTCACTTAGAAGAGCTACGTTTAAAGTTTGGAGGTCTTCAACTTTGAATACAAAACCATAATAACCTCCTATGTACGGAATGCTCTCGACCAAAAATATTGATCGTTCTTTTGTCTGTTGATTCGTACCAATAGAAAAATTTACTTGACCAGTTAGAGCCATATTCAAATTTCCAATGCCAGTTCCATTCGTAAAAATTTTCCCACGATCATGGGGAGATGTTGTATAAATCAGCGTAGAATTGATCGTTTTTGCAATATCCTGAACCATTATAATTTCAAAACCATCAGCTTTTAACGTTCCACTTTCATTGAGATGAATTGTAAATGGTAATGTAAGTGAAACAGCTACATATAAAGGACAACCATGGAAATTTCGCAATTTTTGCGGATAAAATTGTTGAAATGTTAGGTTTAAACTTTCAGTGTAATTGCTCAAAGTGAATGATGCCATTTTAAGATGGCCGAAAGTTTTGCAATCACTTTGATATGGTATAAACGTATATAAAAACCACAATTTATTTGCTTTTATCAAAATATGCGAATTTACCAAACCATTTCTCCATAATATCGCAAACATTTCATCCAGACTTCGTGTAA
>JAQOWM010000212.1:0-12500 GCA_029041755.1 Resseliella maxima
CGATTCTTTGATTCGAAGGAGCCAGAATTCTAAGCGGATATTCCGATATATCCAAGAAACAAACATTATGAACAGAATTTCAATCAAAACATCAGAATATGTTCATAAGAGATGGGTTTCTTCGATTCTTTGATCCGAAGGAGCCAGAATTCTAAGCGGATATTCCGATATATCCAAGAAACAAACATTATGAACAGAATTTCAATCAAAACATCAGAATATGTTCATAAGAGATGGGTTTCTTCGATTCTTTGATTCGAAGGAGCCAGAATTCTAAGCGGATATTCCGATATATCCAAGAAACAAACATTATGAACAGAATTTCAATCAAAACATCAGAATATGTTCATAAGAGATGGGTTTCTTCGATTCTTTGATCCGAAGGAGCCAGAATTCTAAGCGGATATTCCGATATATCCAAGAAACAAACATTATGAACAGAATTTCAATCAAAACATCAGAATATGTTCATAAGAGATGGGTTTCTTCGATTCTTTGATCCGAAGGAGCCAGAATTCTAAGCGGATATTCCGATATATCCAAGAAACAAACATTATGAACAGAATTTCAATCAAAACATCAGAATATGTTCATAAGAGATGGGTTTCTTCGATTCTTTGATCCGAAGGAGCCAGAATTCTAAGCGGATATTCCGATATATCCAAGAAACAAACATTATGAACAGAATTTCAATCAAAACATCAGAATATGTTCATAAGAGATGGGTTTCTTCGATTCTTTGATCCGAAGGAGCCAGAATTCTAAGCGGATATTCCGATATATCCAAGAAACAAACATTATGAACAGAATTTCAATCAAAACATCAGAATATGTTCATAAGAGATGGGTTTCTTCGATTCTTTGATCCGAAGGAGCCAGAATTCTAAGCGGATATTCCGATATATCCAAGAAACAAACATTATGAACAGAATTTCAATCAAAACATCAGAATATGTTCATAAATGATGGGTTTCTTCGATTCTTTGATTCGAAGGAGCCAGAATTCTAAGCGGATATTCCGATATATCCAAGAAACAAACAGTATGAACGGAATTTCAATCAAAACATCAGAATATGTTCATAAGAGATGGGTTTCTTCGATTCTTTGATCCGAAGGAGCCAGAATTCTAAGCGGATATTCCGATATATCCAAGAAACAAACATTATGAACAGAATTTCAATCAAAACATCAGAATATGTTCATAAGAGATGGGTTTCTTCGATTCTTTGATCCGAAGGAGCCAGAATTCTAAGCGGATATTCCGATATATCCAAGAAACAAACATTATGAACAGAATTTCAATCAAAACATCAGAATATGTTCATAAGAGATGGGTTTCTTCGATTCTTTGATCCGAAGGAGCCAGAATTCTAAGCGGATATTCCGATATATCCAAGAAACAAACATTATGAACAGAATTTCAATCAAAACATCAGAATATGTTCATAAGAGATGGGTTTCTTCGATTCTTTGATCCGAAGGAGCCAGAATTCTAAGCGGATATTCCGATATATCCAAGAAACAAACATTATGAACAGAATTTCAATCAAAACATCAGAATATGTTCATAAGAGATGGGTTTCTTCGATTCTTTGATCCGAAGGAGCCAGAATTCTAAGCGGATATTCCGATATATCCAAGAAACAAACATTATGAACAGAATTTCAATCAAAACATCAGAATATGTTCATAAGAGATGGGTTTCTTCGATTCTTTGATCCGAAGGAGCCAGAATTCTAAGCGGATATTCCGATATATCCAAGAAACAAACATTATGAACGGAATTTCAATCAAAACATCAGAATATGTTCATAAGAGATGGGTTTCTTCGATTCTTTGATCCGAAGGAGCCAGAATTCTAAGCGGATATTCCGATATATCCAAGAAACAAACATTATGAACAGAATTTCAATCAAAACATCAGAATATGTTCATAAGAGATGGGTTTCTTCGATTCTTTGATCCGAAGGAGCCAGAATTCTAAGCGGATATTCCGATATATCCAAGAAACAAACATTATGAACAGAATTTCAATCAAAACATCAGAATATGTTCATAAGAGATGGGTTTCTTCGATTCTTTGATTCGAAGGAGCCAGAATTCTAAGCGGATATTCCGATATATCCAAGAAACAAACATTATGAACAGAATTTCAATCAAAACATCAGAATATGTTCATAAGAGATGGGTTTCTTCGATTCTTTGATCCGAAGGAGCCAGAATTCTAAGCGGATATTCCGATATATCCAAGAAACAAACATTATGAACAGAATTTCAATCAAAACATCAGAATATGTTCATAAGAGATGGGTTTCTTCGATTCTTTGATCCGAAGGAGCCAGAATTCTAAGCGGATATTCCGATATATCCAAGAAACAAACATTATGAACAGAATTTCAATCAAAACATCAGAATATGTTCATAAGAGATGGGTTTCTTCGATTCTTTGATTCGAAGGAGCCAGAATTCTAAGCGGATATTCCGATATATCCAAGAAACAAACATTATGAACAGAATTTCAATCAAAACATCAGAATATGTTCATAAGAGATGGGTTTCTTCGATTCTTTGATCCGAAGGAGCCAGAATTCTAAGCGGATATTCCGATATATCCAAGAAACAAACAGTATGAACAGAATTTCAATCAAAACATCAGAATATGTTCATAAGAGATGGGTTTCTTCGATTCTTTGATCCGAAGGAGCCAGAATTCTAAGCGGATATTCCGATATATCCAAGAAACAAACATTATGAACAGAATTTCAATCAAAACATCAGAATATGTTCATAAGAGATGGGTTTCTTCGATTCTTTGATCCGAAGGAGCCAGAATTCTAAGCGGATATTCCGATATATCCAAGAAACAAACAGTATGAACAGAATTTCAATCAAAACATCAGAATATGTTCATAAGAGATGGGTTTCTTCGATTCTTTGATCCGAAGGAGCCAGAATTCTAAGCGGATATTCCGATATATCCAAGAAACAAACATTATGAACAGAATTTCAATCAAAACATCAGAATATGTTCATAAGAGATGGGTTTCTTCGATTCTTTGATCCGAAGGAGCCAGAATTCTAAGCGGATATTCCGATATATCCAAGAAACAAACATTATGAACAGAATTTCAATCAAAACATCAGAATATGTTCATAAGAGATGGGTTTCTTCGATTCTTTGATCCGAAGGAGCCAGAATTCTAAGCGGATATTCCGATATATCCAAGAAACAAACAGTATGAACAGAATTTCAATCAAAACATCAGAATATGTTCATAAGAGATGGGTTTCTTCGATTCTTTGATCCGAAGGAGCCAGAATTCTAAGCGGATATTCCGATATATCCAAGAAACAAACATTATGAACAGAATTTCAATCAAAACATCAGAATATGTTCATAAGAGATGGGTTTCTTCGATTCTTTGATCCGAAGGAGCCAGAATTCTAAGCGGATATTCCGATATATCCAAGAAACAAACAGTATGAACGGAATTTCAATCAAAACATCAGAATATGTTCATAAGAGATGGGTTTCTTCGATTCTTTGATCCGAAGGAGCCAGAATTCTAAGCGGATATTCCGATATATCCAAGAAACAAACATTATGAACAGAATTTCAATCAAAACATCAGAATATGTTCATAAGAGATGGGTTTCTTCGATTCTTTGATCCGAAGGAGCCAGAATTCTAAGCGGATATTCCGATATATCCAAGAAACAAACAGTATGAACAGAATTTCAATCAAAACATCAGAATATGTTCATAAGAGATGGGTTTCTTCGATTCTTTGATCCGAAGGAGCCAGAATTCTAAGCGGATATTCCGATATATCCAAGAAACAAACATTATGAACAGAATTTCAATCAAAACATCAGAATATGTTCATAAGAGATGGGTTTCTTCGATTCTTTGATCCGAAGGAGCCAGAATTCTAAGCGGATATTCCGATATATCCAAGAAACAAACATTATGAACAGAATTTCAATCAAAACATCAGAATATGTTCATAAGAGATGGGTTTCTTCGATTCTTTGATTCGAAGGAGCCAGAATTCTAAGCGGATATTCCGATATATCCAAGAAACAAACATTATGAACAGAATTTCAATCAAAACATCAGAATATGTTCATAAGAGATGGGTTTCTTCGATTCTTTGATCCGAAGGAGCCAGAATTCTAAGCGGATATTCCGATATATCCAAGAAACAAACATTATGAACAGAATTTCAATCAAAACATCAGAATATGTTCATAAGAGATGGGTTTCTTCGATTCTTTGATTCGAAGGAGCCAGAATTCTAAGCGGATATTCCGATATATCCAAGAAACAAACATTATGAACAGAATTTCAATCAAAACATCAGAATATGTTCATAAGAGATGGGTTTCTTCGATTCTTTGATTCGAAGGAGCCAGAATTCTAAGCGGATATTCCGATATATCCAAGAAACAAACATTATGAACGGAATTTCAATCAAAACATCAGAATATGTTCATAAGAGATGGGTTTCTTCGATTCTTTGATCCGAAGGAGCCAGAATTCTAAGCGGATATTCCGATATATCCAAGAAACAAACATTATGAACAGAATTTCAATCAAAACATCAGAATATGTTCATAAGAGATGGGTTTCTTCGATTCTTTGATCCGAAGGAGCCAGAATTCTAAGCGGATATTCCGATATATCCAAGAAACAAACATTATGAACGGAATTTCAATCAAAACATCAGAATATGTTCATAAGAGATGGGTTTCTTCGATTCTTTGATCCGAAGGAGCCAGAATTCTAAGCGGATATTCCGATATATCCAAGAAACAAACATTATGAACAGAATTTCAATCAAAACATCAGAATATGTTCATAAGAGATGGGTTTCTTCGATTCTTTGATCCGAAGGAGCCAGAATTCTAAGCGGATATTCCGATATATCCAAGAAACAAACAGTATGAACGGAATTTCAATCAAAACATCAGAATATGTTCATAAGAGATGGGTTTCTTCGATTCTTTGATCCGAAGGAGCCAGAATTCTAAGCGGATATTCCGATATATCCAAGAAACAAACATTATGAACAGAATTTCAATCAAAACATCAGAATATGTTCATAAGAGATGGGTTTCTTCGATTCTTTGATCCGAAGGAGCCAGAATTCTAAGCGGATATTCCGATATATCCAAGAAACAAACATTATGAACAGAATTTCAATCAAAACATCAGAATATGTTCATAAGAGATGGGTTTCTTCGATTCTTTGATTCGAAGGAGCCAGAATTCTAAGCGGATATTCCGATATATCCAAGAAACAAACAGTATGAACGGAATTTCAATCAAAACATCAGAATATGTTCATAAGAGATGGGTTTCTTCGATTCTTTGATCCGAAGGAGCCAGAATTCTAAGCGGATATTCCGATATATCCAAGAAACAAACATTATGAACAGAATTTCAATCAAAACATCAGAATATGTTCATAAGAGATGGGTTTCTTCGATTCTTTGATCCGAAGGAGCCAGAATTCTAAGCGGATATTCCGATATATCCAAGAAACAAACATTATGAACAGAATTTCAATCAAAACATCAGAATATGTTCATAAGAGATGGGTTTCTTCGATTCTTTGATCCGAAGGAGCCAGAATTCTAAGCGGATATTCCGATATATCCAAGAAACAAACATTATGAACAGAATTTCAATCAAAACATCAGAATATGTTCATAAGAGATGGGTTTCTTCGATTCTTTGATCCGAAGGAGCCAGAATTCTAAGCGGATATTCCGATATATCCAAGAAACAAACATTATGAACAGAATTTCAATCAAAACATCAGAATATGTTCATAAGAGATGGGTTTCTTCGATTCTTTGATCCGAAGGAGCCAGAATTCTAAGCGGATATTCCGATATATCCAAGAAACAAACATTATGAACAGAATTTCAATCAAAACATCAGAATATGTTCATAAGAGATGGGTTTCTTCGATTCTTTGATCCGAAGGAGCCAGAATTCTAAGCGGATATTCCGATATATCCAAGAAACAAACAGTATGAACGGAATTTCAATCAAAACATCAGAATATGTTCATAAGAGATGGGTTTCTTCGATTCTTTGATCCGAAGGAGCCAGAATTCTAAGCGGATATTCCGATATATCCAAGAAACAAACAGTATGAACGGAATTTCAATCAAAACATCAGAATATGTTCATAAGAGATGGGTTTCTTCGATTCTTTGATCCGAAGGAGCCAGAATTCTAAGCGGATATTCCGATATATCCAAGAAACAAACAGTATGAACGGAATTTCAATCAAAACATCAGAATATGTTCATAAGAGATGGGTTTCTTCGATTCTTTGATCCGAAGGAGCCAGAATTCTAAGCGGATATTCCGATATATCCAAGAAACAAACAGTATGAACGGAATTTCAATCAAAACATCAGAATATGTTCATAAGAGATGGGTTTCTTCGATTCTTTGATCCGAAGGAGCCAGAATTCTAAGCGGATATTCCGATATATCCAAGAAACAAACAGTATGAACGGAATTTCAATCAAAACATCAGAATATGTTCATAAGAGATGGGTTTCTTCGATTCTTTGATCCGAAGGAGCCAGAATTCTAAGCGGATATTCCGATATATCCAAGAAACAAACATTATGAACAGAATTTCAATCAAAACATCAGAATATGTTCATAAGAGATGGGTTTCTTCGATTCTTTGATCCGAAGGAGCCAGAATTCTAAGCGGATATTCCGATATATCCAAGAAACAAACAGTATGAACGGAATTTCAATCAAAACATCAGAATATGTTCATAAGAGATGGGTTTCTTCGATTCTTTGATCCGAAGGAGCCAGAATTCTAAGCGGATATTCCGATATATCCAAGAAACAAACAGTATGAACGGAATTTCAATCAAAACATCAGAATATGTTCATAAGAGATGGGTTTCTTCGATTCTTTGATCCGAAGGAGCCAGAATTCTAAGCGGATATTCCGATATATCCAAGAAACAAACATTATGAACAGAATTTCAATCAAAACATCAGAATATGTTCATAAGAGATGGGTTTCTTCGATTCTTTGATCCTCGCTTCAGTCGAATCAGGCAAACCACGTATTTGTACTATGTCATAGTACAATAATGGCTTATAATGGTAGAAATTTCCAGGCATTGAGTTTATTATGTCTCCCAAAAATGTCGAACCCATGTTGATAAAATCACTAGAATATACAATTAAATGAAGAAAAAAAATGCAAATTAGTTTCAGTTAATAAGTTAATAAGTTTTTTAAGAATTCAGGGCATTCAAGTCGAAACTTTAATTTTTTTTTCTTTTTCTTCATTTTATTCATTAAATGAGTCGAATTGATTGATTGAAACAACAGTAAATCAATAACACAAATATGCTAAATTGATTGATATATGACGTGCTCGATATATATAAGTTAGCTATCAAAAAGTACATTTTATGGGATACATATTGATATCAATCACTTCACAGGAATGTGATATATTTCACACGCTACACAAGTCGGAATTTTCAATTTCATTGCATATTTTAGTTACTAGAATTCTTTATGAATATATCATATATGTGATATAAAAATCGAATAAATATTCCGAATTGTTATATAAATAGTTGTGGAAATATGATTATTTATCGGAATTCTAATTCAAAAGTCAAATAACTCAGCTCCACATGTGTCTCTAGCCTCTATGAAAATATTCAACTTACCGCTCGGAATAGGCTGTCCATTTGTGTCTGGTGTTAAAGCCGACAATCTAATCATTTGTTCCGTATATTCAAAATCTTTCATTTTTGATGCAATTCGTTGCCGTTGTGCATCGATAATATCTTCAATCCGTACAGTCATATTGATAAAATTGGTGGTTTCAGCCGTTGCACGACTCATTTGCTATGGTATGAAAACTTTTTATGCATATAAATCGTGTATGAAAGCACCAACATGAAAGTCCACTACGTGTGCTTTCACAATATTGTTTGATATTTATTCAATTTCACACCGTACTCATACAGATGGCGTAAGAGACAGATTCATTGAATATCGTATTTGACAACCTGCAACCGGTTTTTTTTTAACCAAGAATGACAGGCGCGTTTGACCAGTTATTTGTTATTGTTTTGATTTTTCATTTGCCATTCGCGACAGATTCATTGTAAATTTCTTCTAGTTTTCTTTTTCAATTCAAATTATTAAAAATCATTGACAGCTCTTTCATTTATAAGCACACCGGCAAACGGATTATTTGCTTTCGAGTTCTTTTTTCTGTAATTCAACTCGTTTCATTTTGAAGATGCAAGCGGGAGGAGGCCCACATCCACCAGCGAATAGACGCCTTCGTGCAGGCTGCCGGTCATAATTTATCCGGTCATAATTTCACCATTGATTCGGTCATAATTTCTCCGTCGATTTTGTATGGGAGGAATTATGACCGGAGAAATTATGACCGCGCACCCTTCGTGCACTAGAGCTGTTCACGAACATGAATTGTTCGTATTCGTTCGGGTTAGTTCGAGATTTAATCGAACAAGAAACGAACTCGAACAATATTTTCTTTATCTCGAACAACTCGAACCGAACACGAACGAACACGAACACCAAAATTGGAACTTGAAGTGTTCCAATTTAGTTCGTAGTCCATTGCCACAAAATGAAGGCAAAAAATGCTTCACAACACAAAAAATCCAACGTTTGGTCACATCACCAAATATTTTAACTTCACCAGCCAATAATACAATACTGGTTGTACCACCACCAAAGTCAGCATCTTGAGATTTAGCAATTATAAAGTTTATAATATAAACAGTGTTTTAAAAGCTGGGTGAACAATATCAACTGCTGCAAATAATCCCAGAAATTGCAGCAAATTATTCTTAATGAGAAAGCGTTAATGCGAAGTCGCTTTAGCAAAGAAATTCATGTTTCTTACGCCATCTCTACGAGTATGGTGTGAATTTAAATGAATATCAAACAAAATTGTGAAAGTTCATACAGTGGATTTTCATGCCGTGGGCAAATACATTAATGTACGATGGCATAAGTCATACGACGTTACATTGCAAACGATCTCTATCATATATACACTGAATTGCGCATATATCATTACGGAATGCAAACGACAAATCGTATCTTTTTGTCGTTTCCGTTGGTATAGTCAGTATACATTGATAAATCGTATAGGTGTCAGTGTCTTGAAATCAAAGCTCTCCTCTTGTAAAAACATACAACAAATGCCACATTGGTTAATGAGCATAATACTTTTATGTTGTTCATACAAAATACAAGTCCGAGCAGGCTTTGTTACATGTGTTGAATGAATAGAAGTACAAAAATTGACAGCAAAAATTGACATCTAACGGCCGATGGATCCGCTGAGTTGATTTGTTCGGTCGTTCAATTGATGTTTGAATTGAACGTTCATTTGAACTTTGAACGACCAAACAAATCAACTCAGCAGACCAATCGGCCGATAGATGGAATTAAAACCCGTCATATTCTAACAAAACCTTGTCGTATTTCCTCAGAATAATTCGGCAACATCAAGTAAGTTTAATTTGTATATATTGTATTATTGCATCTACCAGCTAAAGTAACACGTGGAAAATATCGAATTAAACCGTTGAATTTGCTGGAAATTGCCAAAAAAAGTGTATGCGTGCTTTCATACTTATTACAAACACCTCAAAATGTGAATTTAGTACAAACATTTTGAATATTAGAGCTAGTCAATATCGATATTCATTCACTTACCATTTACCAATGTTTGTGCGTTTTTCCAATGCGAAGAAATGAAAATGTGTGTTATCATTGCAAACGCAATTTTTCTACTTTTATTTCTTGAATGAACAACTGAAACAGTACGGTTACAACCAGTAATGTGCGAGCTGAAAATTCCAGGGGAGGGGGGTAATTTTAACGAAAAAAAATGAATCAGTATAAATCATATATGTAGCGATGGATTGACCACTCTTTAACACTCAAATCGACGTCAGTGTTGATTTTGGGAGGAGAATCTGGGGTAAAAGACCCCAAAAAAAGGTCAGAGGTGGTTAGGGGCAAAAACTAATTATGCAGATCGATAGAGCGTGAAAAATTCCCATAGAAATGTTACAAAAACAGAATCGAATTTTCGGCAGGCGATATGTAGCTTTCCATCCATAAAAAATTACCCACCGCCCCCCTCCCCCTTGCGCATGTATGGCTAAAGCAATGTGGCATTCGTTGTATGTTTTTACATATGAAGAGCTTTGATTTCAAGGCATTGACGCCACCTATACGATTTATCAGTGTGCACTGACTATACCAAAGGAAACGGCAAAAAGATACGATTGGTCGTTTGCATTCCGTAATGGTGTATGTGCAATTCAGTGTATATGTGGTAGAGATCGTTTGTAATGTAACGCCGAACGACTTATGCCGTAGTACATTAATCAATCGTTGATGTACTTGCCCTCGGCATGAAAGTCCATTGTATGAACTTTCATAATTTTATTTGATATTCATTCAAATTCACACCATACCCGTAGAGATGGCGTAAGTGGCAATGAGTTTCTTCGCTAAAGCGACTTCGGCTAAAGCGACTTCGGTGTTTGTGTTCACGACACAATGACGACATTCTCTGCTCTCGACCTTGAATTCTTCTCTGTTTGTCTATGTTATAGAAATTAAATTACAATAAAAAAACAAAAAAATTTGGTTTTTATTACAAATATTATTATATATTTATTTTTTCCATTTATTTCGGACACTTCATTTTGTTTACATAAAAAAAAAAGAAGAAACATCATTCGAGATTATGTGTCAAGATGAGAAATAAAAACTCTAGCTTATTTCACATTTACTTGCATTCATATCACTAACATATTCATATTCATTTATATATTTTTCGATTTAATTTTAATTTGTTTTTGATTTCACAAAAATTGTATTTTTTTCTTTGAAAAAAAAAAAGGCCAATCATTTTGGACTTAGATCATATCGTAAAACTTAAGTAATATCGCATTAATTGTAATTAGTTAAGTTGCTTTTGACATCGACTTACAAAAATATTAATGAGGATTTGCTTTTCTATTTCATATTCAGGGATTCTATTTGTTCCATTTATTTATCATTTCTTTAAGTTACTTAAGTGGCTTTATTGATCAGTTCCTTTTTTTTCATCATCATCATCATCATTCATCATCATGTCTACTGATTTTTACGAATTGGAAAACAAAAAAAATTTAACAATGAAAAGATAATTGAATCCCGAAATTTATTTGCGAGACATTTAATGAATTGACAGTGATTTACTTATTGCCATACGAAAACGGTAATTTCAAATTTAATATTAATTCGAATAAAAAAAAAAAAAACTTTAAATCAACATTTGCTTGTCTTTACATCAACATTTGCTTGTATTCTTAGTTTTCATATATATTTTTTTTTTCTTGTCAATATGAATTATGGAGGATCTTATGAGTATGCTTTCATGCAAAGCAAATAACTTGTTTGACTCTCCAAAATATTTGGAGCTTATTGTAGTTGCATGGTTTTTTTCTTTTTTTTTTTTTTTTTTTTTTTTTTAATAAACAAAAAATATATGAAATATTATGCGTTCACATAACTTACTATCGAAATAATTTGTTTTCAAATGAAAACATTCATCGATTGATTAAAATTGACATAAAATTCAGTTCATGTTTGATTTTCTCTTGAATGTGTTTTGCTTTTTATTTTAAATTGACTAATTTGTGGTTGTTAAATTGACTATGGATAAATTTCTTGTCTTCGGCATATTTATATTTCTATTTCCATGTTTCATTCATCGTTTTTCAATTTGTTTATTTTTTTTTCACATATTCACGTTCCAGCTATTTAGTTTATTTAAATTTACTTGAATATGAAAGAAGGCAGAGATACTGCGAGTGTGTTTTTTTTTTTCCTTCCCATTTTGTTCAAATGTTATGTGGTTATTTTTTCATATCAGTTTTATTAAGAAAATGCCCACCAAAAAGATTGCCATATGATTTTTTCAATTCATTTAAAAAATGTTCATGCTGTGGTTTTGGTAGAATTTTACCTAAGGGGGAAATAATAAAAGAAAATAAAAATTAATATTTGTAATTTGTAATTTGTAATGATAGTGAAGTGAATATCATAAATAATGTAAATCTATGTGTGATTGCCACATATTTGTTGGCGAATGTGACATGAATCATTGTTTAAAGTTGACAATGGTAGTTGAGATCATAGTGGTGGGGAAACTCATGGTTGGGGCAAACTCTACTGCTTCCCTAATTATCGACGGAGAGTCACACAACCTTTTATTAGCTCTTTAAAATGTTGTTTGAATGTTCAAATTGATCCCAACTTCCATATCTCAATTTTAAGCAATAATTATTTTGCCATTGCAACAATATTTCTTATTTTTTTTTTTTTTTTTTTTTATCTTTCCCTATCACAACTACTAGAATATTGATAAAAATATGTTAA
>JAQOWM010000212.1:15000-195171 GCA_029041755.1 Resseliella maxima
ACTGACATGGCACGATTACGATGTGGTACCCGATTTGGTAGGCTAAGCAAGTGCGGTAAAATTGGCGCAGTGGTTGGTATTTGTTCAACATTTGATGATGATGATAATGATGATGATGATGGTGGTGGTGGTGGTGGTGGTGTTTGTGTTGCTGGTATGCTTTGTGGAGTTGTTGAAACTGCTGGCATTAATACCGGTTGCGTTGTCGTTCTATTTGGCACTGATGTTGGTGTTATTGTTGATGTTATTGTTGATGTTATTGTTGATGTTATTGTTGATGTTATTGTTGATGTTGAGATTGGTGTTGGTGTTATCTGTGGCAGTATTCGAGGTGTTAATGATTGTGTCACTGGAGGTGTTACTCGAGCTGCTTCTTGAGATGTTGCTTGTTGTACAATTCGGGGTGCTATCTGTGGTATCACTCTTTGTGTCATTTGTGTCATTTGGGTCATTTGTGTTGTCATTCGATATGGTTCTTGAAGATTCATTTGAGGTGTCGTCACCAGAGGTGTTGTCATTAGAGATGTTGTTACCAGTGGTGTTGCCATTAGAGATGTTGTCATTAGAGGTGTTATTACCAGAGGTGTTATCGCAAGTGGTGTTGTCATTAGTGGTGTTGTCATTAATGGTGTTGTCATCAGATTTGTTGTCATCAGATTTGTTGTTACCAGAGGTCTTATCGCCAGTGGTGTTGTCACCCGAGGTCTTATCGCCAGTGGTGTTGACACCCGTGGTGCTATCGCTAAAGATGTTGTCACCCGTGGTGTTACTTGCTGTGTTACATTGGCCGGATTCATTTCAATTGCTTGTTGTGGTACTTGTATCAAATTGGCTGAGCAATTAATATTTTCTGGCGTTTGAGTTTTAGATTGAACCGTACTGGTTGGAATATTTGGTGATGATCGATGTGTACCATTTTCAACTGGTGTAGTTGGTGTTGTTAAATCCACACCACTTGATGGTTTCAATAAATCTGGAGTATTATTCATCTCTTCTTGTATATTTTTTTTAATTCTATTTATAATATTCGATATTATTTCATTATTATCATTTAAATCATTTGGTTCGGCAAGGACACTTCTTATGCTTAAATAAGTTGGTTTATCTGTTTCAAAATTTCGTAATGTGAATGGTTTATCTTTGAATATGGTATCAGTCCAATTTATTACGGCCGATTGATTGTCAGTGATTAACAGTTCTTCATATGATTCATTTAGTGTACTTTTTGGTTTGCTTGAAATTTTTTTGCTTTTTGGTTTTCGCACAGTTGGAGTACTGTTTGTTGATCTATCACCTAAGAATTGAAATAAATTATTTTTTTTTTTTGATTTTGTTGTGAAATGTGAAAATTAATCGAAAAAAAAAAAAGAAAAAGAAATACGCAAATAATATAATTAAATCATTTACCATTATCATCACCATTTGTCGCCATAGAATCGTCAATTATTTTCATCGATGATTCATCCAATTGATTTTCCATTGTCGTATCAATACCTTTATTTTCAATTGATTGTTTAAGATGTTTATCATCACGTTTGATTGTTTCATCAATTGATTTATCCACAATTTCTTGTTCTAATTGATTTGTTCCATTGCTTACAATTTTATTGGCATGTGTTTCACTTTGTTTTGATTTTGATTTTGGTGCCGGTTTTCTACGACGTTGTGCATGCGCATTTAAATTTCGTTGAATTTTATCAATTTTATCGGGTGTCAAACGACGTAAATCAACTTTTACTTTAAGCAAATGTGTTAAATATGCTTTAGGTAGTTCATTGCCTAAAAATAAACACGAGATCATATGCTTTTGTATATTATCTTTACTTTGATTTGTAATCGTTTCTTTGCATTTTCCGCATCGTCCCAAATTATGGATTTTTAAATGAAAATTTAATTCATTTTGGCTCTTCAATTGCAATGCGCATCGATCACATTTTATTAATGGCTTATGTGCAAAGTATTCTGTAATTGGCGTTGTTGCCGATGAGCTCTTAAATTTCTTATTACGATTCTTAAACAATGATGATAAACTTAGGGGAATGGTTTTTGATGATGTTGGTGTTGATGTTGATGTTGATGTTGATGTTGAAGATGATTTTGATGCGGATGTTGTTGAGGTAAATGTGGATTTAGTTTTGCTTGTATTATGCGAATGTTTGATGGTTTTATTGGATGTTTGTTTATCGACATCATTGCCACCGCCTCCACCACCGTCATCACTGCTCATTTTCATTTTTTTCGCTCCACTTAAATGATTTTCATTGACTTTTTGCGATGAATTTTTACGATTATCATCATCATTTTCATTATTGATCCGTTCATAAACCGATAGACGTCGCTTTTTAGCCACTTTCATTGGTACCGGTGTTGATGGTCGTTCAGCTACCATAGTTGCTCGACGAATTTTAATTCGAGCACAAGCAATATTATTATTTGAATTTTCCGTTGAAACAAATTCCCATTGATCACTTAAATGTTTATTATGACGATCACCATTTTGCTTTTGTTCATCATTTTTTTTATATTGATTTAAATCACGTTCATCTTGATGATGTCGATCACATCGATTCATTCGTTTGCGTCGATTATTTTGCTCATCATTTTCTTTATCTTTGTCTTTTTGTTTGTCTTTTGATTTTGATTTTTGTTTTTGTATTTCTTTCATTTTTTCACGTTCCGATTCAGATTCAAATTCATTGATCAATCGATTTGGTATGCCTGGTCCTGGTGTTGGCGCTCTTTGTTTCTTTTTTCGTTCAGATTCAATGCGTTCAGTTATTTGTGATATTTCATTATCTCGATCAATAGGCTGTGGACTTGGTGCTGCTACAGTTATTTGATCATCAAAATCGTCATCATCATCGTTATCAATATCTTGTTTATCAATAGCATTAAGCTGTTCATTATTTACTGATTTATCTGCTTAATTAAAATAATTGCCGCAAAGAAAAAAAAAAAAAAAATAAGAAAAGAAAACCAAAATTTAGTGTTATTATTTTACTACGTTTTACAAATGTGTTTACAATACGTGGTTTCATTTGTATTCCGAATGTGTAAATAAAATGTTATAAAAGCAAATATATGTATATATACATACCAGTGTCAGGCTTGGGCTCGATTTTCATGTGACTCATCTAAAGGGAATTGTAGGAGGAATAAAGAAACCGTGAGAAGCAAAAATAAAGCGAAAAAAAAAACAATAGTCAAACACTTTGCAAGTGAAAATTTGGAAAATTATAAACAATATAAATATAAATGAATCATTGCGCACAATAAAAGCGCATCTAAATAATTTGCATTTGTATTGATTTTGATAATGATGATGATAGTAATGTTTTTCATATCTAATGAAAATGTGACTTTGTCATGTGTTGTAGCGTTTAATGTATGAAATATGTGATGTATGCGTTGTGTGTACATTTTAGTATCTCTCTTTTTCTATTTGTTTCTCTCTCTCTCTCTCTCTCTCTCTCTTGCTATGTGCGTGCGTGTGTGT
Source organism: Resseliella maxima (assembly GCA_029041755.1). NCBI lineage: Eukaryota > Metazoa > Arthropoda > Insecta > Diptera > Cecidomyiidae > Resseliella > Resseliella maxima. Next base: position 18,497 of record JAQOWM010000212.1, read on the forward strand.
GTGTGTATGTTTTTGTCTGGTCTGAATTGTTGTAAAATAACGAAAACGCGACCTGTCTCATAATTTGCCAAATTACCTGTTCAAAATCGGTCAGCCATTTTTTTTTAAAAAATTGTGTTTTCATCATTGCATGTGGCCAATGATGCAATTCAATCGATAACAATTGTACAACTGATGTGGAACTTGTCAAATGAAATGGATCACAATCAAAATGTAATGGTCGTTGAAAGCACGATTGCAAACGATTATTATTCATTCAAACCAATTTAATTGAATTATAAGCAGCGTAAATGATGAAGCCTATTAATATTAATTTTAATTTTTTTTTTCTTTTCCTTTTCCTTTTCGATGTGCGTTTTTTTTTTCCTGTTTTCGTTCGTTCGTTCAGTCTATTTTTTTTCTTCGGTAAGATTTTAATATTTAGTTTTGTCTATGCTTCTCTTTTGTTATTATATTAATGAAAGAAAAAAAAAAGCGCTTGAGAGACAATAAAGACAGTTAGAAAGACAGACGATCTAGTGAGCGAAAGAATGATTATTGTATGTGTTATTCGCTTCTCAAAAATATCTGGATTTTGTTTATCTGAGTTTTTATTGAATGCTGTTTGTACCAAGCTCAAGCATGAATTGAGGCTATGGCAACGTACAATATGAATCTAGGGAAATCTAAGCCCAAATGTACAGAGTCAAAGTTTCGCGTTTGTTTTGTGTAATGTTTATGTTTGTTATTTATTGTTCACAAGCAATGTAATATAATGTTAGGCGATAGTTAATCGGCACTGTGTATTTTTTGTTTTCTGTTTCCCTTTTTTTTTTTTTTTTTTTTTTTTACTTCATTTATTCAAGTATTATTCCAAGTTAATTATTTTTTTGTAATTATTGTTGTTGTTGTTGTTTTGTTTGATCTATCCCCCTTGAAAATGTAGTTTAAACGATAAAAATCATGGAAAATAAAACCCGAACTAACTGACTTAATTCATTTATATATCGTATGTGCAAATGAAAAGATGTGACTCGATGCCGAAATACGCAATAATTGTTTGTTTTGTTTTGTTTAATTTTATGTCGATTGTTTGTGTGTGTGCGTGTGTAAGTTGTATTTTTTTTTTATATACAATTTACATATATTTATATATGTTTTGTCGTCTCTTTTTTCTTGTCTTAATCGTCTGTACTATGCATGTGCTTGTCATTCACTTGATTCCTTTAATTTTTTCTCTCACATTTGTATTTTTGCACGGTGTGTGTGTATGTGTCTTCTCTCTTTCTCTGTTCAACAATTAACTAATGACTATGTCGTATTCACTTATTTCATCGACACCGATATGCGTTATTCTTGATTAATATTTTTTTTTCTTTCGTGTATTCTGTTTGATGATAAAAAAAAAAACACTTTGAAATCATTTTCGGTAATTGTCTGGATGGGCTGTACGATGCCTTAGTGTCTCAATCGTCATCAAAACATGTGTTTTACCGTATTGCATATTCATTGTTCACTGAATTTGTTCAACGAATATATAAAAATATTTTTTTTTTTTTTTTTTTTTTTTCAAATTGACATCTTTTTTTTTTCGTTTTCTTTTTGTTTTTTTTTTCTCGTTTTAAATTTAAGTTATATCAATTGATATGTATTTTCAAATCGAACTGTTTGATGACAATTAATTTTGTACAAAAAAAAAAAAAAAAAAAAAATGATCAAAGAATAATTTAAAAAAATATGAAAAAAAATCGGGCACAATTTTTTCCTTTTGATTTAATTCAAACTATATCGTTTTTTTTAAAAATTTTATGTGTTCACACATGCACGCACGCACGCAGCCAAAAAACAAACCGATAATTGTTTTGATCAAGCATGCACTAATTCATTTTTCTAACAAATAGATGCAATTTACTCTCTATCGTTCAATCAGAATATACAATCTCGAATGTATTCTACATCGTACAGTTCAACGAAAACTGAATCGTACAATCAGAGAAAGCAAAGTGAAACAAAAAATAAAATACACAAATGAGTGGAAGCGATGGAAAAGCAAAATAAAAAAAATTCATATATATATTTATAAATATACATATATGTAATATCTGTGAACAACGATTGACATAGAATTTGTGATAAGTTTTACCAATACTCATCATGAGTAATATACGTATATTGAAAGAAGTAATGTACGGATGAGGAAAAAATGAGAAAAAAAAAAAAATATAAACAACAACAACGATTTTATAATAACGTAAATGTAAAAACCACCCTAAGCACGCGTTTCTGACCAATGTGTGCTATACACGCATATCATCAACTTGCGCACAGCCTTATCTGTTCCACATTTTCTTATTCGGTCGTTCTCATTTTTACAATTGCACGTCGTCATCCATTTCACATCCTCTCATTATCATCATAGCTTTGCTTCCATCTCTTTTTCATTCTAACTCTCATTCTTATTCTCATACTGGCTCCTTTTCCTTTCTCTCTCTCTCTCTCTCTCTCTCTCTCTCTCTCTTCTTTCCCTTTCTGTCTCATTTGCTCTCTTGCTCACTCGTTCTCTATCTCTCTTTCTCTGTCTCCAATCGTACATACTGTGCACACTCTTTAAACACATTCTTTCCACATTTTTTATTACTCGTCATGAGTTTTTGTTTTCTATTCATTCGTTTAGATAAACAAAAATAAAAAAAAAAAAAAATTATTCACGTTTATTTGTATTCGATTGATGTCAACAGTCGGTGATGGGTGATATGTTTCGTGGGGTTTTATTTCAATTTTTTTTTTTTTTTTTTTTGATTTTTAATTTTTTAAATTTGCAATACAAATGTATGTACTTAAAATATTCAAATGTTTCATTTGAAATATGAACAGTGACTGTGAGTATGTGGACCGATCGGTTTGCTAATTATGTTATTCTAAGAGAGTGTGATATTGTGAAATAATACATGTAACTGAATGTGTACATTATTTGTTGTTTTTTTGTGTATTTTATTTTAACACACTGTCGTCTTCATTCGGTTCAAATTAAACGATCTTTGGAAATTAATTTTAATAGCGATACTCGGAATTTTTTTTTTTTTTTTTTTTTTTTTTTTTTTAAATATAAAATGGCCTTTATTTTATTCACTAATTTTGATTTTTCAATTTGAATTAATCATTATGAGCTTCAAATTCAATTATAATCAATTATTTTTTGTCCTTCTGTCAACACATCAATGATTATATTATAATGACATTTCAATATTTTTTATATATTTAAATTATAATGAATATTTTCCATTATCAATACAATTTATATAAAGGGATGATATAATCATATCTGTTTATCTGGATGTATATTTGAATTTACGTATTGAATTTTCATCGAATGTCCATTGTATTTCCAATATTATTTCCATGTTGAATTGGTGCATTGACAATACAAACATTATAATTTACAGACGACCGGTTCAATATGATCATCCATATATTATATTTGTGGAATTGTATTGGAGATCAATGGAATTATGGTGAAAATAAAATACAAATAACATGTTCTCAAAGCATGAAAGATGCACGCCTGCTATAATTCCGTTGTGTTCACATTCACAATAAACAAGTGCTATGCATTGCCGTAACTTTACATGAATCCACAAATGAATATTATATGGGCAGAGAGATACATTTAAAACATCGCATCATTGTTGCTGTATGCAAATAATAAAAATTTTCCAATATTCATTGCAGTATACTGTGTTTGTGTGCATGTACAAAATCAATTTTGATGTGTATTTAATAATTTCATATGATAATAAAAATGAAAATGAAATAAAATGGGAATGTGCATTTACCTGTTCAGCCATTCGCATCATTCGTGCGAATTGATTTTGTCCAGAATCCACTCGATTTTTGTGCCAAGACAGCATATTTGTTTTGCTTGTGCATTCTCCACAAATTGATTTCGTGTATTTATCTGTGCTTTTGATCTATATTTCATAACGAATTGGAGCCAATTGGGACAAATGAAGAGAGAAAGAGAGAGAGAGAGAGAGAGAGAGAGAGAAAGAGAAAAAAAAACAAACAAACAAACAACCAATTAATAATGGAGTGATAATATTATTAACCAATTGATTTTGGGCAAACAATTACAAATGATTCAACTCTAATGAAATTGAATTATTTGATATTGGTTATTACCTCAATACCGTATAGATCCTTAATTGTTTCGAGTAGAATTGGTGCGGATGTTACATCGTTCTCGCCTTCGTTTATAAAACAAAGACGACATAGTCTATGCAACTCCGGAAAAATCATCGTTCACAGCTCTGGGTAAAACCCCCCCCAAAAAAAAAAAAAAAAAACAAATAGAAAAAAAAATAACAAATCCAAGTAAATTTTAACAATTTCATAATAATATTTGGATAAATAAACACAAAACCATCCATTCAAGCACCCATTCACATTACTTACTCTCAAAAGAATTTTCAATAGCAATATACAAATTCTTTGAAGCACTAAAGTGACGTTTGTTGGTTAGTTTATGCTCAATGTTAATGTTGAATACATTAAACTTTCTTTTTGTTTTATCTTATTTAAATTCAACGCAAAATGAGCAAAATAACCAATTTTATTAAAATATTATTTGAATCGAAGAAAAATGGCTACTTTATCGTCGAATTTACGGTATATTTTTTCTCTCTTTTGTCACACATTTCATGAAGTTTAACTGTTTGTACGTCTGATTGTTGGTTATTCGATCATTTACATTTACGATGCACTTCTCTAATAGTTTATGTATTTGTTTTGCTCTAACACTTTTTCATTTGACATTAGTGTACGCATTTTATTATAATGTTCAATGATCTCTTTCTCTTTCTCAATGTATATTCCCGCTTATGCTATATGATTGGGTATTTTTGGTGACGCCATCTTACAGATATTCAAATAAATAAACTATATAAACAGCAGCATACAATCATAATTCATACAATAGTAGCAACATATATGAACAACAATAACAATTAACTAAACAATTCTATTTGCATTAGAATTTTTTTTTTTTTTTTTTGAATTTTATTCAAAAAATAGTTTTTTTTTTCTATTCTACGTATACTAGGGTGGTTCATCTTGTGTTTAAAATAAATAAACATTTGAACTTATGATTTTTTTTAAATTTAAAATTGTTAAATGTCGTTCGAAAAGTGGCAAATATTTAGTAAAAAAAAAATACTAAGATTTACGAAATGAAGACGATAGTATGCGTAAATAACAATCAACATTAATTTGTAGTCGTTCTCAACTAATGGACATTACGCGCACATCCTTGATGCGAATTTCGCGTTAAGATTTTTCCATAGAAAGATTAGACTGTATTTAATTTACTTTTTTTTATGATTGTAATGATCAATTGAATTCAAATATTGATCGATATGCGCACATAAAATAATGAGCAAAATTGGAATCATTCTTTTAATGCAAACAAAATAAATTAAAATTTGCAAACCGTGAATCTTATCTCTTTGTATAACTGCATAAATACAATACAATAAATACAAAATTCGTTTATTCGATGAATAAGAAATTATTCACTCAAAAAGTGGAATGTTTTTTGTTTATTGAATACATTTTTCAGATAATTATCGAGACAGTTCATTTCTTTTTATTTTATTTTTTTTTTTTTTTCAGATAATTTTCAGTGGAAATTTCTTTTTCAAATGCTTTTTTTGATTGTGATTAAGTAAATTCCAAAAATAAAATTGCGAGATAAAATGATTTATTAGCTTAATTCAATTTTATCATTAAGCATTAAGCGATAAAATATAAGAATAAATTTATTAAAGCCAAAAGATTGTTGTTATCAATTTTGGCTCCAATTAAGGTTTTTCGAAAAAGTCATGTGTTTTTGAAAATGGTTCTGTTTTGGAATTTTTTTTTTCTGTTCTTAAATGTATTCAATGAATATTTCTTTTGAAAAAAAAAAAAAAAAAAAAAACAAAATGAATTTTTCGGGCTGTTGAATCCCATCAATCAGTATAATTGGTTCTGGTCTCATTATAATAAAATGAATCAAAATAAAATCGCAATTATAATTTTGGAATTTTACTTTATCTAAATTCATTGTTTGGAACTGGCTGATATGAAAGTTTTGCGTATGATTTCGGGAGTGTCACGTGGGGATAATAGAATTAGAACCAATGGGAGAATAGAATTAGAAATGAGAAAGTACGTGAGGATTTGAATGTGGATTCGGTTGATGAGGTAGCAAAAAAGTCGAGATTAAGATGGTTTGGGCATGTACAACGTATGAATGAGTATCGTTTACCAAAGTTAATTTTGAATACGGAAATGAATGCACCGAGAGATAAAGGTAGACCGCGGAGGCGACATTTGGATTCGGTTAAGAATGATTTGAGCGAAAGGGGGTATGATTGGAATGGGGAAACTCAAGACCTGGCTCTCAATAGGGTTTGCTGGAGAAGAATTGTTAAGGGGCCGACCATTACAAAACAGACCAGACGCTGAAGGGCAATAATGGTCTTTAAATGATTGTTGTTGTACTTTATGAATCCGAATGGAAATTTAATTTAATTGGCTTTTAGAGTTGCTCATGATCCGAACAAGAACCGTTCATGTTCGAGAATGGTTTCACTTTTATGTTCACGTTCGTTCGGATTCAGTTCGAGTTATTTGAAAGAGAAAAAATGGTGTTCATGTTCGTTCGAGTTCAAGTTCAGTTTGTTCATAATGTTCAAGTTCGGTTCATGTTTGTTCGAATATTGTATAATTAACTGAACCAAATTGAACTGTTCAATACAACAATTAAGTAAGCAACAATATTTCGAATAGGTTTTGTTTATATCGAAAATTCCTATTATTCATATACAACCGAATAACTATGTTCAGTTGTTTTTCTCAGAAAATGTGGCAGTGTCGAAATCGCTTCAGCAAAGAAGTCGCTCATTGTCTCTTACGCCATCTCTAGTCGAGTACGGTGTAAATTTAAATTAATATCAAACAAAATTGAGAAAGTGGACTTCTATGCCGTGGACAAATACATCAACTATCAACTAATGGACTACAGCATAAGTCGGGCGTAGAGAATGGAAGACGATATTCACTATATAGTATGATGCTATAGTCCGTATCATACTATTTCACCATAGTAGCATGATATTGTACGCATACCATCGTGCGCATACAAATACATTGACGCATGACACAGTTGTAATGCTAACGATTGAAACAATGGCATAAGTCGTTCGTCCGCATACAAATATATTGAGCCATGCGTCAATGTAGCCATGCGTCAATGTATTTGTATGCGATGGTATGCGTACAATATCATGCTACTATGGTGAATAGTACGATACGGATATATAATCGAAAATAGTCGATAGTTAACTGATGCCATCTCACGGATATTGACATAAATAAATTATATAAACAGCAAACAATAATAAAACATGAAAATGATAAAAAATAAAAACATTGTTATTTGCATAAGTATTTTTGGAATTTTATTCAGAGCACATTTAATATTATTTTCGACTGAACTCAAAGTTTATTTTATATGTCTATAAATATAACGATTAATTTCTTCGATTTATTCAAATATTGATTGAGAGTTGCGCTAAAACAGAAGAAAATAATACAAAATACAAAACGAAAATGGAATTGTAATTTTAATGCGTTGATTAAATGAAATCATCGACCTTGAAATTTATCTCTTTGGCTAAGTAACTTTTCTATGATAAACAAAAAATTATACTCATCAGTGGAATGGTTTTTTCCAGGACTATTATTTTTTTTTTTCATCTAATTTTACGTCTGAAGATTTACATATTTTTCAGAAGATAAAATTGGATTGTTAATTGCTAGTAAACATGCTGGTCGAAGACCCAATGCGACATAAATTCCGACCATGGTACGACTTTTGCAAAGAGATAGAGTCAGGGGTGGGGTGATATTAAAGAGAACCTTCAATACCAATATTGGGTCCGGAAAATCATGGAAAAATTTTGAGACTATCGTTTGGCAATAAACAATAGCGTCTCTTTGGATATTGCCATAGAATTACATGTTCGTGTGTCAGCAATAGCTATGTATACCACGCACACGAATATATTTCTTTCACACATACGTGTAGTTCAATGACATTTGCCAGTAACTGAACGCGCGAGTACCATTACGGATAAACATATGATTCAGATAATTTGGAGTGTTTTTTGATAACTGCTAGAATCAAACACGATTCATGAAGACTCAAAAACAACAATTCGCCCTCTACGCGCGAAACATCGCAGATGCTTTAGAGCGCTTCATATTGAACGAGTACGGACAAAAACCACAAATCTCATGTGGATATGATAAGCGATGTAATTACTTTTAATACACATAGTAAGAAAGAATCAATGTGTAGAGGGCATCTTTGTGTTTTAAATCATATTTATCCAATTTATTAATATACGAACAATTCATGCTTGCTTGAATATTAAGACGGCCGATTGAAGCTTGGCTCTACTTTCAGGCGTCAAACCATTCAAACGCTCACAGTATTAAGTGACATGTTCGTTTCGAACTAAAAATGTACCGAATCTTCTAGTTGTCAGGAATAAGATCACGGTTAAGCTAATTTTGAGTGCTATGAGCACCCCAGCCATAAGTTACTACATTCCCATAATCCATAATGTGGTCAAAGTGACAGCTGTACTACTCAATACTTAAGAGCACTGAGGGCACATTATTTTGGTGCCACCACGAGAGTTACATTTGTCGATCTCATCCGTTTGGTAGAGATGGCGTAAGAAACGCGAATTTCTTTGCTAAAGCGATTTCGATTATTGGGTCATTTTCTAATTTTAGTGCTGTTTCGTTTGGAGTCATTGTCATGTTTCTCACGTCATCTTTGAGTACAGTGTGAATTTAAATGAATATCAATCAAAATTGTGACAGTTCACACAGTGGACTTTCATGCCGTGTGCAAGTACATCAATGATAGATTAATGTACTACGGCATTACGGATTTCAAACGACAAATCGTATCTTCTTGCCGTTTCCGTTGGTATAGTCAGCGCACATTGATAAATCGCATAGGTGGCGTCAATGTTTTGAAATCAAAGCTCTACACATGTAAAAAAATACAACGAATGCCACATTGCCATGTGAATCACCTGAAACTTTACCAGGTGATTAGAAATGGCCAAAAATTCAGATAGCTAAGATTTCAGCTCTTTGTGATCACCAGGTTACCTGTGGAGGTCATTAATTTTCAGTTACTTTATATGAGAAACCTCAAGGGGTGGTCGGAGACATACTCACGAAGTGAGTGTTATAGCATTGTACAGAGAAATAATAATCCAATTGAAATTTTTCGATATGTTTATTTGACCCATTGAATGAAAAATGCTTTTTCAACATTTGTTTCTCTTTTCTAAGAACGAGAGCATTTGCCAATTGTAAAGTTTTACATGTGTATCTAAATGAATAATTAAGTATGGATTTTTTCTTTTATTCGCTGGCTTGAATAGGCTTTTTGCCGCTGGCTATCGCATCAACATGTTTCAAGTACTCGTAACTGATCCGAGCAATACCATAGCCAGATGCAAGGCCAATAACTGTTCCCAATGCTGCATTTTGAGGTATTGAACTGCGAATTATTGCCCAAACCAATACCGAGCCCAAACTGAATAGCGTTGAACCGAGAACACTATATTTACACAAAAGAATAAAAAAAAAAAAAAAAAAAAAATAAAAACATTAGCATTGTCATTCCATTGATTAACGAGATTTCACATTATACCTGTAGGCAACTTTTTGTTTCACATCAAGTGACTGTAAATGTGGACGATTGTAGATGTACAATGTGGTACCAACAAGTGTATGAATCAAAAGGAAATTGGTGACATCACGTTTCGGAACAATTCTACGACGCAAAAAAAAATGAAATCAATTAGAACAATGTTAAAAATCATTGGGAACAATTGAACAAAATTGATAATTTCTCATTCAAAAGAAAAGAAGCTCATCAGACTCACCTAGAAGCCAATTGAGGGCTCAAAATGTTAACCGAAAGGGCGCTGTTTTGATAAAAGGATTGAAAATGAAATGAAAATTGAAAGAAAAACGAAAAACAAGAAACAAAAAACAAACATTTATCTTACCCATAGCTGACCAAGCCTTTAATTGGTGCATAATAGTAAAGGATGTTATTTTTTGTGAATGGTTTCAATCCAAGTCGTTTACACAATGAACAATTGCCACTTTCAACTGATGATGCCATGATTTGATTGTTCCTTTTTTTTTCTTTTGAATTTACTTCGTCAATGAATCAAAATTTCCCACTTTATTTCTCATATACGTTCAACAAATATGATGACAATCTGCGATGAAAGCGTAGGAATAAAAAAGAAAACACATATAAAAGTTGCGTAGAATTTGTGATGAATGTTGATAACGTAATGTGATCTATGTATTATGAAATCAACGAATTTACTTTCGAAAAACGAACACGGCTGCAAAAACGCTAATTTACAATTCTCAAATACATTGAGACAAAATGCGCGATCTAAGAAAAAAAAAAAAAAAAAAAAAAAAACACGAAAACTCTGAAACTTATATAATATGCAAAATAATTCTTACCGTTTTGCTGAACTACAGACAAGATAATTACAATGCTTTGACAGTTCTGCCGATGCGTTTTATGTGCTGGTATTTCATTTGTAGGGGAATGTTCCCTGAAGTGGTCCGTATCCTAATGTGGGCCACTCAAATTTCTTACCTATTTTTCACAGGCAATACCAATTTTTTGACATTGACAATCTTCTTTTTCGACGCTTTCACTTTTCATATAGTTTCGAAGCGAATGCACGCATTATTCAAAAAATGAAAAAAAGTCAGTCCGAGCTACAGCGCTTGCACATAATATGGCAAAAAGCAGCCTTCAACGTTATGTAGATAAAATAAGTGCGCAATTTGTCAATATTGAAGCCATCAATGACGATCAGTTGTTGCATTCATTACGTGATATGACTTTCAAAGGCTCGAAGACCCAACAAATGCAAAACAGCTGTTCATCTTAAGTGTGCCAATATGACTCGAAGTTATTTCACTTGCGAGAATTGCGACACGGATTTAGATGACATTCCGAGTGAAAATGATGAATAACTTAATTTTTTTTTATTTAAATATTAATAAGAATCAAAAAAAAATTAATAATTCGTTGATTGGAAATGATTTTTTCGAAACTATGACAATGTGTTGAAGCGTGGCCCACTATAGGGAACATTCCCCTATTGCTGAAATACACAATGGTATGAAGCGTGTATATATTGTCAATGTATTAATTTTTAGATACTGTAGATAATGGTGGCGACATCTTTAGTGATTGCGGGGTAATGATTATTAAGTCAATTTGACAATTACAGCTGCTGTCAGAAACTTGTTCACAAACAAAACAATAATTTTACAATTAAAATCTTCACGTGTTAAACTGTATTTATATATTTGTTTATTTTTTTTTTTTTTTTTTTCATTTTCAACTCAGAAATTACGAGACGTGTAAAAATGGTATAAATTCGACGATGGTGAAGTAACTAAATGTAAAATGCATAAAGATGAAGAATTGAAAGCGCAATGCTTTGGTGGTGACTATATGGGGTGAAGTGTTTGATAGTAATTTAAAGCGAATGCAATATCGTCGACAAAAACGATGGTGAGAATGCCTATATGCTATTTTATACACGCTGTTTATATCGAAAATTCATGCATAAAAAATCATCAAAAGAGCAATAATCATTGGCTGAAAGTCGTTATTGTATATTATGTGGCAATGTGGCATTCGTTGTATGTTTTTACATGTGAAGAGCTTTGATTTCAAAACATTGACGCCATCTATGCCATTTATCAATGTGCGCTGACTATACCAACGGAAACGGCAAAAAGATTTACGATTTGACGTTTGCATTCCGTAATGGTGTATGTGAAATTCAGTTTATATGTGATAGAGATCGCTTGCAATGTAACGCCGAATGACTTTTGCCTTAGGAAATTAATCAATCGTTGATGTACTTGCCAACGGCTTAAAAATCCACTGTGTGAACATTCACAATTCTGTTTGATATTCATTTAAATTCATACCTTACTCGTAAAGATGGCGTAAGCAATGCGAATTTCTTTTCTAAAGCGACTTGGGCTGACTATACCAACGGAAATGGCTAGAAGATACGATTTGTCGTTTGAATTCAGTAACGGCGTACTAGGGGCAATCATGTCCAACAAATCTTGCAAATCATGCGAGTCATTGAGATTCGTACGAATCTTCTACGAATCTCAGTTTGATGTTTGTGGAATACCGGACATTTTCCCGAAATCAAATTCCCGAAACTTTGAATTCCCGAAATCAAATTTCCGAATTCAAAATTCGGGAAATGAAATTCCCGAATTCGAAAGACAAAGGATGTATTTTCGGGAAAATGTCCATTCGGGAATTGGCCAAGTCGGGAAAATGTCCACTCGGGAATTTGCCAATTCGGGAAAATATCCGGCCTCCATGTTTTTGCTATTTACAATGTAATATTACTTAGGCTTTTACAGTGTGTTGTGTACGCAAAAATATAAAATGGTATAACATATTAATTTAAACCGTGAATTTTATTTCAATATTTGTTGTGTGTTTGTGATTTTTAGGCAAATTTAATTTCGGAAATAGAAAAGATTTCTACAGAAGTTTTTCCACCTGATTTAAAGCAAATTTTTTAAAGAATATTGTTTCCACACTGAAACATCTTTGTTGCAATTGATACTGAAGTTATTGCTGACATTGAAAATTATGTAAATAGCAACAGAGAAATATTAAAATATGATTCGTATAAATATGTACTGTGATTCGAATCTCTACGAGTCTTTGCATGTAATTTATATAGGCGCATGTACGAATCTCTGCTACGCGTAACGAATCTTACGAGTCATTTTATGTATAGTATGAAAAAGATTCGAATCACAAGGTTTGTGCGAATCATTAAAGATTTTTATGGACATGAAAGCCCCTAGACAAATTCCTATTATTCAAATACAACCGAACTATTTTTTAGTTGTTTTTCTCAGAAAATGAAGAAGTGTTGAAGTCGCTTCAACAAAGAAATTCATTTTCTCTTACACCATCTCTAGTCGAGTATGGTGTAAATTTAAATTAATATCAAACAAAATTGAGAAAGTGGACTTCTATGCCGTGGGCAAGTAAATCAACGATCGACTAATGGACTACGGCATAAATCGTACGACGTTACATTGGAAGTGATTTGAACTGGTGTATGTGCCATTCAGTGTATAAATGATAGAAATCACTTCCAATGTAACGTCGTACGATTTATGCCGTACTCCATTAGTCGATAGTTGATGTACTTGCCCACGGCATAGAAGTCCACATTCCCAATTTTGTTTCATATTAATTTATATTCACACCATACTCGCCATCTCTAGATGGCGTAAGAGACAATGAATTTCTTTGTTGAAGCGACTTCAACACTGCTTCATTTTCTGAGAAAAACAACTGAACATAGTTATTCGGTTGTATATGAATATAGGAATTTTCGATATAAACAAAACCTATTCGAAATATTGTTGCTTACTTAATTGTTGTATTGAACAGTTCAATTTGGTTTAGTTAATTGAACAATATTCGAACGAACATGAACCGAACTTGAACATCTTGAACAAACTGAACTTGAACTCGAACGAACATGAACACCCTTTTTTCTCTTTCAAATAACTCGAACTGAATCCGAACGAACGTGAACATAAAAGTGAAACCATTCTCGAACATGAACGGTTCAGTTCAAAGTGCATTGAAAGATCGCGAGTTCGTCGCAAGTGAAAACGAGCGATTATATTGATAAAAATATTGTTGAATTTTGGAATTTTATTAACAGTCGAGAAGTATTGTTCGCATATTGTATATTTCATAGTTTGGTATTAGAATGTAAATGTTTGTAAATTTTTCTAAAAATTTCCGTAAAGTTATGCCATTCTTTCAAATAGAAAAAACGTTTTTGTTTTTTTATCATTGCGAATAAATTCGTGTTATTTATTTATAAAAATGATATATGTATATATCAATATATTGAATCAATATAGTTCCAAATCGAAGAATTGTTTATACACAGCAAAACATTTATATTAAAAGTAGTTCGCAATGGAAATCTTTCAGTCATTCAAGTTACATGTGTGCATAAAGTTGTAATTTCAAAATAGAAAAAAATGAAGCCATTTCTAACTCTGTTTACATTGTGCCTATTCATTCAGGTATGAATTATTTGACGAATAAAATAAACATGTATTGTAAATGTTTCAAACTTATTTTTTTTTTTTTCTTCTTTTCTTCTCATAAAGTTGATAAACAGTCAGGCTAAACCAAAGGTGAACTTTACTTTTTTATTGCAAATTTTGTATAAAAAATCCCCCGAATTGGATCGAAAAATGGATTTTTTGCTAATTCCTTTAATCACCGTTGAAGAGCTTCAAGGTAGATTATTTAATCACATGACGGTTTTTATGAATAGCACAAAAATTAAACAAATTTGCTTAAAAATGCCACAAAACAAAGACCAATGCATTGAACAATTCAATATTATCAATAATGCACAAATAACAACAATAAAAAATGAATATGAAAAAATTATCAAAACTATTGATTATGTGCTATCAGAAGATTATGACAAAGAATTCGTTAAATCATTTCAAATTTGGGCAAATACAGAAACTAATAGCACTCATATGAAAAAAATTCCTGGTGAACTGAATGACATAAAAATAAAATGCTTGACCGTTAATAAATTATTTGTTATGCATATGAAAACACTTGATAATTTCATAAAAATTGTTAATGACGATAAGATTGCAATTGATGTTCATTCCAAAGAAATTATAAATGAAACCAATGCTGAAAAAATATCAAAGATTGCCAATAATTTAATAATATATTTGAATAAAATACCAAATGATATTTTCAACGTATATAGATGGTTAATATTTGTCAGGATTAGTCTAATCAAATATAATGCAGAACGAAAATGTTTTGCTGAATTTTTAATTGGAATGAGGGAAACACCAAAACACATTCGAAAACTTGTACATCCACCGCCTCCACCAGTGACCGATGATACCGATGACATTGATAATTATTGTCTGAATGATTGTTTGAAATTTTGGGGAAAAAAATAATGTGAGAAAATTCGAAGTAAAAACAAAATGTTAAAAATCCTTTGTTGAAAAATAAAACATTATAGAAGGCTTTGTTGATTTGTGCATTGAATTTTGAGTTTTCATTTTTTTTTTTTTTTTTTATTATTATTATTATTTAGAAAGATGAATATAGAACATGCCAAATCGGTAACAATGCTAATTATGCACTATATTGTTAAACCATAACAAACTATCAACCTTTAAAGAAACAGATCACAAAAAGGGTTCTATTCGAAATTACACAGTTGTATCTTTTGTCCATTTGTTGTTCCCTAATTATTCTTACCTAAGGGGGAAAGGACGAAAGTAAATAAAAATAAATATTGAAAACCGTAATTATTCTTACCAGCAGGTAGAGCGAAATACAATGCATAAATTTAAAACAAATTTATTGTCGCCCAAATAACGCACAAAGTATGCAAAGTTCATGTTAACACTTCTTTAAATAGTCAGTTGCAAATGTATGATACATCAGTCGTGAGTTGTTGCTTAGAACATTAACATTGACTTCTGTGCCAAGTCTCTCTGTATTTATTTATTTTTTTTTTTATGTATTTTTAACATAAATCAACATGTTTTTAAGAAAATTCATTGTTATTTGCACAGTTATTTCATTGAAATTATCAATTGATAGCAGCGTGTTTGGTTTTTCCGAATTTTATACCGACAATGGACTCGATCAAACGGTAAAAAAAAATAATATTCCTCGTGCCGATATTGAACGCATTAGAAATCATATTTTGGATATGGTTGAATTGTCGCATCGCCCATATCCAAAATTGCCACTTAAATATTATAACAAACATCAAAAATCAACTGTCACGTAAGTATGCAGTAAATCAAAACATTTTCATAATTGAATGACGAAGAGAATATTTTAATGAAAAAAAAAAAAAAAAATGTTAAATGTTATTGAAACAGTTTCAGAAAATCCAGTGATACAAAAGTGCCGAAATTTCTATGGAAAATTTATGAACATTTAAGTGAAGAAGAAAATTCCAAATTGATGAAGGACGTTGTGAAGCAAAAAACCAATGGTGATAGTGATGGACAGATAACGAATGATCATGCCCGAATCATTGAAATTAGTGACACAATAATGACATTTTTAAATAATCGTAAGTGAATCTTTGCAAAATATATATGGAAACAAACTGAAAAACTGCATTGTACAAATGCCATTAGCTTTGAGCTATTTTGTTTTTGTTTTTTTTTTTTTTTTAGTTTTAAATTACTGATTTCTATTTTTCCCCAACAAATAGGAAATGCGTTTCCAAATCCAAAAAATGAAACGCGCCTGTCGTTCGATTTATCAGAAGTAGAATTGCATGGAATTAAGCTATTGATGAGTGAATTGCATCTCTATAAACGACAAATACATAAAAAATCACCATCAAATCCATGTGTTATCACTGTTTATGCACCAATGTATATAAATGGGTAAATTTTAATTTGTTTTGTTTTGTTTTTTTTGTTTTTCTATTTTGTTTTGTTTTTTATTTTGTTACAGTATCAAAGAAATGCAAGCAATTCAAACAGCCAAAACAACTGTTGGCTTTGAAGGATGGATTCAAATCAATTTCACATCAATGCTCAGTGAATGGCTTACAAAGAAATCATCAAACAATGTGCTGTTTATTACAACTGAATACGATAATGAAAATGAAATTCAACAAATTGATACATCGTATGTTAGTGTAAATCATTTGCTTAGTTATTCGGATAGTGAGCATCAGCCATTCATAACAGCATATTTCGAAAATAATGATGATGAAGGTCCTGTTCTGAAGCATGAGGCAGTGAAAAATATGACTGCAACGGTAAAAAAAAAAAAAAAAAAAAAAAAAATCATTAAATTCTCAATAAGAAATTCTCATTTATACTTCCTAAATATAAATTTTCATTGATAAATTGTATTCATCTTATTGTCTTATTCTTTATCAATGCAGCATCGTCGTTCAAAGCGCAGTACACAATCGCAGAAGCCAAAAAAATCGCCAAGTTCTCAAACTAACTCAAAGTTATCATCACAAATGCCCATAAATCCATTAACACATCCAACAAAATCCCGAAATGGTTGCTCAAGACACACAATGTATATCACTTTTAAGCAATTACGGTTTGATGATTGGATATTTGCACCGCAAGGTTATGGCGCCTATTACTGTGCCGGATCATGTGATTTTCCATTTCATGGGAATGAAGTCGAAGCAACAAATCATGCAGTTATTCAAGAATTAGCACATTTATTACAAAATCAACGTATTCCAAAGCCATGTTGTGCACCGTCCAAATTACAATCGATATCATTGCTTTACATGCAAAATGAAACAAGTGTTTCGATAAAAAAGTACAGAGGCATGATTGTTACGAAATGTGCATGTCAATAATTAAATGTACAAAATAAAATATGTGAATCTTCAGAACGAATTAAAAGATATTTTAAAATTACATTAGGTAAATACAAAGACGTTTTGTTGTTCTTTGATATAAATTGAACACATGACTAAAAACTTCACTTCATTTATAACATTTTCCATGACAAATTAAATAAAACGATCTCAATTGTAATCAAATTAAATTGCAATATCCGAATTTTAGAATCTAGCTTATTTATGACATTTTTTTTTTGTGTATGTTTTAAACAGTGTTTATTAAACATTTCCATAGTCACACGTGCTCAAATGCTCGTGTGAATTTCCTTATAGAAACAACAACTGTATTATTATTTATAATTTTCACAATTTCTCGTTTTCAAGCCATTTGGGATCATTTTTCCATATGCCAGAGAAATATTTGCGTCAATGCTATCCACATTAAGATGGAAAAACAAAAGGTTTCAAGGTTGAAATTAGAGATAATTTATTATAATAAACTCATGTAAAATTGTGCGCCACAAAAAACGCTATGTTAGCGTTATGTTTGGGTGTATGCACTCAAATTGACGCTCAAATGGAGTGTGGCATTTGTATTCAGAAGGAGCGAGAAAGACGGTATAAGTATGGGTGCACAGATTTGAAATATAACACTCACGATTCAAAAAACAACGTATTTTATATGTATAGTTATATACGTTGCAAAGATGCTATTCTTCAATGTGAGTATTCGTACATTCGAATGATCTTTGTATCAAAATACAGCGTAAGAGCTGTCACACTGTATCGCACCACAGCAAATATTCGTTCGCGATGAGTTTTCAATTGATTTTTCCTAGTTATCCGGTAGGAAAAACGCAAAAATAAATTAATTTTTACTATAGAAAAAAAAATTAAAAACTATAAAGGGGTATTAATTCACCGGGAATCAATGGATTCAAAGAAATCCTTTATTAAAAATTTTATATTTAAAAATATAAAAAAAAAAAAAAAAAAAAATAAACACAATTTATAAAAAAAAAAGGAAGAAAAAAACAAAGAAAAAAGCTGAAAACAACTAAAAATTAATATATTGATTTATTTTTTATGTATACATACGAAAATAGCAGCTCTGCTCTATAGTCGGAAAGAGCGCCTATTTGTACGAAAGAGCACGCAGCTAAGAGGAGAGGCGAATGAGATGACTGTTCTGAATACAAATGCCACACTCCATTTGAGCGTCAATTTGAGTGCATACACCCATACATAACGCTAACATAGCGTTTTTTGTGGCGCACAATTTTACATGAGTTAATATATCGATTTTGGTTGATTTTCAAGGTATAGTTTGTTCGGCAAAGTTTTAGATCTCAAATTTCTCTAGAATTTCTCTGAAGATACCAAGTCAAAATTCTCAACCAGAAAAGCGTTTTGAGGCCAAACATAAAATGATCTCGAATTTCGCTTAGAATTGCAAAAACTCTTCATTTTAACGAGATAATCGCATTTAAAGATTTTTCACTTAATATATCGATTTTGGTTGATTTTCAAGGTATAGTTTGTTCGGCAAAGTTTTAGATCTCAAATTTCTCTAGAATTTCTCTGAAGATACCAAGTCAAAATTCCCAACCAGAAAAGCGTTTTGAGGCCAAACATAAAATGATCTCGAATTTCGCTTAGAATTGCAAAAACTCTTCATTTTAACGAGATAATCGCATTTAAAGATTTTTCACTTAATAATTCGATTTTGGTTGATTTTCAAGGTATAGTTTGTTCGGCAAAGTTTTAGATCTCAAATTTCTCTAGAATTTCTCTGAAGATACCAAGTCAAAATTCCCAACCAGAAAAGCGTTTTGAGGCCAAACATAAAATGATCTCGAATTTCGCTTAGAATTGCAAAAACTCTTCATTTTAACGAGATAATCGCATTTAAAGATTTTTCACTTAATAATTCGATTTTGGTTGATTTTCAAGGTATAGTTTGTTCGGCAAAGTTTTAGATCTCAAATTTCTCTAGAATTTCTCTGAAGATACCAAGTCAAAATTCCCAACCAGAAAAGCGTTTTGAGGCCAAACATAAAATGATCTCGAATTTCGCTTAGAATTGCAAAAACTCTTCATTTTAACGAGATAATCGCATTTAAAGATTTTTCACTTAATAATTCGATTTTGGTTGATTTTCAAGGTATAGTTTGTTCGGCAAAGTTTTAGATCTCAAATTTCTCTAGAATTTCTCTGAAGATACCAAGTCAAAATTCCCAACCAGAAAAGCGTTTTGAGGCCAAACATAAAATGATCTCGAATTTCGCTTAGAATTGCAAAAACTCTTCATTTTAACGAGATAATCGCATTTAAAGATTTTTCACTTAATAATTCGATTTTGGTTGATTTTCAAGGTATAGTTTGTTCGGCAAAGTTTTAGATCTCAAATTTCTCTAGAATTTCTCTGAAGATACCAAGTCAAAATTCCCAACCAGAAAAGCGTTTTGAGGCAAAACATAAAATGATCTCGAATTTCGCTTAGAATTGCAAAAACTCTTCATTTTAACGAGATAATCGCATTTAAAGATTTTTCACTTAATAATTCGATTTTGGTTGATTTTCAAGGTATAGTTTGTTCGGCAAAGTTTTAGATCTCAAATTTCTCTAGAATTTCTCTGAAGATACCAAGTCAAAATTCCCAACCAGAAAAGCGTTTTGATGCAAAACATAAAATGATCTCGAATTTCGCTTAGAATTGCAAAAACTCTTCATTTTAACGAGATAATCGCATTTAAAGATTTTTCACTTAATAATTCGATTTTGGTTGATTTTCAAGGTATAGTTTGTTCGGCAAAGTTTTAGATCTCAAATTTCTCTAGAATTTCTCTGAAGATACCAAGTCAAAATTCCCAACCAGAAAAGCGTTTTGAGGCCAAACATAAAATGATCTCGAATTTCGCTTAGAATTGCAAAAACTCTTCATTTTAACGAGATAATCGCATTTAAAGATTTTTCACTTAATATATCGATTTTGGTTGATTTTCAAGGTATAGTTTGTTCGGCAAAGTTTTAGATCTCAAATTTCTCTAGAATTTCTCTGAAGATACCAAGTCAAAATTCCCAACCAGAAAAGCGTTTTGAGGCAAAACATAAAATGATCTCGAATTTCGCTTAGAATTGCAAAAACTCTTCATTTTAACGAGATAATCGCATTTAAAGATTTTTCACTTAATAATTCGATTTTGGTTGATTTTCAAGGTATAGTTTGTTCGGCAAAGTTTTAGATCTCAAATTTCTCTAGAATTTCTCTGAAGATACCAAGTCAAAATTCCCAACCAGAAAAGCGTTTTGATGCAAAACATAAAATGATCTCGAATTTCGCTTAGAATTGCAAAAACTCTTCATTTTAACGAGATAATCGCATTTAAAGATTTTTCACTTAATAATTCGATTTTGGTTGATTTTCAAGGTATAGTTTGTTCGGCAAAGTTTTAGATCTCAAATTTCTCTAGAATTTCTCTGAAGATACCAAGTCAAAATTCCCAACCAGAAAAGCGTTTTGAGGCCAAACATAAAATGATCTCGAATTTCGCTTAGAATTGCAAAAACTCTTCATTTTAACGAGATAATCGCATTTAAAGATTTTTCACTTAATAATTCGATTTTGGTTGATTTTCAAGGTATAGTTTGTTCGGCAAAGTTTTAGATCTCAAATTTCTCTAGAATTTCTCTGAAGATACCAAGTCAAAATTCCCAACCAGAAAAGCGTTTTGAGGCAAAACATAAAATGATCTCGAATTTCGCTTAGAATTGCAAAAACTCTTCATTTTAACGAGATAATCGCATTTAAAGATTTTTCACTTAATAATTCGATTTTGGTTGATTTTCAAGGTATAGTTTGTTCGGCAAAGTTTTAGATCTCAAATTTCTCTAGAATTTCTCTGAAGATACCAAGTCAAAATTCCCAACCAGAAAAGCGTTTTGAGGCCAAACATAAAATGATCTCGAATTTCGCTTAGAATTGCAAAAACTCTTCATTTTAACGAGATAATCGCATTTAAAGATTTTTCACTTAATATATCGATTTTGGTTGATTTTCAAGGTATAGTTTGTTCGGCAAAGTTTTAGATCTCAAATTTCTCTAGAATTTCTCTGAAGATACCAAGTCAAAATTCCCAACCAGAAAAGCGTTTTGAGGCAAAACATAAAATGATCTCGAATTTCGCTTAGAATTGCAAAAACTCTTCATTTTAACGAGATAATCGCATTTAAAGATTTTTCACTTAATAATTCGATTTTGGTTGATTTTCAAGGTATAGTTTGTTCGGCAAAGTTTTAGATCTCAAATTTCTCTAGAATTTCTCTGAAGATACCAAGTCAAAATTCTCAACCAGAAAAGCGTTTTGAGGCCAAACATAAAATGATCTCGAATTTCGCTTAGAATTGCAAAAACTCTTCATTTTAACGAGATAATCGCATTTAAAGATTTTTCACTTAATATATCGATTTTGGTTGATTTTCAAGGTATAGTTTGTTCGGCAAAGTTTTAGATCTCAAATTTCTCTAGAATTTCTCTGAAGATACCAAGTCAAAATTCCCAACCAGAAAAGCGTTTTGAGGCCAAACATAAAATGATCTCGAATTTCGCTTAGAATTGCAAAAACTCTTCATTTTAACGAGATAATCGCATTTAAAGATTTTTCACTTAATATATCGATTTTGGTTGATTTTCAAGGTATAGTTTGTTCGGCAAAGTTTTAGATCTCAAATTTCTCTAGAATTTCTCTGAAGATACCAAGTCAAAATTCCCAACCAGAAAAGCGTTTTGATGCAAAACATAAAATGATCTCGAATTTCGCTTAGAATTGCAAAAACTCTTCATTTTAACGAGATAATCGCATTTAAAGATTTTTCACTTAATAATTCGATTTTGGTTGATTTTCAAGGTATAGTTTGTTCGGCAAAGTTTTAGATCTCAAATTTCTCTAGAATTTCTCTGAAGATACCAAGTCAAAATTCCCAACCAGAAAAGCGTTTTGAGGCCAAACATAAAATGATCTCGAATTTCGCTTAGAATTGCAAAAACTCTTCATTTTAACGAGATAATCGCATTTAAAGATTTTTCACTTAATAATTCGATTTTGGTTGATTTTCAAGGTATAGTTTGTTCGGCAAAGTTTTAGATCTCAAATTTCTCTAGAATTTCTCTGAAGATACCAAGTCAAAATTCCCAACCAGAAAAGCGTTTTGAGGCCAAACATAAAATGATCTCGAATTTCGCTTAGAATTGCAAAAACTCTTCATTTTAACGAGATAATCGCATTTAAAGATTTTTCACTTCTCATGTAAAATTGTGCGCCACAAAAAACGCTATGTTAGCGTTATGTTTGGGTGTATGCACTCAAATTGACGCTCAAATGGAGTGTGGCATTTGTATTCAGAAGGAGCGAGAAAGACGGTATAAGTATGGGTGCACAGATTTGAAATATAACACTCACGATTCAAAAAACAACGTATTTTATATGTATAGTTATATACGTTGCAAAGATGCTATTCTTCAATGTGAGTATTCGTACATTCGAATGATCTTTGTATCAAAATACAGCGTAAGAGCTGTCACACTGTATCGCACCACAGCAAATATTCGTTCGCGATGAGTTTCCAATTGATTTTTCCTAGTTATCCGGTAGGAAAAACGCAAAAATAAATTAATTTTTGACTATAGTAAAAAAAATTTCAAGACCTATCAACTAGAGGTGTCAGTTACCCAGGCTGATCCATGGATTCCCAGGATTGAGCCTGCATTCCAAGGCTTCCTATTTAGAATTTCATATAAAAATATACATAAAATTATCTACACCAATTTTTCATGAAATTCCAAACAGGAAGCCTTGGAATGCAGGCAAAATCCTGGGAATCCATGGATCAGCCTGGGTAACTGACACCTCTAGTTGATAGGCCTTGAAATTTTTTTTACTATAGTCAAAAACTAATTTATTTTTGCGTTTTTCCTACCGGATAACTAAGAAAAATCAATTGGAAATTGATTTATTTTTTATGTATACATACGAAAATAGCAGCTCTGCTCTATAGTCGGAAAGAGCGCCTATTTGTACGAAAGAGCACGCAGCTAAGAGGAGAGGCGAATGAGATGACTGTTCTGAATACAAATGCCACACTCCATTTGAGCGTCAATTTGAGTGCATACACCCATACATAACGCTAACATAGCGTTTTTTGTGGCGCACAATTTTACATGAGAAATGCTTCAGAATTAAAGTGAATAATTTTTTTTTTTTTTTTTTCGATTAACATCATATAATTTATATTCATCTCAAATGTTCGACGAAGAGAAGAACAATAGAAACGCCTTTTTTTGAAATGTTATTTGATAAGATAACTGATTAACAATATGATTGAATGAAAATTTTCTTCTTTCCATTCATGTTAAGGTGGAGTTTACAATCGTTGACGATTGGCCAATGAAGCTTTTAACAATTGACGATTGGCTAATGAATTTTTCGATGAATATTTCAAAGGAAAAATTTTGTTTTATAAATTTTGAAAATGAAATGTGATATTTGATAATTTTTTGGTCAAAAATGTTTAGATCCAACATAATTTAAATTCTCTCTAGACATCTATCCAATTGTTCAAGATATGTGTGGACTTTGAACATTCCCAAAATCATAAATAATTACGACCATTTGAGTAGTCTATCTATGGCGGTTTTATCCTCGTTTTTAAGTATTAGTGTACACGTACACATATGTGTATGTGTGTACACATGCAGATAGAGATGGAAAAGAATACAAATTATTTATCGATTACAATTTGTAATTTACAAAGAACATTAAGTTCATCTAATGCGTTTAGTTAACCGACTTGATATGTTGGTCCTTATTTTCTTTTTTTTTTCAAGCCCTATTTACCATGTTGACAAAGAATGAGTCGAATCGCGGCAACTTTCAACGACTGAAATACATTGTAATATTCTCCCGTGTGTGAGAGTGTGCGTGTGTATATCATGATTTGCTTATGGTTCTGAAATAGTAAACCGTTGCCATCCCCATATAATTAGTTATGCTCGAATCAATCACTTGATTATGTGCAATTCCATAAAAACTGTTTCTTTAACAAACTGCACAATGAAAACTAAGAATTTTAAATATATTAACATTCGCATTGAATGATGGGCTCCAAGTCATTTGCAATTGTGATGTGGTTCCGTTAAGAGCAAAATGCTCATGTTTCTCTGAAATTGAATTGTTTGATTTATTTATTTCAAATTTTGATTTAAAATTGAAAACACACCGTTTTCTTAGCTGATAAAATCGATTTTTCTTTTTCGAAAAATGTTACGTTCAATAGTTAAATCATCTAAACAAACTTCGCTAGATTATACGAAGAAATTATTATTCAATGCAGTTCTATATTTATGTTATTTCTTCTTATTGCTATTTTGGATGCATTTGGTTGGTGTTAAAGCACAAGGCAATCGTGGTGTAATAATTAATAATCAAAAATTTGACGATTCGAACCGAACACGAACGAACACGAACACCAAAATTGGAACTTGAAGTGTTCGAATTTTGTTCGTAGTCCATTGCCACAAAATGAAGGCAAAAAACGCTTCACAACACAAAAAATCCAACGTTTGGTCACATCACCAAATATTTTAACTTCACCAGCCTATAATACAATACTGGTTGTACCACCACCAAAGTCAGCATCTTGAGATTTAGCAATTATAAAGTTTATAATATAAACAGTGTTTTAGAAGCTGGGTGAACAATATCAACTGCTGCAAATAATCCCAGAAATTGCAGCAATTTATTCTTAATGAGAAAGCGTTAATGCGAAGTCGCTTTAGCAAAGAAATTCATGTTTCTTACGCCATCTCTACGAGTATGGTGTGAATTTAAATGAATATCAAACAAAATTGTGAAAGTTCATACAGTGGATTTTCATGCCGTGGGCAAATACATTAATGTACGATGGCATAAGTCATAAGACGTTACATTGCAAACGATCTCTATCATATATACACTGAATTGCGCATATATCATTACGGAATGCAAACGACAAATCGTATCTTTTTGTCGTTTCCGTTGGTATAGTCAGTATACATTGATAAATCGTATAGGTGGTGTCAGTGTCTTGAAATCAAAGCTCTCCTCTTGTAAAAACATACAACAAATGCCACATTGGTTAATGAGCATAATACTTTTATGTTGTTCATACAAAATACAAGTCCGAGCAGGCTTTGTTAGATGTGTTGAATGAATAGAAGTACAAAAATTGACAGCAAATGCCATCTAACGGCCGATGGATCCGCTGAGTTGATTTGTTCGGTCGTTCAATTGATGTTTGAATTGAACGTTCATTTGAACTTTGAACGACCAAACAAATCAACTCAGCAGACCAATCGGCCGATAGATGGAATTAAAACCCGTCATATTCTAACAAAACCTGCTCGTGCAAGTCAATGAAATTGAGATTTAATCGAACACGAACGAACTCGAACAATATTGTTTTTATCTCGAACAACTCGAACCGAACACGAACGAACACGAACATCGAAATAGGAATATTATCGAACTCGAACTGTCCGAGTTTGGTTCGTGAACAGCTCTAGTTAGTACCATCATCGGCACTGAAAAAAGTTCCCATTCGATAATCCAACATATCCATCGGTTTTCAATCAACGTGTTTCAACATAACCACCATCACAATACACACAAAAAGGTGTTGTTTATTATATTCCCACCAAGCGACCAATGAAAGTTGCTACAACAGCAAAACCACGCATTAAAAATGTATACGTTGATCCACCGCTTGTTGGTGAAATGTCCGATACATTCGAAAATGTTTATAATTATTTCGAAAATGCATTGACGACCAAGGTAAAGGTGAAACCACGCAATAAAATTGTTAAGAAACGCCCCATCAAACGTAGCACTGTTGGTAATTCAATAACACCGCCAACCACCGAACCAAATTATCGATATACACAGAATTATGGTGACAATGGACAGAAATTAACTACGAATATTCATGTGATCAGCGAATATTCTGGCAAAGATCCAGTGAAAAAACCATCGAGTG
Organism: Resseliella maxima; assembly: GCA_029041755.1. NCBI lineage: Eukaryota > Metazoa > Arthropoda > Insecta > Diptera > Cecidomyiidae > Resseliella > Resseliella maxima. Next base: position 45,139 of record JAQOWM010000212.1, read on the forward strand.
CATCATATGATTCGGCTTCATATTCGGATAGTGGTGATGATTCGGACAGTGGTGATGGTGAAGATGATGTGGATGATGATGATGATGATGATGATGATGATGATGATCGTGACGATGATGACGATGATGATGATGACTATTATGATCTGTCATTAAGCGCTGGTGTTGATGTAAGTGTGAAATTTTATGATGATTCTGATGTGTGTCAAATAAAAGGAAATGAAATTTTAAAAAAGAGAATATTGCAGATTTTCTTAAAAAATTTTGAATTTTCTCGATTAATTGTGGATTTTCTTCAGAATTTAGAATAAAAATCGTTTTTATCGTTTTTGTTGTTGTTGTGGTTTGTCACGCACACAGCGAGAATTCAGAGTTAACGCCACCGTTGTAAAACATTAAAACACGGCCAGTCCCAGAGTCAGGCAGTAACGAAAAAATGCATTATTTGTAGCGAATTATTTATTTGCATTACAAAATTTATTGCGTTACTTTTTGCGTTATTTAGCGGTAATTGTAGCGAGTAACGCAGGATTAGTCAAAAAATGTAGCGTAAGTAAACAATGCAAATTATTTGTGTAGTGCGAGTGGAACGAAAAACATGTAAACATATAGTTGTCACGTTCACTCATCATGTTTGCATGGTTTTCGTTCCACTCGCACTACACAAATAATTTGCATTGTTTACTTACGCTACATTTTTTGACTAATCCTGCGTTACTCGCTACAATTACCGCTAAATAACGCAAAAAGTAAGGCACGGAATTACTTTTTGCGTTATTTAGTTGTAATTGTAGCGAGTAATGCAAATTAGTAATTTGCCTGACTCTGGCCAGTCCACGTACATTATGAGGACATGTATCAAATTTGTTCACCGTATGAATGAGAAATGCGACAGCAATCACAAACCGTGGAAATAGTGCAATTTGAACGAACTGAAAATTATTCAAATAAAAATTATATGTAAAATACATTTAATAATTATGTGCGCGCCAAAAAATTAAATTGCAAAATTATCGACGAATTCATGTGCGATTCAGATGCTTGTGCAGCCGCATTTTATTTTTGTAGGCTTTAAACTTTCATTTACATAACCAAAAAGAAAAAAAAAATACTCACAATGGGATTTGCGATACATAAAAAGGCACAAATGAGAAATATTGCGTTTGTTATGGAAAACCACGGATCATGCCACCACCATAACCACGATGAGCCGTGCAATGCCGTGATATTTCAGTTGTAAATAATGCCAGTGGCAGCTAGAGCTGTCCACTGAACCGAACTCTTCATGTTCGTTCATGTTCGTTCGAGTTCGTTCGAATTTTAAACCGAACATGAACGAACATGAACACAATATATTCAAATTTGAACAACATGAACCGAACTCGAACGAACATGAACACACAAAATGTTTCCGAACGTTGTTCAATTAATTCAACTGGTTCATAAATACGATCTGTTCCTGTTCGTTCAAATTCTACACACTTGACGCCATCTATACGATTTATCAATTTACATTGTCTATATCAATGGAAACGGCAAAAAGATACGTTTTGTCGTTTGCATTCCGTAATGGTGTATGTGCCATTCAGTGTATAAATGATAGAGATCACTTCTAACGTCACGTCGCACGATCTATGCCGTAGTCCATTAGTCGATAGTTGATGTACTTGCCCACGGCATAGAAGACCATTTTCTCAATTTTGTTTGATATTAATTTAAATTCACACCATACTCGACTAGAGATGGCGTACGAGACAATGAATTTCTTTGTTGAAGCGACTTCAATACTGCTTCATTTTCTGAGAAAAACAACTGAACAATAGTTCGGTTGTATTTGAATAGTAGGAATTTTCGATATAAACAAAACCTATTCGAAATATTGTTGCTTACTTAATTGTTGTATTGAACAGTTCATTTTGGTTCAGTTAATTGAACAATATTCGAACGAACATGAACCAAACTTGAACATCTTAAACAAACTGAACTTGAACTCGAACGAACATGAACACCCTTTTTTCTCTTTCGAACAAATCGAACCGAACCCGAACGAACGTGAACATAAAAGTGAAACCATTCTCGAACATGAACGGTTCATGTTCGGTTCATGAGCAGCTCTAATGTACACACATACACATATGTGTGTACGTGTACACTAATACTTAGAAAAGTGGATGAAACCGCCATAGATAGACTACTCATTTGTTCTTTGATTAAGAAAATTTGTGTTTGGAGTGTTCAACAAATGATAAATTAAAGGAGAAAAAGTCAAACTACACCAACAACTTATTATTTACTTTATTTTTTTTAGAAAAATAAATATCTATTTAAAAGAAAAAAAGGTGTAGTTTGACCCTTTCTGTTAACAGAATGAATTCTTTGATGTTTTTCTTTGTTATTTCTAATGATGACGATCATCCCGACGAAAAAGAAACGTTGAAGAAAAAATGTTCAAACAATGAATTATGATAAGAAGAAACGTTCCTTATCCTTCTAGAACGATGTAAATTATTCTGTGGAAATGAAAAACAAATTTTCAATTTTCAACTCAAAAATCTGACTGTATAAAGAAAAATGCATATAAAGAAGAAAAAGATTTTGCAAGTCGTTAATTTATGCAAATTTATTGATTTTTCATATTTGAAATTTTTTCAACTCAAATAGTAGTTCATTTCATTGCATTGTAACGAAGTGGTAATTCATATCATTTTTTAAATGTTTTTTTTTTTTATTTTTGAAAGTGTTTGCTTTATTTTTTTTTGTATTCATTTATTCGCATTGATATTTTTACATAATAAGAACGATGTCGCATTAGTAAAGATGAGCATTGCCTCTTACGCCATCTGTACGAGTACGGTGTGAAATTGAATAAATATCAAACAAAATTGTGAAAGTTCATGCAGTGGACTTTCATGCCGTGGGCAAATACATCAACGATTGATTAATGTACTATGGCATAAGTCGTGCGGCGTTACATTGCAAGCGATCTCTATCATATACACACTGAATTGCACATACACCGTTACGGAATGCAAACGACAAATCGTATCTTTTTGCCGTTTCCTTTGGTATAGTCAGTGCACATTAATAAATCGTATAGGTGGCGTCAATGTCTTGAAATCAAAGCTCTTCACATGTTAAAACATACAACAAATGCCACATTGCAAAGCGTCACGCAACGATTTAGCAGATAAATTTAGCACCTAAATTCATCAGCAAATAATTATTCAGTACATGAACTGGTCTGTTTTTTACACTTATCCCAAGCTCCAAACAATGAACAAAAAATAACAGACCCATCTGGATGTCTCCTCTATATATCTCTTTAGATTTGTCTTTATATCGTGTCGTGGGACATCACAATAATTGTTTTTTTTATTATTATTCTTGTGTTATCAATGGCTCGAGTAGCGTCTTGATTCGTTTGCACGTTGCCGTTGTCGCTATCATTTGTCCAAATGTTACTGTTCACTTTTCAATTGAATGGTTGGTTGTAGAACAACGACACTTTGTCGTTCTTGAACGACCGAGAAATAGAAACATCTATCGCGATTTTATATCAATTTTGTTTTTTATTTACTAAGAAGAAATAAATGATTTCAAAGGTATATCGCTTTCAATAATATTTTTTTTTTCTCAAAAAAATAAACAAATTCAAGAATCTAAAACTACAATATTTTATCTGATTCTGGCGCTCTGATAGGTGAAATAGCGATATTTTAATGCATTTTACGTCTTGGTATATATCGTAATGCTTTTTTCCAATCGCGTGAATATTTTATTTCTAACATAACTTTTAATACTTGATCTAATGTTAATCTATTATTAAAACGATGGCATGATCGATATTTTTCCAATGGTAAACAAGCTGTTCGAATGTTCAATTTTTTCGCTTTGGCCAGTGAAAGTGGCATATCATTACCTAAGGGGGAAAGGACGAAAGTAAATAAAAATAAATATTGTAAATATCCTGCAAATATTGCAAATATAATTGTGAATAATGTGAATATTGTGAATATTTATAAATATTTTAAATATCATAAATATGCTAAACATATGACTAAATATTGTTTAAATTTGAGATTGGTAGTTGAGATCATACTGCATTCGCCTGTGTCTGTAAAAGGGAAAAAAACTTACTATAGAATAGTACTTTGTGACCGCCAGCACTACCTAATATACAAATAAATGAACATTTTGAAATTAATACACTTGAACTAACTTATCAATTATATCTTATCTGATTTCATCTGATTTCATCAATATCAATTCAATACCTACCTCTCTCCCCTAGAGGACGCCCCGGCCAAATTTCTTCTTCTTCTTTGCTGTTCTGCTGCTGCTACTGCTGCACGACGTTGTCTTAATGTGGTAGCTTTCCGATTAAAATCTGGATTGATTGGTACATTGGTCAACATTCACATTGCTTTGTAAATCATGTTGTGTGATGCATTGTTATTACGATCCCACACAATTGTTTTTCGTTGATTTTCATGATTGAATGTCATTTGATTTGGTCTTGGTTCGACATTCAATTTCTTTCGATGTGTATGATGTACTTTTCCAATCCATTCCTTAGGAGCAGCGAGAACAGTATTTCGGGCCGATTCACAGTTTTGGCAAACTAGGAAACTGGTAAATATCAAAATTAATTTTCAGGTTTTTTTTTCTTTTTTTTGAACAACTTACCGATCCTTTATGTTCCATCTGTCTCTACCCAATCCTTTCCTTTCGATTCTTTCTATTGCTCTATCGAGCAATTTGTGACATCTGCTACACAGCATCGATGTTCCAGGTTCTTTCACATCCATTCTCATTGCGTATCGATCCATAGTTAAAGTAATGGCTGCTTGTGGTGTTCGCATGTTAGCTTTTCAAACGGTACACTATGAAATGAAATGTGTAAATGATGTAAATGTAAAGGAAAGAAAAAATACTCACCAATTTTTAGAATATGCGGTGTTTCTTTTCTTCTCTCTGTCCATGATTTTGATTGTGTCGACAATGTTGCCATGTTAAATGTTGACTTGATCTCAGCTACCAAATCTCAATTTCAAGCAATACTTATTTTGCCATCAACAATATATTCACAAATGCTAACTTATTGATAAAACTGAATTGAATATTCAATAGATATTTCAAATATTTATGGATATGGTGTGTGTATTTTTGAATCTAGCAAATATTCCATAAATATTTAAATATCGCCTGAATATACTGAATATCTACTAAATATATATATTCATAAAGGGTTCTCAGCCCCTAGTCATTACCACGTTGTAAAATGCTAGAGACCACATAGTGATCATTTGGATTGTATTCATGCAATATATCTGGTGAGTCTGGCGATAATATAACAAGTTTCTCTTTCGGAAATACATCGCATATATCATCTGTGTGTATTTGAATTGGTAGTGGTTTTTCGCCAAGAACTGGTATTCCACGTTTCAATGACCGCCAAAGCTCTGTTTCTGAATTAATGCCACAATAATGAAGTATAAATGGCTCACGATGTGAACGATTCAAACCAAAAACCAGACTTAATTGTCGTGCGATTTCTTGATTTTCACGAACATTCATATGTTCTGTATAACTACAATCGTATATAATTTTTGGACCACCTAATGCAATTTGCCACAATCCACTGAAATGAATATTGTTTGATTAGTTCAATTGTTTCGTTAGATTTATTCACATTAATTGGAATTACCGAATATTTTTCCATTTATCAATGGTTCGAGGGTAAACTTTTGGTATTAGAGCACCTTTTCCAAGGCCATATTCAATATGTTTTGGCTTATCATTTGCTTGATTGTTATTTTTATTCATCATTATCGTCATTTGATTGTCATTGTAAATGCGCTTTTTCAGATCATTTTTTGCCTGCAAAAAAAATGTAAGAGAAGAAATAATAAAGGATAAATATGATTTCAATTTTAATTTAAATTGATCAAAAAATGCTTTACCAAAACTGTAGCCCTTGCCATTTGAACATCATACAAATAATTGTAATATTTTTGACGCTGATTATTCGATAAAGTTATTATATGCTCAAAATCAGCTACGGTCATTTTTTCCAATGTCGGTACGCGTTTGTTTTCTACAGCTTGTAATACCAACTGAAATAAACAATGTGTTTTTCTTTCAATTTTTTTTTAAATTGAGTTTTCTTTCAATGGAGGAATTCAAGGAAAAGGAAAAAAAACTTCTATGACATTCAATTCACCTCATTTCGAAGAAATTTAACTCGTTTTTTCTTTGCTTCGTCCAGTGATTCAATCCATGTTTCTACATCTTTTTGTGGCGTGCAATAACATCGAATTTGATCAAATTTATATGGAATTTTTGTTGGAACACATAACGAAGCAGTAGATTGTCGTATTAGCTGTGATATCGCTGATATTATTTGCATTTTTTTTTTTTTTCTCCAGATTACAAAATTTATGAATGTAAACAAAAGTGTTTTGTTGTGCAATTTTCTCTTAACACCGCATGTTTTCGACTTACTATGATCTGTCATCGTTTGACATTACAGTCACATGACATTTTAGTTGTTTTTTAATGCTATCATAGTGATGTTTATGTGAAAAATTTGAATTGAAATCATTGTATTTTGCAACATTTTAACAAGTATGAAAAGATTTTGTACGTAGATCTTCGAATATATACAAAAAATAAATAAATTGTTGATTATGATTATTATTAAATTGTAAATCTTATTTTATTTGAATCATGGTTTTCGTAACGACATCTGTTATAATTCATGCATTTTATGAGCTCAACTGTTACGTCAAGCAGTATCAATGAAAGTAATGACGAAAATTTGGAAATTCTTGCAAAATTCTCTTTCAAAGAATTTATTGAAATAATTTGTTTTACGGTTAATAATATATTCTATATATATCTCCTAATATATAAACATTTTTCTATAGAAAATTTAAAAAAAAATTACAATTTCAACATATAAAGTGTATTTTTTTCCATTTTAATTTAGTTTCGGATTTGGCCAAAATTGAAAGCGAGGTTATTGAATATGAAGATGAATTGGATGATTCACAAAGCACAACAAAATATCAATTAACTGGAATTTTGGTGCATAGTGGACAAGCGTCTGGCGGTCATTACTTTAGTTATATTCTTCACAAGTGAGTTAAATACAATAAGTTTCCTTCACACTTTTATATGAAAATTTTAAATCTTCAAAAAGCCTGAAAACATTGATATTTGAGATCTCATGATCTCTTTTGACATGTTTGCATTTTTGTAATGTCAACATTTTAAAAGTTCAGATTTAATACAAAACATTCGATTCCTTCATTCTCGTAGCATTTTTACGCCCGAATTTTTCAATTTCATTTGAAAATTGGTTCATTCATCAGCACCAACGCGCGTCGAAAAATTGGTAAGTTTCGGAAATGAAAGACAATGCGAGTTAGTCATTTGCAATTAATTAACATTTGATGGATTTTTTTTTTCAGACGCCACAAATTGAGGAATTATCATTGTTGGGAATCCAGTTAGCAGCATGTTTCCTGTTTCATACAGGATTCCATACGAAAAAAACTTTGCGTGCGGAGCATCTACCAATTGGTAATTGAATTCATTTTTTTATTTTTTTTATTCAATTTCTGAATTCGATTCAATTGATTGTCTTTAATTGAATAGGTATGAAACATTATAAGTTCATCTTCGCCATTCAGCAATGGTGTGACGATGGTTTACCGAAAATGGATTGCTTAGTATTCCTGGTCGAACGTTTACAATCGGCTTGAACGTTCACAATCAATTTTGGATTGAAATAATACGCTTAAATATTTCATTGTGAGCCTTTCAAATTCAATGCCACTGAATCAGATACAACAAAACCAGATGTACTAATGGCAGCGATAAGTTCATCACAACCAACCATTCAAAAAAAAGGACCGAATATTCAATTTTTATTATGTAAAAATATCAATGCGAATAAATGAATAAAAAAAAAAAATAAAGAAACTGAAATCCATCATTGAAAAGGAAACAATTTTATTTTATTTTTTTTGTTCCTTAAAAGTTCATCATTTTGAATGATGATGGCGACACCACAAAATGTCAGTACCATACAATCGTATCGAAATGTCAAGATGTAAACAAAACAATGAAAAAAATTTTTGTTTGTATCTATTGACATTTGGTATGTGTTTTTGTGTATACAAACATCGTATATTTTTTTTCAAGCGAGAAAATTGTAAAGAAAAGTGAAATAAGACAAGAAAAAAGTGAGAAAATAAACAAAAAAAAAAGTGAGAAAAAGAAAAAAAATAGTGGGAAAAAAAATAAAATAAGGATTTTTTCTTATTTCAGTTTGAATCGATCGCATTGAACTTTATAAGGAGAAGAACGAGTCATTTTCACTCTCACCTGCTTGGATTCATTTTCACTGTCTCCTGAGAAAACGCAAATTTTCCATCCGCCAACACTCAACAAAATATCGCTTAGTTTCGAAAAAAAAAAAAAAAACCAAAGAAAAACACAACAACAGAGGACATTTTCAATGAAAAATTTTCAAGAACCGAAGAAAAGCGTGAAAATTTTAACGAAAAAAGAAAATTTTTTGTTTGTATCCAACACATATTGACGTTGTGTATGTGTTTTTGTGTATATACAAAGGCTGTCAATATCAGTGGTCTTTCATCGTATATGTTGTTACTACATTCAAGCGAGAAAAGTAAAGAAAAGCAAAAGAAAAAAAGTGGAAAAAAAAATAAAATAAGGGTTTTTTCTTATTTCAGTTTGAATCGGTCGCATTGAATTTTACAAAGATTAGAACGGGTCATTTTCACTGTCTCCTTCTTGGATTCATCCTAACAAAACGCGAATTTTCCATCCGCTAACATTCAACAAAATATCGCTTAGTTTCGAAGAAGACAAAAACCAAAGAAAATCACAAAAACAGAGGACATTTTCAATGAGCAATTTTTAAGAACCGAAGAACAATTTATCGTTGCCAAAGAATTCTGTTGATTTATTTATCACACATTCTATCTTGTCAGTTTATCCGAACGCATTAATATTAACGCCAAATAGTAATTCAGTCAAAATCTCAGTTAATTCAACATTACATGAACATACGAAATTTTAAGTTACTTCAAGCAACAATAAACATCGTTTTCAAATAAAAATAAACAGAACCAGCAGGTAGTTATAGTTTTGTGAACATTGTTTTGTTTTTTGTTCTTATTGCGGTAAAATTGTGAAAAAGAAAGAACTAAAATATTGTGTGTTTTCTTTGTTTCCTATTTTCTTTTCGCTATGTGTACGAAAGCATAAAATCGATTCGATTCCTGACTACATTGAATTGCATCCAATTGGCGTATTTACCAGTGGTAAGTAACAATTTATATTAACATTTTTCAATCAATCTGTCTAAACCAAGTCACTAAAGCAAAGAAATTTGAGTTTCTTGCGCCATCTCTACGAGTACGGTGTGAATTGGAATAAAAATGACAACAACAATCATTTATAGGCCAATAATGCCCCAATGTGACATTCTTTGCATGTTTTTACATGTGAAGAGCTTTGATTTCAAGACATTAACGCCATCTATGCGATTTATCAATGTACGCTGACTATACCAACGGAAACGGCAGTATCTTCTTGCCGATTTGTCGTTTGCATTCCGTAATGGTATATGCGCAATTCAGTGTACAATATGATAGAGATCGCTTAAAACGTAATGCCAAATGACTTTTGCCGTAGTACATTAATCGATTGTTGATGTTCTTGCCAACGGCATGAAAGCTCACTGTGTGCGTTTGGTCTGTCTTGTAATGGTAGCCCTCAAACAATTCTTCTCCAGATGGTTCTCTCGAGAGCCAGGTTTTGAGTTTCCCTATTACAATCATACCCTCTTTCACTCAAGTTATTCTTGATCAAGAATCCAAATAACGTCTACACGGTCTAACTTCACCTCTCGGTTCATTCACTTCAGCATTCAAAACACGAAACTCATTCATACGCTGTACAAGGCCAAACCATCTCAATCTTGACTTTCAAGCAACCTCGTCAATCGACTCCACATTCGAATCCTCACGTATTTTCTCATTTTTAATTCTGTTCTTACATTGATCCCCACGTGAAACACTCGAAATCATACGCAAAACTTTCATATCAGCCACTTCCAAACCATGAATTAAATTGCTCGAATCGAATAATTTATTAAATTCTGATTTCATACGAATCTACTGTGCTCAAAACAGAAATATGCTTCAATGGTAGTGACATTTTTATGGTAACTTTTCCAGTCTATCGAATGACACCATTTGTTGACCCCCCTGACCCTCCCCAGGAAGGTCTTCCATTCTAGTTATGATTATTTTTTCGTTCTGAAACCTATAATTTCGATCAGAAACATTTGGGATCTCTATTTTTAAAGATGCCCACTAAGTCTATTGCCATAATAATGAGAGTTTATTGCTTGGAGTCAAATCTCATAAACTCGAAAATCAATAGAGCTTGAATTTTCACCCAAATGTATGTTCGACTATGAAAAAATTGGCTAATTTTTTTTAGCTAAATTTCACATTCACTAGAGGGCACCATCCCAGACCATCCACACGAAATTACCTAGTAATTTTGTTTACTCTACTGCTTCTTCTTTTTCTCACTATGGGCGCTGGCATATTTAAATGTATTGAAATCAAATTGCAATAATAAATTCTAATGAATGCGTTTAATAAACTGTCATATTTAATACGGTGTAAATTTAAATGAATGTTCACACCGTACTCAAAGATGGCGTGAGAAACATGACAATGATTCCATATGAAAGGGTATAAAAATTAGAAAATGACCATATAATCGAATTCGCTTTAGCAAATAAATTCGCGTTTCTTACGCCATCTCTACGAGTTAAGTGTGAATTTAAATGAATATCAATCAAAATTGTGAAAGTTCACACAGTGGACTTTGACCCCCATTATGGATTATGGGAATGTAGTAACTTATGGCTGGGGTTTGACAACAAAATTGTGCATGTTTACACAGTGGTTTTTCATGCCGTGTGCAAGTACATCAACGATTGATTAATGTAGTACGGCATAATTCGAGCGACGTTACATTGCAAGCAATCTCTATCATATATACACTGAATTGCACATAACACCATTACGAAATGCAAAAGAAAAATCGTATCTTTTTCAATCAAATATCCTTGAAATGAAAATGTTTTGTTTCATATAAGCTTAAAGGTTAATGTTAACAAGCAGCTGTGCCGTTTCTATCTTTCTCATTTTTACTGTTTGTCTGTGTGTCGATTTCTCTGTCACAATGTCTTTCCGTCTCGCGGGCCCACACATATGTTTCTTGTGTACCATTTTGATTGTGTGGACATTCGTTATTTTGAGCAAAAAAAAAAAGAGGCAATTTTGTTGTTGTTGGTGTTGTTGTCGTCAGCCGTTAATCTATTTCCACATACATTCACTGTTTTTCATTTTATTTTGATAGTCGTCGACCAATTGTCAGGCAAATAAGAACATATTTTTATCCTTCTGTTTTATTATTAAACAGCTCGCAAGGGTACGTTGTCATGCATAAACAAATTGAACATTCTCGAATTTTGTAATTGTTTAACAACAGAACAGAAAAAGCAACAACAATATTGACATAGAACTATTTGTAATACGATAAGCGAAACGATGATGATGACAATGATATTGAATCGATTTTTCTTTATTTCATTCGTTTCGCATGAACGGTCGAGCAAATAAAACTCAAGCAACAGAATTTCGTGCTTTTTTTTAACTTTTTTTTATTTTTATTTTTGCTTAAATTGTCGTTTGGTTTTTCACTATACCTGCCACGTAATGAAAATGATTCTGTAAATATAGATATATAATAGCAAATAATCATAAATTTACTTCCTCGATGTACAATGTGTTGTCAACGAATCATTCGTTCGCAAGTTCGTTTGATGTTTGTTCGCGTTCGATTACATTCAAACGAACATGGGTCATATCGAACGAACATCGAACAAGTATGTATAGCATTTCAGTGTATATGTGATAGAAATCGCTTGCAAAGTAATTGCCATTCAATTTATGCCGTTTTTGATGTATTGGCTTGCGGCATTCAGTGCACGACTTATTTGCTTTTGTATGAAAACTTTATATGTACATAAATCGTTCATGAAAGCACCAACATGAAAGTCCAATGCGTGTGCTTTCACAATATTGCTTGCTATTTATTCAATTTCACACCATACTCACATAAAAAGGCATTTGCTATATTTTCAAAAACTAATAATGATGCAATGCAAATTACCACCATTACTTTATTTATTTATTTATTCAACGCCTAAGAACAGGCTGAAAATTTATAATTATAATCACATTTTTAAATTAATCGCTTGATTCCTCACAACCTGATTTGATAATTTCGAAGCGTCTACAAAGCCATTTACTAAGTCATAAAAAAAGAAAAGGTTGACATTCAATCTTCTTCGTTCCAACAATTCAATTGCAATGCTTTCTGAATAGTCTGTATATAAGACATCTATTTGATTTCCCTTCTCAATTCTATTTATGTGCAAATTCAACAAATTCCATAACATTTGTTGTAGTTAAACGATTATTCATGAAACTATGTTGATGTGATGTGATTTTACTGGAAATTAAATTTTTTATTCATTTATTGACCATTGATTCGAAAAATTTACCAATTGTGGGCATTTTAACTATGCTACGATAATTGATAATATTTCATCTGAAATCTGATTTGAATATTGGCTTAACTTGAGCAAATTTCCATTTGCTCGGAAAGATGCAATTTTCCAATGATTTATTGAATAATAATTTTAACGGTAACGCTAGTGAATCAGCACATTTTTTCCTTCATATGTCATTTTAGATGGCAGTAAATTGTTTTCTTTCTTTAGTGACACATCATTCTAAAACTGTTTTGGATTCATTTTTAATTTAGATTCAATTTCAATTAAATAGTTCTGATAAAGGAAACTTTGTAATGCTTTGAAATTATTTTTCACAACATAATATTCATTACGCGTTATCTCTAATTCAATGTTCGTTGGGTCATAGACTAACTTTTTCACGCGTTTATGTAATTTATTTCTTTGATTTTTCAACTTAATCAATTGTTTATTGAACCACGAAGGATGGTTATTATTCTTTTCAATTACTTTCGGTATGAACAATTTGAATCCTGAATAAACAATCTCATACAATTTCTTAGTAATTTCATCGACTCTGATCAATTCATCAAAATTGAATGAAATCAATATTTGTTGAGCCACTTTTTTGCAAAGAAAATTGCCGCTAAAAGTTATCGTTTGCTCATAGAATTATACAGTGAACATGCTGTATTAAATACACAGTGTAAGGAATTGTTTACGCGTTTCATAAGTGGTGATTTTGATATCAGTGAAAAAAAGCGCCCTGATTAAACGAAAAAGTTTAAGGATGAAGAATTGGAAGAATTACTTGATCAAAATTCATGTCAAACGCATGAAGAGCTCGCACAAGCATTAAATGTAACACAACAAGCTATTTCAAAACGATTAAAAGCATTAGGATTCATTTAAAAGCAAGGACATTTGGTACCACACGAATTGAAACCGAGAAACGTTAAAAGACGATTTTGCAATGTCGGAAATGCTGCTCGCTCGCTACAAAAAGAAATCATTTCTGCATCGGATTGTCAATGGTGATGAAAAGTGGATCTACTACGATAATCCAAAGCGCAAAAAATCGTATTGCAAGCGCGGTCAATCCACAAAATCGACGTCGAAGTAAAATATTCACGCTGCCAAGGAAAGGCTTTGTATTTGATGGGATCATAAGAGTTTACTGTATTATGAGCTGCTAAAACCGAATGAAACTATTAATGGGCAACGCTACCGACAACAGCTCATTAAATTGAATGCAGCTATCAAGCAAAAATGGCCAGAATGGGAGGCCAGGGATGAGACATTGAAACTAGTGTAAATGATAATTTTTGTGTGAAAAGTGTCTAAAATAAGCATCTTACGGCATTTTCCTCAAAGGAAACTCATATTTTTTTGCGAAAAAAATGTAGGATCATTGGAAAGTCGGTTACATTGTTTGTTCGGTCCCTAGATAGGTTTTTTTTTTGGTGAAAAATGGCATTTTTGTATGGGAAAGTAGCCAAAATAGGGACTTTTGGCGTATTCGTCAAAAGAAACTCACATTTTTTGCAAAAAAATATATAGGTCCCCGAATGTTAAAGAGTCGCTTCCATTGTTTATTTGGTCCCCAGATAAGATTTTCGGTGGAAAATTACACTTTTGTATGTTGAAGTACGTCAAAACGGCATTTTATGATGTTCGAAGTTCGAATAAAACTATTATTATTTCGCAGAATTCATTAGGTTTTGATTTTCTACTTACGCTGAATTGATTGTTACTCTTAATCATACTACAGTTCAAAACTTGTGGAAAATTCCTTACACGGAAGTAAAAATGCAATTTTGAGGATGATTTGTTAGTCATTTTCGGTTTACTTTAAACGAAGAAATACATATTGTCTAGGGGCTTTTATCTATGCGAAAAATTCGTATCCATTTGCAAATTTCATACAAATCATTTGCGAATAAATTGCGAATGCGTACATACATTTTTAATGGGATGATTGCGAATGCGTGAACCATTGATAAATCTCATTCAGTCGCAAAATGGATGCCAAAAGTGTCATGGTCGAATTCGCATTCGCATTCGTGAGACATTTGCAATTTGCTATGAACATTCGAATTGATTCGCAGCATTCGCAAGAGATAGATCCCCCTAGCATATTGTGCTTAGTTCATGTTTAGTCGTTTTGATTATGGAAAAACGTTGATCATGTTGGTTTAAGATAAAATATACACTGACATTAATTTGACAGCAAATACTACAACATTTGTTTTGAAATGTCATATTTCCAACGAAAATTGTAAAGTTTACAACCATGGTTGGAATTCTATACATCACAGATTTGTTTGCACTAATACCAAAGCATTTGCGTATTTGGTTGTAAATGTGACATTTCAATTGCGCGCTCAAGCAAGTTGGTATTAGTGCAAACAAATCTGTGATGTATAGAATTCCAACCATGGTTGTAAACTTTACAATTTTCGTTGGAAATATGACATTTCAAAACAAAGGTTGTAGTATTCGCTGTCAAATTAATGTCAGTGTAGAAATGAATTCGTAACATAAATTGGATAAATTGTA
Organism: Resseliella maxima; assembly: GCA_029041755.1. NCBI lineage: Eukaryota > Metazoa > Arthropoda > Insecta > Diptera > Cecidomyiidae > Resseliella > Resseliella maxima. Next base: position 60,356 of record JAQOWM010000212.1, read on the forward strand.
TGCGTTGGATTTTCAGTTCGGAAAAGTTCATCTTACGGATGTAAGACATCTTGCTTTTAACATGATACACTCCTCTCTTCCTCTCTTTCCCTCTTTCCCTTTGTCGCCTCTCTCTCTCGCTCCTTCTTTGTCTCTCTTTCTTTCGCTCATTGGTCGCATTTGCATTCGCATTCACATTCGCATTCGCATTCGCATTCGCATTCGCATTCGCATTCGCATTCGCATTCAATTGCATTCGCATTCACATTCGCATTCGCATTCGCATTCGCATTCGCATTCGCATTCGCATTCGCATTCGCATTCACATTCGCATTCACATTCGCATTCACATTCGCATTCAGCATTCGCATTCGCATTCGCATTCGCATTCGCATTCGCATTCGCATTCGCATTCGCATTCGCATTCACATTCGCATTCGCATTCGCATTCGCATTCACATTCGCATTCGCATTCGCATTCGCATTCGCATTCGCATTCGCATTCGCATTCGCATTCGCATTCACATTCGCATTCGCATTCGCATTCACATTCGCATTCGCATTCGCATTCGCATTCGCACATTCGCATTCGCATTCGCATTCACATTCGCATTCACATTCGCATTCGCATTCGCATTCACATTCGCATTCACATTCGCATTCGCATTCACATTCGCATTCGCATTCGCATTCACATTCGCATTCGCATTCGCATTCGCATTCGCATTCGCATTCGCATTCGCATTCGCATTCGCATTCACATTCGCATTCACATTCGCATTCACATTCGCATTCGCATTCGCATTCGCATTCGCATTCACATTCACATTCGCATTCGCATTCGCATTCACATTCGCATTCACATCTCGCATTCACATTCGCATTCACATTCGCATTCACATTCGCATTCGCATTCACATTCGCATTCGCATTCGCATTCGTGAGACATTTGCAATTTGCTATGAACATTCGAATTGATTCGCAGCATTCGCAAGAGATAGATCCCCCTAGCTTTCATGCCGTGAGCAAATACATCAACGATTGTTTAATGTACTACGTCATAAGTCATGCGACGTTACATTGAAAGCGATCTCTATCATTTTGTACACTGAATTGCACATACATCGTTACGGAATGCAAACAACAAATCGTATCTTCTTGCCGTTTCCGTTGATATAGTCAGTGTACATTGATAAATCGCATAGGTGGCGTCAATGTCTTGAAATCAAAGCACTTCACATGTAAAAACATAAAACGAGGATACTCAGTTCAACCTCACGCGCCCATCTCTCAATACTTTTGGTCAGTTTATTAAATGTCAATTTTGTTGTATCATTTTTTCTGCTCTTTTTTTTTATTTATCTGATTCGGTTTAATAACACAGACAATATCTATTCAAGTATATGTCATAAGCGAACTAAATTTATCCAAAAAATTCAACACACAAATGGAAACTTCCAAATAGTTTGAGCCATTGTTTAGTTCCATTGTACAAAAAAAAATCGCTTCTAATGTAAATTTCACGTTTCTATTTACGCTGTTGAATAATTTCGTATTATTTATATGTCGATTATCGAATGGGAGGTTTTGTCGTTCTACATAACAAACTGACCAATAATATTCCCTCGACGGAAATTACATACCGAAACGCAACAATAACAACTACAGCTAGAATGTAAATGAAACGAGCGAAAAAAAAAAATGATGTAAAATTCTAGCACAGAGGTCGAACACCCAAAATGGCTTAAATAATGCACATTCCGATTTCATGCACATAAATTGGCGTTATTCACACCAGGCGCATTCCATTTCTTGCCATTTTGTTTTGCCAATTTTCCATTTTTTTTTTTTTCCAAATCGAAATTCGTTCATTGTTTATAATCTATTTTCGGAAATTAGAATTCAATTTGTTTTCTTTGTCATTCGGTCTTTTCATTCGGGCTTGATTGCTTAACATTTGTTTTGATACATTTTCAATTCAATAGTTCCATTTGATTTTGAACTATTTCTTAATTTTCCTAAAATTCCACGTAGTTTTTGTATCATTCATCGATTTCATTCAATTTTAATATATTGAATTTTAACGATTTCAATCGATGTGCAACTGTGTGATGGATCAACTGTTTATCCAAACGATTGAAATAAACAAACGATTGAAATGAAACAGTTTCAATTCGTATTTTAAATCTGAAATTTGTTTCATTTTTTGTTCTTTTAAACAAACTATCAATTTAACTGTGTTTCTATTGAATTTTTGACACTTTTCATCTCTTGTTTGGACGCTTACATTTCAAGTAACTTTGTCGATTGGGTAGTGAGTATGTCTTTCCGCAAAATATGATTGAGAAATTTCTTTTTTTTTCGTTTTGAAAGAATGAGCACTTCGTTTCCCTTTTAAACAAGTCGATTAATGGGATTGTTGAAAAATATTGTAGCAAAGTAAAAAAAAAATGAAGTGAAAAGAATGTTGTTTTGACATGAAAAAGTTTGTCCATTTTTTTTTTTTTTTTTTTGTCAGTTGCCTCAATTATAAATATGAAACTGGAGTTTTTCTCTCTATGATTGACGTTTTTGCACATTTTCAACTGTGGAAATTTCCAACCGGTTATTTATGAATATCACGCATCTTACGATCAGCCGTTATCCATTTATCATCATTTGTCGCCTATGAGTGAAATCTACTGTGATGCATGAAAATTACCATGTTTTTATTTTTCTTGTCTTTCTTGGTAACATTATTGAGCCGTCTGTGTTTAGTTCAATTTCGAAAAATCAGCAAATTCAATTTTAAATATTCATAAATTCGATGTGAAATCAATAGAAATATGTAACAAGATATAAATTGGAATTTATTGCGAGCGCACTCAAATATGTAAATGTTTATTGAACACTTTTTCATTTTCTCTTTCTATCTCCCTCTTTCATTCTCATTCTTTCGGCCCTCTTTTCCGAAATCTCTTTAACAAAGAAATTCACATTTCTTACGCCATATTACATTGCAAGCGATCTCTATCGTATATACACTGAATTGCATATATGACATTACGGAATGCAAACGACAAATCGTAATTCGGTTTGCCGTTTCCGTTGATATAGTCAGTCCACATTGATAAATCGCATAGGTGGCATCAATGTCTTGAAATCTAAGCACTTCACATGTAAAAACATACAACGAATGCAACATTGCATCTCTCTTCTCTCGTTCTCTCGTTCTATCAAGTTTGTTCTTAATTTGAATATCGCACACTCTCTCACTTTTATTCTCATATTCTTCTTTGTCTCTCGCTCTCTCGGTTTTCTCGTACTCTCTTTCGGTATATCTTATCTTATATCTTTCGTAAGAAAAGGAAGCTAGCGATCATCGAGCGCGTCATGAAGACATGAGCAAAAATAACGAAAAACAAAAATTGAAATAAAAGTGTAATGTTCCACATAAGTAACAATGTTACGTGTGAATTGATTACGTGTAATTTGTGCTTGACGCTTCTTAGCGTTCACAATTGTGTGATTCATATTCATATATGGGCCATTGAGTGAGAAAGCATAACCGAAAAAAGATTTCCAAAGCTAATAATAACTGAATTAGTACATGTTACGTAATCATGTATCGATTTAATCAATTGTTGTTGCGCTCAAGTCTCTCTCTCTGTATATATATATATGTGTGTGTGTGTGTGTGTGTATGTGTGTGTATCTAACTAAAGAGATGATTAAGTTGATTCCACGTTCGATATCGCTAACACGAAACAGAACAAAGCAAAGCAAAAAATAATAATAACATCAACATTGATGATGACAAAACAAGAAAAGCGCGCCATGAAAAGAAAAAAAAAACATACTATTGGCATCTCGGCAGAATGACCAAAACCCGTTTATTAGACAAGCGTGTACGTTTTACTTGGTCAGCAATGAGACAACGGTAATTTTCGCTTTTATTTTATATACAATATTGTCGACCATATTCATCATATCTCTGTATCGTGTCTCCTTATTCACTCAATCACTCTCTCGCTCTCTTGCTCTCGTTCATCATTTTCTCGTTTCTAGCACTGAGCCTATTTTCGCTATTTTCCATATTCATAAGCAAAGTATAATCAGATTTGTGTTCCATTTATTCTCCTAGATCATCGCTTTATTTTATTTCACATTGATCGTTTACTTTATGCTTGTCTTTTCTTCTTTTTTCATTTACAATTCATCCATCTTCTTGGTGTTTTCTTTTCTTTCGCTTTCAGTGAAAACTTGTAGTTTTCTTGTTTCGCATTTTATACCCATTACGAATAATTACATACATTGTTGTACGTTGAGTGCCGTAAACAGAAATCGAAAGCAATAACAAACAGTCATTATGTGACTGTTAGACAACGCAAGCTTGGAAAAAAAAACCTCAAGATAGACATTTAAATGAAGAAGAAGAAGGAAAAGAAATACTAGAAAACAGTGAAGAAGTAAAGAAAGAAATAAAAGAACAAGAAGAAAAATGAACCGATGCTGAAATAATGAAATCGATTGAAATGACGATGTCGATTTTTGGCAAACGGCAAACAACCACAAAACCGTTTTAAAAATGACATACACAGACACAGCAAGAGAGATAGAATGAGAATTAAATCAGAATTACACACTTTTGATGATTTTGATTTGTGTGTAAACATTAGCCATTAAGTTACGTACATTTGCAGTGAATCGTCAATCAAAAACTGTACGAAAAATAAATAGACAGAAGAACGAGCAATGTTGAAGAAAAGAAGCATTTTTTTTTTTTTTTTTTTTTAAGTAGCAATGACTTAGATGATCAAGAACCCACACCATCCCATTCAAATGGTTTTATTATTATTTATTATTCGTGCCAAAGCGCGTCAATAAAATCCACTTACCTAGTGACTGAGAGAACCTCAAGAACAATGTCTTTTTTTTTGTTGCTTCGCTTCTGTTTTGATTTACGAAGAACAAAAGCAACAGTGGAAGACAAAACAAAAAAAATTGTAAAAATTTTGGCAAAGCGAATGTGAATGCGATCGAGTACGAAATATGCTTATTCAGCTTAACCGATATTTGCGTTTGTTTGTTCTACGAGAGCATGTTAAGGTCAAATTTAATGTGTTCTCGATTTCACTGCTTCTTTGTCCCGTTAATCAACGCAATTTGGACAATGTCCTTGGACTGAAACAAAATTCACAAAGACTCAACCCAAAAAAAAAAGAAAACAAATTCATTTATTGTCAAGATAATGCAAGATAAAACAAAAAATCACTGACTCACATCCCTTGTATCCAAATGCATCAAATCGAAATTTATGATCGTCTTTTTTTCTCTTCGCTCCTCGCTTCGAAAATTTATTTTTGTATATTCTCTGTGATGGAATACAAAAGGTTTCGCGGTCAAATAAACATTGAAATACAAAAACAGCTTGTTTGATTTTCAAGTGTGTACATGTTTTGTATGAAAAACAATACCAAACGCGTCTTTTTAATGGATTCTTTCATTGATCAACTAAATAAAAATGTGTGCGCACTTGCACACACATATATACTACTCGTGCACCTAATTATATTACAGTTTTGTTTTTTTATACGCTTTTAGTCGTTATTCTTAGGTGCTTTTCTATTTTATGGAGAATATAAAAAGAAAAAGAATACCAACTGTGGGTTCATGTCAGTCGTTAACATTATTTTATTTCGAGAAATTCGGAAAAGAAATAAATTCATTTTTAGTTTTACTCAAAGAACAACTTAAATAACTTGGACTTACAAAGTCACACATAGTGTTAAAAAGGAAGAAAGAGGCAGAATGAGATGGATAGATAGATAGATTTATAGAGAAAGAGAGGGATCGAATGGAAAGCGAAAGAATAAAAGATAAACATCGACATTGGAAACTCGCGAGAAGAAACAGCACAAAGATACAGCAATAGATTCAAAGTTGATTAACACTACAAAAAGAATCACCGAATATATGAAATATTATGAAGAAGATGCGACCAAAAGAATTATTGAAATGAGAAAATGTTGTAAATTAAAAGAGAATTGAACAGAAAAAATAAACATGTCAATACATGCAGAGAAGGTGCGACAATATATCGGACCAATGAATTGAGTTGCTTTTTTTCGATTAAATGTTTTTTTGGGCGAAGTCGCATTAGCAAAGAAATTCATTTACTTTTACCATCTCTACGAGTGCAGTGTGAATTTAAATGAATATCAATCAAAATTGTGAAAGTTCACAATAGTGGGCTCTCATGTCGTAAGCGAGTACATCAATGATCGATTAGGGTACTACGACATAATTCGAGCGACATTACATTCCAAGCCATCTCTATCATATACACACTGAATTGCACATACACCGTTACGGAATGTAAACGACAAATCGGCAAGTAGATATTGCCGTTTCCGTTGGTATAGTCAGTGTACATTGATAAATCGCATAGGTGGCGTCAATTGAAATTAAAGCTCATCACATGTGAAAACATTCAACGAATGCCACATTGGTTTTTGGTATTCAAACTGATGCAATTGCAACTGATTCACTCTCGATGCGTATTATTTTTGGAAATAAAGAAAAAATGTTCTCAAAATGCAATTCATGATTGGAATCCATTCATTGCTTTAGTTTTTTTCAACGAGAAAATCATGTCTCAGGAGAGAAAGAATAGATAGATAAATAGAGAGAATAGATCGATAGATAGAATAGATAGATAAAGAGAATAGATAGATAGAGAGAATAGATGGATAGATAGATAGAGAGAATAGATAGAGAGAGAAAGAGAGATTGAATTATCGTATTGTCAAGTATTTTGAATATTAAAACCAGTTGAAAACATTATCGATTTCTGTGAAAATAACAATTGTTGAATTTTCACCATTCAAACTCTTGAGTTTAGCTCACTGTTGCCTCTTTGCGTATTCTCATTTTGTCTATTTATGTTGGATTCTATGTCATATACATAAAGAGTGCAATATGCATGTTGCGCCTTTGATTGTCTTGAGCTAATTTGAATGCACTGTTGTGATTCTATTGAGTTTTGTCGAACAGAATGCATTGTCTTGAAAATGTAGATATTTCGTTAGACAAATGGCACATTTGCTACGTTGTTATTGAGAATAAATACATACATGATCGGAAATGTAGTTGGTTGTTTCACTGCCATCATCATCGTCATTCTGTCGTCGGTAGTGACATCGGCAATCATTGTGTCGTACGCACAAATAGAATTTTGAGAGAGAATGAAATAGAGAAACAGAAAGAGAAATGAATACGACACACACGATGTGACTTCAAATTCGATTCGTAGATATTAAACAGCACAATGTGAACTGGCATAAAGCTCAACAGCCGAATTCAAGCGAGAATTCGATATAAATTGAAAAGAACTTGATATGAATAACGCATTGGCTTGTAGATTATACATTAACGGTATTCAAAAAAAAAAAAAAAAAAAAAATGATTTTCGAGAAATCGATGCGATTGAATCCCGTCGGGCTGTATTTTTCTGTTTATTTTTAAGATGCCACAAAAGGAATTCCATCGAATTAAACATGTTTTTTTTCTCTTTCTGTTTCATTTCAGGCAATACAACTCGTGCAATCCATACAGAGATCGGGCTTAATACTCCATCCATACAGAGATCGGGCTTAATACTTCATCCATACTAAGATCATCATACTACTTTATCCATACTTAGCGGTAAGTGTTTTGCACAATATTATTTCTTTTTTTCATTTTTCAATTTCTTTTCTTCGGAATATCATATTTTGAATGTGCAAAAAACCATAAAATTTATTCCTAAAATGTATCAGTCGACATAATCCAGCAAAAGAAAAAAAAAAAAAAGCACAAAAACAACTTTCTAAAAATTTATTCTTTTGTTTGTCGGCACAACGAATTCATAAAACGCATCTTAAGACGTTATGACAATTTACGCGCACAATTTGAATTGCCTTACCTTATCGGAACCATGTAATAATTACACCAAAACAAATAATAATAAAAATATACACACACACGCACACACACGCACGCACGCAAAAACACACAAAATATGAAATCAACATATCAAAAATGAATAATTTTATGAAGAGCGATCGCGGGCATGTGCGCGCACCTACAGCGAATCATTTAAATGCGGAAAATGATCCACGAAAACAATAGAATTCATAGTGACTGCATTAAGTATTGGTTATTATTGCGCGAATTTTCGTCAAAAATAAACATAAAAAATCTGTTATTGTTATAACGTGAAGAACTATTATGACCGGAATTATAAAGTTTTTCTTTCTTTCTATCTTTCTTTCTTTCATTCTTTCTTTCTTTCTTTCTTTTTTCGTTTTTTTTTTTTGCTGTTCTGCGCCGCGTAAAATTACATTTTCGGAACAAGTTATTTGCTCGCAATTTTTTTTCGATTCATTTGACTTTCATTTCAAATGTTTGCACATACTTCAAATTCGCAGTTTTTACAATTTTTTTTAGCTTGAAATGTCACACGCAAAGCCACCCAGCATGCACATTGCTCCAACAAAAACAAATCATAAACCATTCGATCATATTTTGAAATACAATTTGCAAATTTTCATCGCTTTTTCCTTCTCTATTTACATTGAAGATTGCATTTTGTTATTCAATTAGGAATGAGTCAGAAGTGTAAAATTTAGCGAAAGAAAAAAAAAACCATATGAAACACGTAACTGTATTACGTTTCTGGATTTTTTTTTTTTTAATTTTATTCTCCTTTTACATGTGTAATCGATGATTCACTTATTCTGGATATATTTGTGTGAATTTCCGAGCAATTAAAAACATTTCGAACCAATCAACGCAATTGATAGTTAAATTCATCTGGTAACAATTTGTGACTGTGAATTGTCATTTAGACATAACTTTTTTTTTTTTTTTTTTTTTGTATTTCGATCAGAAAGGGAGAGACAAAGAATGAGAAAAAGACGAAAAAATTTGATGAGAGAAAGAAGAATGGAGACAGATAATGGAGAAGAAAGAAAGAAGTGAATGTGAATGTAAGTGAGAGCTATAGAGAAAAGTGAAAAATATGTAGCAAACCATTTTCGTTGACAAAATAGGCAGAAAATTTGTAAATTGTGAAAATTGAGTGTGATTTTTTCGTGGTACATTTCCTTTTGGCATCCCACAAACCAAATATTCGTAAAACGAGCAATTTACACTGGAGTCGCTGTAGCAAAGAAAATCATGTTTCTTACGCCATCTCAACGAGTACGCTGTGAATTTAAATGAATATCAAACAAAACTGTGAATGTTCACAAAGTGGAATTTTATGCCGTGGACAAGTACATCAACGATTGATTAATGTACGTAGGCTGCTATTTATATTCCGGCTGTGGCAACACTGTGTGTTGGCCGATGAAATCTGACATCTCCATCGTGAAGTTTAATATTTTTTAGTACATACGTACTCAGAACGTTTTGACATAAAAGCATCAAAAGATGAAAAACAAAGAACATTTATAATGATTTTCGACGTGGATTATCACAACAAGAGTGTATCAATCAACTTATATCCACATTTGGCGTTGAAGTATCATCCAATACGACTGTGTTCCGCTAGTATAGAGAATTAAATAAATAAAATTTTGGTCGCCGTTCACTCACCGACGAATTCCGTGAAGGTCATCCAAAATCCGTAAAGGTTGTGCCAGAAAACATTGATGCTGTAGAAAAAATGATAGGGGGAAGATCGTCATGTGACATACCGTGAGATTAAGGCAACGTTTAGGCATTAGTATGAGTGCAGCACCTCCAGCATACATAAGATCTTGCATTAACATTTAGCTGTGAAAAAGATTTCTTCCCATTGGATCCCACATAAATTGGCGATAGATCAGAAAAAGGCTCGTGTCGTTTGGTGCAAAGAAATGCTCAAGAGATACAATCGCGGAAGCTCAAAAGCCGTCTATAACATCGTCACAGGTGATGAATCATGGATCTTAGCAACATAGAATGGTTAATTCTGAGTGGTATACGACAAATGTTCAATAAAATGAGGGAAAAAAACAAGCGCCATCGAATCATTCTTCATCATGACAATGCGAGCTCTCACACATCTCGTCAAACAAATGAATTTTTGACACCACTGAAAACATCGATGTCACAAAAGGAATTTCACCGAATTAATGGGTCATCCACCATACAGGCCCGATTTGGCACCCAATGACTTCTTCTTGTTCACAAATATCAAAGATAAACTGCGTGGTCAACGATTTACGAAAGCCAAAGAAGCAGTTGAAGCGTTCAAAAACCATGTTTTGGAGGTGTGTCCCGTCGAATGGCAAAACTGCTATAAAAAATTGTTCGAACGCATGCAAAAGTATATTGATCATCATGGAGAATATTTTGAAAAACAATAATGCCATTTTCAATGATGAATTTATGTTTTTTTTATTGCTACAGCCGAAATATAAATAGCAACCCTCGGACTACGGCATAAGTCATGCGACGGTACATTGCAAGCGATCTCTATCATATACACACTGAATTGCACATACACCATTACGGAATGCAAACGACAAATCGGCAAGAAGATACTGCCGTTTCCGTTGGTATAGTCAGCGCACATTGATAAATCGCATAGGTGGCGTCAATGTCTTGAACATATGCACATGCTCAAATATAAAATTGTGCACGCTTAGTTTCATTCAGTTGAATTTTTATGAAAATCAAGCCAAAAATTGTGTGATCGTTGGCATTTTCGTTCCGGCCTCGTGAAAATTTACATGCAAAAGCAGATTGCGCGACCCAACTCACACACATTCAATCATTCAATTCATATAATTTCTTCTTGGTGAATGAAAAATGTACGTGATTTTGATTTAATCAACAAGCATGACGCATGGGCGCTCAGACCAAACACAAAAAAAAAAGAAACAACAACAAATGAAAATGATAGAATGCGTTACCACCGAATGTAATTGCGTCGATTAAAAAAAAAAAAGCGAATTTTTTCAATGAATGAGTATAAGAAAATGCCACGTACAATACACGTGAAAATTTCATTTGCCGGCAAATTGAACAACAAAACACTCACACACGTTCTATGGCGCTCACATATGTTAATTTGGTCGATGCATTCCCTTTGTTTTCATTTTCTTCACAATTCAATTGTTTTTTTTCGAAGCAGAATCAAATCACGCAACCTCAAAAGAGAAAATATAAAGTGACGAAGAACAAAAATTGTGCCAACAAATCGGGTTGTGAATGATAGAAGGAGAACGAAAGAGACCGACAGACAGAGAAAGAGACCGACAGACAGAGAAAGAGAGACAACTGTCTGAGAAATAGAGAGAACCGTCTGAGAAAGAGCAAGGTAGAGAAAGGAAAAATGAAAGAAATAGCACAAAAAGGTGCTAGAACGAGTGAAAGATAGAGCAAGTGGAAGAACTCAAGTGATAGCACCAGTAACCGGCCGCTAAATATGAGAGTCATCGTTTTGATCATAAAAATAGACACAAGCGGAAAAACGACAAGCAAGTCAACAAATAAAAAGCAAACACTTAATGATCGTGAGAATATTTCCGATTTGTATTAATAAAAACATAGAATAACGCAGAAATAAAAAGCAAAAAAAAAAAAAAAAACGAAAAGAAATACCAAGAATTCTTTATTTCGTTTGAATGATATGCGAATACATAATATTCAGCGAATATGATACGGTCGGTGTGCGGATGAAAAAGTTCAAGCATGTGCGAATTATACTTGATTATCCGACCGAATCCGATGTGAGTGTGTGTACGTATATATGACAAAATTGTATATTAAAAATAGTGAATATACAATCGGCTGAAATGATGTGATTTTTAATGCACTGAAACCAGTTGCATCAAAGTATTTAATTCTGCGAATCAATTGAAACGATCCGCTTGGCCAGTAGTCAAACAAAATAAAATATACCCAGTCAGTCAGTCGATGGCTGAGAAAATAACAAATAGAATTCAACAAGATACTCTTTGTATCGACAATGATTTAAAATATACTTGTATCAAACGAATGAACAGGAATGAACAAAAAAAAAAAAAAAAAATCGAAAGAAAATGAAGTAAAATAAATTGTGAACAAGAAAGAAATGAAGAAGGGGAAAAACGAACAATATCGCTCGAACTCGTTTCAGTGCGGACACAGAATGCCAAAACAGGTGATCGTTCAAAGTGGCTTGGAGTTCGTTCTCGTTCTTGTTTATTTGAATTTATTATTCTGAGCAAAGGTGGATTTTGTTTAATCTGCATCGCAACATATGGTACTCAATGTGATCGCATACAAGCACATGAAAATGTAGACGATATTGTTAATGTTGTTGTTGTTGATGTTGTTGTTGTTTGTGCATTGAAAAGAAGCGGGACAAACACCGAGATCGAAAACGATTGAAAGCGTACACACAGAAAGAGACATGGTTTTTTTTATTTTGATTCGAACGATCAATCGATCGTTACGTGTATGTTATACATGATAGTTACCCTTTTCAGTTCAAATCGACCGCACTGCAATTGACGTTATATCAAAATGAGTATAATTTATATTCATCGATGCTATATCATGCACACAAGCACACAAAATCGACCGTCTCAGAGTGTGTATTTTTTTTTCTTTTTTTTTTATCTTTTTCATTTTGGCTGTTGTCACAATAGCCTGAGCATGTGTTTGAGCCAAACCAGCATGTGCTCAACCCGTATGGCTCGAACATGTTTTTGTATGCGTTTGCCGCATGTATGTAAGTCAACATTCGTTGTATGTGTATTCGCTCACATTCGCTGAATGTCGTGTGTATGTTTTCTTTTTTTTTTTGTGCGTTCTTCGTATATCTCATATTGTTTGCTCATGGTGTTGGTTCGATTCGCTCTCTTCATCTTTCACTCTTTCACTTAGCGATATATGAACCATACACACATTCACACAGTTCGATAGTCGTATTTATTATTATAAGTCTTTATGCTTTTGTTGTTTGCTTCGTGTATATTCATTTGGTGTTTCGAGTTTTGTTTTCCTCTTTAAATTTCTTTTCGACTTGTTTTCAGTCAGTCGACGACTTTAGTACATTGTGCATCGTTAAATGTTCATATAATTTTTGTTTTTTTCTTCTTCTTCAAATCGTTGATCTATAAATATTATTTATTTTTTGCTGTTGTTTTTGAAAACAGTTTATTGTTGGTGTTTAAGTACACAAAGCATACAGCACTGCGCTTTATATAGGCGGAATTAAATTTGTATAATTTTTGTTTCGTTTTTTTTTTTTGTGTTTCAAATAATTCAATTGAGAGCGCAACGACTTCTTTTCGTCGCTAGTAATCTTGAAACCGAAAGAAAGAAAGAAAGACAGAAAGAAAGAAAAAAAAAAAAGTTCGCGAAATCGATAAACAAAGTTCTTGTCTTCGGTTTTCAATTTTTTTTTGTTGTTGTTTTGTTTTTATTTGATCTGGGAAAACGGTGTGCGTTTGCTTCATGAAATTCTGCACACTTGTGGCTTGATCATCTTTATTAAAGATTTTCGATGCATATTGTACATTAGTTTAATTACGAAAAGACATTTTTTTTTTTTCAATCGTTTAATATTGTTGTCGTACTTTAATCGCATAATCGCGTTTTAAACTTCGAAAAATCAAATTAAAAAAAAAAAAAAGAAAGAGAAATAAACACTCAGTAGACTTTGTGTGAATGAGTTTTTATACGAATTTTCTTATCATATGTGATTGAGCGAAGTAAAAACATATATAAATTCGTCCAAATTCACTGTGAATGAAATAAAATTGATATTAGTGTGTTTAATTTATAAAGTGTTCTATTCTAAAGCTGATATTGCATCACTGGATTTCAATCACAACTAATAGAAAAAAGTGAGTTTGTATAGTTGTAATTTTTTTTTACTTTTTTTTTTCTTCTTTTTTTCTCGTATTTTACTAATTACATCGACCCACATTCAAATTTTATGTTTTACTCGGTGCATTTAAGTTTGGGTCGCTTCAAAGAATGAGGCCGGGTAAACGATTAAGTTTTATTTCTCATTTTGTTTGTATTTCTATATATCTCTTGCTCTTTCTCTCTCTCTCCCTCTCTCCCACTCTCCCACTCTCTCTCTCTCTCTCTCTCTCTCTCTCTCTCTCTTTCTCCTCTCTCATTCTGTATATCTGTTTGTCTGTATATTATTGCTATCGATCCATTTTTTACCTCTCACTCCTTCGCTCATGTTGAAAACTTCTGTATTTATGTCTTTCGATGACTGCATAAATTTTAAAACGATGGACATGTTTTCGAGAGCCACAATGCAAATAATACGATACAGTATGACAGGCGTTATTTGTACAATATTTCTGTTTGCAATGCACATAAATCAGCTGTTGCATGCACAATGCAACATGTGTGTGTATATTCATTCGATAATTCTCATATATTTGAAAAACAAAAAAAACAAAAGATTCGCTATTGATAATCATAGTTTTGATTGGTATGGGATTAACTCGACGATCGGGGTTATGCGCGCGCGCACGCACGCACGCACGCACACAATATAATGATAATCCTGAAATCTGAACAAAATATGTGAAATTACTTGGCTTTCACCCATGTATGTCTATTGAAACAAATCTAAATAAATAGTAAGATTACACACTATGTGCTAATGGCGAGAGAAAAAAAAATAAAATAAAATAAAATAAATAATAATACTAAAAGCGAAACAAAACCGATGAAAAGTGTTCAACCACAATAATGAAACAATAGCTTCGATGTATTCGGTGTATATGTGCTTTTTTTTTATCGATTCCCGCTCAACTTCTTTCATCCATTAATCAATCAGTATTGCTTCGCTTTGTATGAAAAAAAAGGAAAAAAAAAAATGAAATAAAAATAAAAACGTACATATCCGTCATAAAATCAAACAATAAATACATCGCATCGCATTTGTTTCTGTAATTTTTTTTTTTTTTTTTTTCATTTCATCTTCCACATCATACTGTCGAATTGGCAAAAGACTACTTCTACGTCGCTATTCATTGTCTCTTACGCCATCTCCGCGAGTACGTTGTGAATTTGCATGAAAACCCACAGAAATGTGTCTGTCATTTGAACAACTCTATGTGTAGTTCATATTAATTCCAACGAAAATTGTAACTTTTCCAAATCTTTTAATACCAATTCGCTTGAGCGCACAATCGAAATGTCACATTTACAACTAAATATGCAAATGCATTGGTATTAATGCAAACAAATTTGCCATGTACAGATCTCCAACCATAGCTGTAAACTTTACAACTTTCGTTGGAAATATAACATATTTTAAACTTGTAAGCAAAAATCGAGTTTTCTTGCAAAACAAAAATAAATGTCCTATCAAACATGACATTTTTTCGAGAAAAAACAATTCGTTTTTCTTCAAAAATTTATACAAAATACGAATTTAAATGTAAAAACGTTTTTGTTTGGAACCATCATACAGATTTCTGTTGAAAGTTTGCAAATTGTAAAAATTGCTTGGCAAATCAACAAGTTGTGCACAAAATGCAGTTCTATGCAAAGCAGAAAGTAAACAAACGGAAGAAGAAGAAGAAGAAGAAAAGAAGAAGAGAAAAAAAATTTCTCTGGAAAATGTGCTGATCATTGTACTAGCTGTGAGAATGATTCAGCTGTTTCTCTCAGTCTCGTGTGTACGTCAATAATCCATCAATTGGCATAGCTAATGAAAACTATCTAAAAATGTTTTGTGCGCTTGAAAAATGTGCAAAGTAATAAATCAATAGAGTTCATGCAGATGAGACCGCATGGTGAGAAATGGCTTAAGCAAAACCAACTGAAAGTTTTTGCATATTTAAATGATGTTTGATGTTTTGTAAGTAATCAGTGTGCCATTCGTTGTATGTTTTTACATGTGAAAAGCTTTGATTACAAGACATTGACGCCACCTATGCGATTTATCAATGTACACTGACTATATCAACGGAAATGGCAGTATCTTCTTGCCGATTTGTCGTTTGCATTCCGTAACGATGTATGTGCAATTCAGTGTATAAATGATGAGATCCTTGCAATGTAACGTCGCTTGATTACGTGTTTATTCATTCGTTGATATACTTGCTTGCCGCATTCAATGCACGACTCATTTGCTTTGGTATGAAAACTTTGCATGTATATACATCGTGCATGAAAGCACCAACATGAAAGTCCACTGCGTGTGTACTTTCACAATATTGTTTGCTATTTATTGAATTTCACGCCGTACTCGTACAGATGGCATAAGAGTCAATGCTCATCTTTACTAATGCGACATCGTGAAATGAATGAAATTGAAAGAAGTAAAATTCAAAATTATGTCAACATTCCGAATGACCGTTTCGTACGTATTATGTTTGTTGATACGATTAGGATGATGGCATGAAACCGTTTGTATGAAATATAGTCAAATGGCATTTTCGATGGTTTGAAGGTTATGATCGAAGTCGATCACCAAAAACAGCTACACGTCCATCATTTTTTTCTCATACACCATACACAACGTATGGGCGATCAACCGCGATAGCAATATCGAAAATGGTGTGAAATTATCAATGTTTCCATTGATGCTGCCCGCGTTACAATTTCCATAATTTTACGAAAAAAAAATTGCACAACAAATAATACAAAATACAAATTAATATCAAATCAAATCAATTCATTTGAAGGTAAAGTTGAATATTTGTTATTGTAAATGTTCCAGCGTGTACGCGTCATTGCATGTTCTCGCATTTTGCTTGAGTTTTTTTTTTTCGTTTGATATCGTGTAATGGTGCAATGCAAAAAATGAGAAAATGAAATGACTAAATATTTCATTTCAATGAGGTTTTTTTTATTATTATTATTTCTCATTCTCTCTTGTATCGCTTCGTTTTTCCTTGGTTTTGCATAAAACCTCAGACTTTGTTCATTTCCTTCGCTTGAAAAAACAAAACACACACACACACAATCACATAAATAAAAACATAAACCGAATGAATAAATCAAATAATTTGTTTTCAAATATTCGATTAGTATTGGATGAATTTCCATGCATTCTCTTTTGGCATATACTATGAAGCTCTCTATCGCAATCGATTCTTTTGCAACTATTTCACGATATCAAATGGACGGATTGAGGGAGAAGACGAGTACACACTGATCGATAATCGTCAATAACAAAACAAAAAAGAGAAAAACATAGAATAATTTACCAGGCGACACACTGTCTCTCATGCAATCACTCAACCCTTTAATATGCATACGGTATTAATTAGTTGCATTTAATAAGGTACAATTACCTACGGAAATGGATTATTCATCACAAAATACCCGATTAGATATATCACAAAACAACATTTATATGCAACAAAAGCAATATTTAATCGGAATCTCGCAATTTCCTATTTTCTATCAAACTTTCTGTCGCTCATGTGCTCGCTTTTTCTCACTCTTTTTTTTGACCTCTATCGATTTCTATCGCGCTACTTCGTCTTTCTCTGTCACACTCTTTCTCTATCACTCTTTCATTCTCATTCTCTCACTATCTCTAGCACATTCTTTCGTTATTTCTTGTACTCTTTCGGTTGCTTTACTCTTTTTATTGCTCTTGATTTATCGTTTTCTCACAACATTTATTCGCTATTTAAAATACACAATCAAAATAGTCGACCAAATTATCGATTTATTTTAGCCCATCTGATAAATGTGCCTCCAAAAATAGACGATAATATTTCGATTCAACAATATTCACGATAATTCTATTGCGACATTGTCATTTGAATGGCACATGATTTTCATTCACATACCATGACACATTAATTGAAATTGCAATAACGATCGAACACTTTTCGAAGTGAAAAAAAAGAGAAAAAAAAAAAAACGAAGAAAAGAATGAATACAGGAATGTGAAAAGCGACTCATTTCTATTTTAACAGTAGAAAATGATTAGTTTCTTATCTGATCTTATCTTATCTTATCATATTTGTTTCCATTGCTTAGAAAACACATAAATAACAAAGCTTTGTTATTATCAAGCAAATCAATCAATGCAATGATACATTGTCTGTATTGAATGAAAATAGAGACGATATTTCTCTATTTCTCGCATAACCATACACATACAATATACTAATTGAGATACCAATTAAAATGACACTGGACAATTGATAGAAATTGATTGCCGTTCGTTTAGCATTATGAATAGTTTGACAAATGTGTTTCTTTTTTCTTAACATTGTCGCCTTGTGTCTATTGGGCATCAGTAGCCGTGCTTCGAATGACACGCACATTTTAAAAATTAGCATGGAAACTTTATTGACGCGATGAAATCTTTTTTTTTTTCGTGTCATTTTTCATAGTGATGATAGTCAATGTGGCATGTGAAGTGCCTTCATTTCAAGACAATGACGCCACCTATACGATTTATCAATATATACTGACTACATAAACGGAAACGGCAGAATGATTCGATTTGTCGTTTGCATTCCGAAATGGTGTGTGTGCAATTCAGTGTATATTATGATAGAGATCGCTGGCAATGTAACGCCGAACGATATATGCCGTAGTACATTAATCGATCGTTGATGTACTTGCCCACGGCATGAATGTCCACTGTGTGAACTTTCATATTTTTGTTTGATATTCCAACTAACAATAATGCAATTATAAAGTACTGTGACTTTATGTCGCGAAACAATATTACTTCACAGCACATTCTTATGATTGAAATATCGTTTATGTTGTTGATTGTTTCATGTTTCCTTCAATTGTGCGCAATTTGTTATCGGCAAAAGCCCGATGACAATACTAGCCACAGCTCAACTTTTCAATACATAATTCTACTGTTTCGCTTCGTTTCAAAAACGCACTTCTTTTCCATTGAAACATTATTTTTTGTTTTGTCACTCCTCAACATATTCTTTTGCGAACGAATTATATTGTTGTTGTTGTTGTTTTTCTTTCGCATTGTTGTGTGTTTGAGTAATAAGCAGTCGGTGTGTCGCCCAAAAGAAAAATCATTATATAAATGGTGCTTTGAAAATTAAAGACGAAGGCAAAAAAACAAAAACGACCCAAACAACAATGACACCCACATTTGTCATATGAAATCAACAAACGAATATGGGCAATTATATTCAGTGCGTCGTCGTCACACGCAGTTGCAACGAAACAAATAACTGAATTGTGTCTCCATTGGAATTAGTAGGTAAATCTATTTTTATGCCACTTATCAATTCAATGGCACAAAAATTGTTCATTTAGTTTCAACAACTAGACAATTTACAAGTTTACAAGTGACATTAAACCTTATGAAATCAAATATTAAACAAGAAAATTGACGAACACACACAATGCCCGATTACTGAATAAAACCGAGTCGGCATTTTTTTAGTTTGATCGATATGTCAACGATGCGTTACTCTTTTCATTACGCACACATTTTCGTTGTTTTTTTTTCGGTTTTTGTTGAGTTCTTTTATTCGAATTCAAATGAAAATTGAACAAACAAACCCATTAAATGAATCCATGAACACAAATGTGATTCCTCTCACTTTTTCTTTCTCAATCTTTCTCTCTTTTACTCTCTCTACCTCTATATCTATCTATCTATCTATCTATCTATCTATCTATCTATCTATCTCAATCATTCTATCTTTCTCACTTTCTCTTAATTATTCTCTTTCTTAGTCTTTATCTAGCTCACTCCCTAATTTCTCTCTCGTTGTCATTTCTCTCTGTTAATGCCAGCATTTCAAAGTGATCATAACGAAACCTTCTTTATTGCAACATAATGTGCATCGCATTTTATATATTACATTTCGATTGGTAAATGTGCAAACGATTATCGTTATTCATTGATCATTTATTCAATGTGACCATCATTAAAACACATAACTTAATTTTGTGTTGGTTGGATTGCAATCACTGTGACATCAAGACAAGAAATACGAAATGGAAAATATATGAATTCAATTGCGTGTTAAATGCCAGAAATGGCAAGCGCAAACACACACCGTTTGTCATGCTCGATTTAAATTGAAACTTTCTATCCGATTGAATTATAAATTTAATCCAATGCCAACATTCACACAAGTGACAAGTTTTCGTTTTCACCGATCGCTAAAAAAAAAAAAAACAACAAAGAATTCCTTACTGAATTCAGCACCAAGCATTCTCGAGCTTCGATACATAGATTCAGACAGGAGACACACACTCGATGGTGAACATATGTGGAAAATAATCAATTTTTATGATATTTCAACATTTGAAATAGTTGCATCTGTATGGGAGCGAGTGAAAGAGAAAGAAAGAGAAGAGAGAGAGAGAGAGAGAGAGAGAGAGAGAGAGAGAGAGCGAGTACGCTTATCGAGGGAAAAATACAAAAAATAACTATTGCACAAAAACGGAAATCACATTACTCAGCCTTATGCCATTTGCAGTTTGTTAAATTGCTTGAATGCTCGCGTATTTTCTTGTACTTCTCACTCTTTCTCCATTTCTCTCACTCTCTTTCTCTCTCTCTCTTTCTCACTCCTTGTCTCTCATTTTCTTCCTCGCTATTTTGTAAAGTCAAACTGCAATGATCGTCTGAATAATTTTCGCATAGATTATGCGCACGAATCGTACGGTTGAATTGAGTTTAGTTCGGTTTAATCAAGCATAAATTATGAATAAGCAAATAGTTATAACAAAATGTGCCTATAGATCGATCGATCATTATTCGCATGCAATTCGCTATCAATTTTTTTTTCTTCATCGTCATCTTGAGCTGTCTTTCAATTTTTTAGTTTGTTCTGCTTGCACATTTCGCCTTTTATTTCAGTTTGTTTTGACATTTCAGCACAATTTTTGTGTTTTTTTTTTGTTTTTTTTACAATAAGAAAATGCGCACCGCATAAACACCGGAAAAAATGAACCGTTGAAAAATCGATTACAATGAAAAGTTCCATCCGAAAATATTAAGGAATCAGAAGAAGAAACAAAAACAAAACAAAAAAGAATGAAATTGTCGTGTATTGATTGCGTCAGGCTGAATGAAAAGTGGGCCGTCGATTTTATTTTTTTCGATATAATATTTTTTGTTGTTTTCAATTGCTCTAAATTCCATTCAAGAATCGACACAATCACAAAAATTATATTTTCTTAGCAATGGTAACGACAAAAGAACATGAATAATGTCGACTTCGGGCATATAATTAACAGTAATTTTTCGTTCTTTTTCCATATTTCCGTCTCGGTCTCTCTCTCTTTCTCTCTCGGTCACTTTCTTCCGTCTTCTTCCATTGTAATTATATTTTATTTGGAAAATGGCATACCCAAATTTTTAACCGCAATATTTTTGGCCATACCATTGTCGCGGTCGCTCGCGTCGAGCATATTTTAGTGGCTAACATGTTGCCGAAGCTATGAAAAGAAGAGAAAAGAACAAACAGAAATTAAAACTAAAAGAAAAACAAAACTTGCATATATTTTCAACGCTCAAATGCGGTCAGACCAACCTCAAAACGAAAAACATCAACACACCAACCAACCATCCAACCATATATATAAATGGTCGAATTGAAAAATAAATGAAACTACTTTTTATCACGAAATGATTAATCAAAATGGGCAAACCAACGGAGCGAATACATACATTTACGATGGAGACGAAGATGAAGAAGAAGAAGAAGAAGCATAATAATAATGTGTAAAAGCGCATACATTTTCGAATATATGTATATGTGAGCACATTTTATCAGAGCAATCCCTAAAAATAGCCGAACGGCAAAAACAAAAACAGAAAAAAAAATAAATATATATATAAAAATCATGTGTTACTTTGTGAGCGTATGTGTTCCATTTCATCAATATTGTATATCGGTAGCTGTGTGCAGCCAATGTGTCTGTCAATATTTTACATATTCATACATGTAACAAACATCAATGTAGTATATTTCACACGTTTTATACGAGTTTGCCACATTTTACTCAATATATGATTTTGTCTTATATTGACAATGTCAATAAATATATATGCCAAAGTGTCATCGATGCCATCACATAAATTCAATTGCACCTTTGAGTTTGCAATTTCAACTCAATGGAAGAAAACAAAAAAAAAAAAAAAAAACACCACAAATGACTATCGTTTTGTGAAACTGTGTCAATGGATTCGCAAGTCATGTATATATCATGCGCGATCGCTGGCTCCTTTCACTGCTTTTCATACAGTGCAAACTCAATTAGATATGACCAAATTGTTGTTTTTTTTTCCATGTCAAATGCATTCAATTTGATTAACAGCGGCAATATTGAACATAAATCATCAACATTCGATTGTCTCTTTTCTCAAGATATTTGATGACGATGATGATGATGGTGTTTCAAAATAATATATATATATATATCAACCCAAAGTGCAATCGGGCTAAATCGCTATTTTTCTAATCGTCATTCGGTTTTTATTTTTCTATTGCCGAGACATTGTAAAACGGTGTCCGTTATGAGAGCAAATTCATCACCTTCCACTTCTTCTTCTTTTTTTTTCCTTTTTTTTACTGTGCCATGTGCATGTATATGCATGTTGACGTACTAACTTGTTTTTTTTTTTTTTTATTTCCATTTCGTTCTTTTGCGGTGCACAATAAAACTGAAAGAAAGCGCGCTTATTATGCCGTCAAATGAAAATCGACCAACGATTATAGCCATGATGGACTAAGGAAAAGATGTGAAAACAACGCAGTTTACAATTTACATATGACTACCATTTCTTTCTTTCTTTCTTTCTTTCTTTCTCTCTCTTTCTTTCTGTCTCTCTGTTGCCATTACGTTGTGTCTCTTTCACAATTTGATTCTATTTCTAATATTTCTGTATCATTTTCTCTCCCTTTCATCTCATGTTTAAATGATGATGGATTTAGTGTCTAAGGTCGTGCACACACGTCTCCATTGTACATTTAACTGAATTTGCACAAGCCAAGATACAAAATAAAAAAAAAAAAACGAGAAATTTTTTTTTTTTAAAAACAACAACGAGAAACTATATGAACGTATCAAATAGTTATCTCCGCATGTATGCATGTTGGTTGCTTATGAAACGTGACATTTTATGCATTTTTCAACATCGCGTTGTAAAATATCTCGGTGTCGCTGCTTATCATGCAAATGCATTTTGGTTTTGGTTCATTAACGAAAAAAAAAAATGCTCACTATGCATGGATGTGGTATTTCTTTTTCAGATTTTTTTCTTTTTTTTTTTTTCTTTTTTGGTGAATGGATTTATAATGCTTTGGGCAAAATATCTGAAATTATTATGATTTCAAAGAACAGAAAATACATCAAAGTGGACCGATCTCAATTTATTTTACTCTTTGACTTTCTAGCTTCCTCTTTTCTTTATTCGCTTGCTAAGTGCGTCCCATTTGCTCATTTTGACTGGTATACATTGGTTGTTCCATGCCTGATCATTTAATGAAATCCTGTGAGACCGTTGTATGTTAAACAAAAGTGTTTGAATGTAATAAAATATGGCGATTGTGAGATCTAGCCTGCGAGAAAATCAATGAAATGGGTCGAGAAAGTGATAAAATCATTATTTTATTTATTTGGTCAAACGATATACCATATCAAACAGAATTTTGCAATAAGATCAAATGAAATTTATTGTGATCATAATTAGAATGGCCCGAAGATTTTTGGAAATTGTATAAATGGTGAGCCCACTCCCCCCCTCCCCCCAACATTCATAATCAACTCATATTGAGTCACGCGATCAATAACAATAATACACGGCCATGATATCGTGTTTACTAAATAAAGCGATCAAATTGCAAACAATCAATGACAATTTTAAGTTTTTTTTTTTCTTTTTTTTTCCATTGAGGATGAAAACACAAGAAATGGTATTGTTCGTACCGAGACACACGATTTTCATAGAAATGAAACAAGAAAAAAAAAAAAAACGAGCAGTAAACATAATCTCATGGCATTGTTGTGCATTTATGTCTTTGATGATGAATGAGAGGAAATTTTCGGACCAAAAGTTACGCATTCGGACATAGAAACACACATCCA
This sequence comes from Resseliella maxima, assembly GCA_029041755.1. Classification (NCBI taxonomy): domain Eukaryota; kingdom Metazoa; phylum Arthropoda; class Insecta; order Diptera; family Cecidomyiidae; genus Resseliella; species Resseliella maxima. The sequence continues at coordinate 84,371 of JAQOWM010000212.1, forward strand.
CACACACACACATACACAAACAGAATGTATTTAACCTCAGCCTATTGTTACATTTTACAACAAAAAAAGCAATTGTTTCGCATATTTAGTTATTGTCATGTTACTGCGTGACTAACTGTTACATAAAATTACAAGAAATGCTCAAAAGAATTAGCAAGTCAGTCAATGCAATGCAATGCAATGCCGTGACGTAGTATGCCTGTTCGTTTCTTCTTCTTTTTCATTATATTTCAATTGTTTTATTGTGTGAAATATGATGGCATTATTTTTATCGTTGTTATTGTTTTGTACAATTTGATTTTCGTTTTTGCCATTTATCCGTTATTGTTGTTCATGTTGACGTTCTGAGCGTGTCGTTTTCATATTGAAAGAGATGAAGAAAAAAAAAAAAAAAAAGAAACACAAAACACACACATAACTTTCAAGATACCTACGCTAAGCAATCACCGTCTCATTCATTTCATTTTTTGCTTAGTCGCAAAAAATTTATATTTAATTATAGATTTTAAAATAAAATCACGTTATCCATTAGCCTTGATTTAATCTCATATTATTTCTTACAATTTTTTTTTTTTGCTCTTTCGTCTTCTTTGTTCCTTCTTTTTTTTCTGCTTTATTCTTTTCTTTGACGGTTTCCCAATTTTATTTTTTCTTTTTTTTTCGCTCAATATTTCTGGGTTGTGCAGAGATAAAACATTTTTTTAGACGGCGACATACGCACACGCGCTTATTCATTGTTTGTGCATGAATATTGAACAAGAACATTAGAGAAACAACAACTGAGAGGAAAATTTAGGAACAAAGAGGAGAATATAATGCGACAGCGGGAAAAGGAGAGGATTAGATACATAGCAAGAAAATAGAAAATAGAAAATAGAAACAAAGATGGAAAAAGAGACGGGCGACAGAGAGACAAAAGTGTCAGAAAGGAAGAAAAGTAGTCTATTGTGATAGAAGGAAAGAAGCAATACAAGAAGAGATACAAAAGAAATAAATACAAATTTGTATAAACAAAGAAAGCAATGAAACCCGTGAGAAAGATAATGCTCAATAATTCATATGATTTTGCACGCATTTGCAAGGATTCATTGTCATTTACTATTTCACATTTATTATCTTAAACTAGGTGTTATTCACTTCATCATTTTTACGAAATGAACATCCAAAATGGGCAAATTTCCAGATTTTGGAAAACAGATACACCAACCAAAAACTTGCTCACCAAAATCCAATGCAAAAGCAAAATCAGTTAATCTGCATCAATGTGCAAATCGAGAGAAAAAAAATGAACCAAAACGGTAAAATTACACTGAGACTGTTGTTGTATTTTTTTTTTCTCCTTCAATGCCACACCGTTTACATCTTCGCACATATCGCCACATTTCGTCTAATGAACGTAATTTTTACATACAGCGCACAAATTATGATAAATAAAAGTTTTTTTCTTATAATGGTGGCTATGAACACCCGGTGATAGTGTGCCGATCGATCTAAACAATATAAATACAATGTTTTGCGATGAATACGTTCAATCGGTCAATATAAGGGTTTGAATACACTCATTCAAACGCAATGTTTAGTTTGATTCAATGTAAACATAATATTTTCTTTAATGTTTGTTGACGTTTGAGTGGTGGCGCTGGCATACAGATGTCAAACTCTCAATTATCACCGGGTGGCCACGAACAAGACAAAGTAAACGGGCAAAGTTGCATTAGTAAAGAAATTCATTGCCTTTTGCGCCATCATAAGGAAGGGGAATATAAAATTTGATAGTCGAGACAATCGCAGACATTGTACATCTTTAGTATTCTTTTTTTTAAAGGCCGCAGAACCCGACACAATCATGAAAGAATTTTTTGGCCCCTACGAGCACGATGTGAATTTCAATGAATATCAAACAGAATATATGAAAGTGCATACAGTGGACATTCATGCCGTGGGCAAGTACATCAACGATTGATTAATGTACTACGGCATAAGACATGCGACGTTACATTGCAAGCGATCTCTATCATATTGTACACTGAATGGCGCATATACCGTTACGGAATGCAAACGACAAATCGTTTCCGTTGGTATAGTCAGCGCACATTGATAAATCGCATAGGTGGCGCTAATGTTTTGCAATCAAAGTTCTTCACATGTAAATCAATTCAAATTCAGTTAAATAGAACACAGCAAGACATGCGATCTTATTGGCGCAATAGTCACTTAAGCATGTGCTAAGCGCACTAGCTTAAAACACAGACAACAATCACATAAATCGTGCACAGTCATTGTCTATTGAACATTTGATGCGTGTGTAAATAAAAATCGTTGTGATAAATAATTGGTTGAACGCGTTGGTCATTTTTCAACAATCACCGAATTACTCAAGCATCAAATTTTTTTTTTTCTGCTTCAACCAATTGTCTGCCGTTTTTTTTTTTTTTTTTTTATTCTTTTTCGCGTATTCTTTCAATTTGCGCCTTTTTTTTCAAACGGCATTGTGTACGAATTCATTCATTTTTTTTTTCTCTCATTTCGTCAAGCTTCTAACTTTGGAAACATTGAGATCATTCATCTCATCGCTGTCAAAAATCAATGAACTATAACCGAACATGGTCATAATTGATCGATTTGACCGAATCAACTAACATGTTTCGAGCAAAAATTACACAACATTTTGAAATGATGAAAAAAAGAAATCATCGAAAAATGTAATGAAAAAGTATAAAATACGAACATGTGTTGAAAATTTTTTAAAAAAAAAAAACACTTCGAAATTTGTCGAAACCGATTAAAAAGCGTAAAAAGTGTCCACAGTGGTAAAGCAAGAAAGAAAAACAAAATGACACGAACAATGATCAAAATCAACCAAAAGCAACTGTGAACACTCGACAAATCAAACTTGATTCCGGTCAATTTTCGTACATTATTTGATATTTATCGCAGAAATTATCCGCGTCGGTTAATCACTCAATTATCTTTTACTGAACATTGTAATTAGGTCATCGTTCATTACACCATGAATTATAATGTGGCACCATTATTCGAATAATTTTTTTCCGATTTTATCACAATTTCATAATTTGATGTGTTGTTTGATATCGAAAGAAAAAAAAGTTAAAAATAAAACCAAAATGACTAATACATATTTTCGATAAAAAAAAAGTTCCTTGACTTCAAATTGAACAAAGCCAAATCGCAAATTTCCGCACTAATCCACTCATTAGAACGGTTAGTCCACCATGTTCGGGGTTAATGTTTTCTCTATTTTTCTTCTTCTTCTTCTTCTTCTTCTTCTTGTGCTTTTAATAAATATTTAATTCCAATTTAAGAATGTTAAAAATAAACATCTCACACATCATAAATATTTGATCGTGAATAGTTCGCTCAAATTGCGGAATTGAAGCGACAAATGAATCTCTCGTCATAGAAGCGTAAAGAAACGGTAAAATGACTTTAATTATGGCAATGCTTTTGTCTCGATCAATCGAATTAATGTTTGAGTGGACAAGCATACAACTTGCCATGAAATATCATTTTAAAATTTGGAAATTAATAGAACATCACAATTCGTTACAGTCGATGATTCTAAACATCATCAACAATTTTTTTTAATGATTTACATATGATTTTGGCAATTCATTTTCAAACACTTGACGCATGTATGAGTGTGTATTTGTGCGACTCTGAAAAAAGAAAGATTGTTTATCGATAAAACAAATCATCTCGTGTTCATACATTTGGTTTTTTTTTTCTGGTTCGGGTCGGATGACGCATTCTTCTCGAGTGCGTTAAAGTGATTTGTTCAAATCTGTTTATAGCAAAAATGTTAATCGATCAGAAACAAATGTGAATTATTTGTTTAAATTGAAAACATAAAGTGAACATTTCCATATTCTAATGAAAAAAAAAAAAAGAAAAAGAAAGAAAGAACCACGACAATGGTGATGATGATGATCATCGATGATCAAGAAGTAAAAAATGGCATTTGAATTCATTTCGAATGTTTGCTCATTACAATTTAAAACACCACACACAATAACATGCATCCAAAAAATGCAAAGTTTGATTGAATTTGTTAGTCGATTTGTCTCTGCTTTGTCATTATCTAAAAGCGCAAAATTGACTCTCTACAGTCGTTATTCTAGCGTTCTCTCTGTCGCACTTAGTTTTGTTGGTTTTTTTCTTTCTTTAGTTCTCTATCTTTTGCTCTTTCTGTTATCCACTACAACTCATTGGTTGCTTGCTGGTGCTTTATTTTTGGAATAGCTGCACGTACGCAAATGCTTTATTGAAATTCGAATTCGGTTTTGTTTCGGATAATGGGTGACGGTATTTGTCTTTGAATGTGATACAACAAAACAATCGACTTTAAACTAATTCCGCAATTTATTCTATCCGTTGGTATTTTTCATTTTCGTTTCGTTTGTTTCGCTCTTTTGAAAAGAGCATATTAATTTGTCTATTTATTTTATTTTTTTTTTTTTTTTTTTTTTTTGAATATTGCTTTCTTCTTTATTTTTTCCTCCAATGTGTCAATGAATATGCATGAAGTGCTTAGATCAAATGTCATGAGATAAAATAAACGTTGAAAAAAAGAACACAAAACTCTAGAAATGGAACACGCATTTCCATGGAAAAAATTCAATTTTTGAATGTTAAAAAGTCCAGTTCGTGTTTGTTTTTTTTTTTTTTTTTTTCATTTTTCATTTAGAAGATTGAAAGAAATAAGTCAATTCATTTGAATATTCTCCTCTCATTTTCTTGTGTCATTTTGCATTCATTGTCAATAGAAAAAGAAAAAAATGATTGTTTCCGGACCTATTGAAAAATTTTCGGCCGATTTGAATTGTTCCCGTATCAATTTGAAACGATTAAATGTGTCATAAAACGGCAAAATTATACCTTTACAACCAGCAAGAATGGAAATAAAAAAAAAAAAAGGAAAAAAAATGTTGCGATTTCATGCTCGTAAAATTGCGGCTGTGATTTTAATTCCAAGCCCAATAATTGTGTGTGTATATGAGAGCGAGTGGGGTAGAGGTAGAGGGAAAAAGCCGTCAGAATTAATAGCCATTGTAGCAAATAGAATTTTGAACCAACGAAAAATTGACAAGTCAATCACCGCCTATGATGACCTGAAAAAAAAAAAAACAATTTCGCCAGCAAAAAATCAACATTATGACAATCATAATGAAAATTTGTATGAAAATGTGTACGGCAATTGTTTGAAATCAAACGATCAACATCACAATGATGAGAATTAATGAAATTTTTTTTTTTCTTTTTTCAATAATTCAACGCATTTTGATCACATCGATGAAATGAATGAAAAAAAAACGGCAATTGATTAAATGAAGGAAAAAAATAAAACATACTCGTAAAATGGGGGAGAGAATAAGAGAGGTAGAGAATTGATGAGAGGAAAGATCAGAAAAGATGAAAAGAGTGAATGAGTGAGAGAGAAAGCAAAAGCAATAGAAAAAGAACAAAAAAAAAAAAAAAAAAACAAATGCGAAGCAAAAGAAAGGCACAACAAGCACACCTTGTTCTCTATATTGTTATTTTTTTTCCACAATTCATGCACGTGTTTGTGTGTGGTTTCATCGTTAGACACTTGATGACTTAGATGGCAAAGAAAAGAAGTCGCAAAACCTAGACTAAAAAGATATCGCAAAGTAAAAAGTGGTGAAACAAAAACAACGAAGAAAAAACAAACAGAAAAAAAAAAGAAAAAGAAAAACGAAGAAAAAGAATTTGCTGACCACATAAGTTAAATATGACATGAAAAGATGTAGAAAAACAATTCATGCAGTGTCAACTTGAATAAAATGCTCAACTTGTAACATGTGAAATGTGTAAAAATGCTAATTAATTGAAATGACATGGTGTGTGCAAATGTGCAAATGGGGAAGGTAAAAAAGAGAACGCGTGCGTACGTTTGATTGCTTTGCATGGAAAATGTTGCACGTTTTGTTCCGGTTTTAGTAGCTCAGTTATGGGCTTTCTACTCTCAGAGACACACACACACACACACACACACACACACACACACACAGCCATGCACATTGATGATGTGTGTATGATTTGCAATTGATGCGATTTAGCAATGTGATTGTGTCTTGTTATGGTGTACACGTCCAACAAAACACTCCAAATAGAGTCCATCACATCAATTTAAATGCAATTGAAATGCGAACTGCTTATTTGATATGAACTGCAAAAATGAATGTGAATGTACAATTTCAATGTGTAATAACTATGCAATTTGACTTGCCATTAGATAAATGAACAACGCAATTGTATTTCATTGTATAGCACATTTCATTCTCACATGTTTTACTTTATGTATAAATTGCATCTTGTTTATTATTTATTCCATACTAAGCTCAATGATGATCATTCAAACTATCATTGAATCTCACTGAAAGGTGAGATTTTCTTGCGAATCGATTTATGCGAAAGAGCGAAAGAAAAAACAACAACGACGCATTTTAATTCTTTACCTTGATTGGGAACAATTTTATTAGTTTTACATGGAGAGAATTAACTCGTAGAACATGTTGACAATTGGCCATAAAGTTTGGCGCGAAAAGAAAAATTGAATTAAAATGATGAGCAAAGAAAAAAAAAAGAAAAAGAAGGCACAATTGATGAAGAAGAAATGCAGTGTGTGAATAGGCCGCTACTTTAGCATGTCCATTTCTTTTCGTAATTACGATTTGATTATGGATTGTTGGCATTCCGTTTTGCGATACGATTGTCAGTTGTCAATCAATCGTTTAATTGGATGTGCCGAAGTCGCTTTAGCAAAGAAATTTACGTTTTTTACGCCATCTCTACGAGTACGGTGTGAATTTCAATGAATATCAAACAAATATGTCAAAGTGCATACAGTGGACATTCATACCGTGGCCAAGTACATCAATGAATGATTCATGTACTACGGCATAAGTCGTGCAAGCGATCTCTATCATATTGTACACTGAATTGCACATACACCATTACGGAATGCAAACGACAAATCTTCTTGCCGTTTCCGTTGGTATAGTCAGTCCACATTGATAAATCGCATAGATGGCGTCAATGTTTTGAAATTAAAGCTCTTCACATGTAAAAACATACAATGAATGCCACATTGGATGTGCAATTAATTTGAAAGTTATTAATAGTCATTTGGTCATGGCAAATGAATGAGTGAACGAGTGAACGAGTGAATGAGTGAACGAGTGAACGAGTGAGTGAATGAATGAATAAGTGAGTGAGTGCTATTCCGATTAGTCCAATAATAACTTGTCATGTTTCACTCAAATCAAACAATTTCTTTAACATACAAGAAAATTGCTTGTTATTATCACTTTCTTTCTGACTAGTCAGACTGACTGTGTACCAATTTTGTCCGTTGTCAATCGATTTTAATTAATTGACTTGATAGCAAACGGAATAAATTTTACATTTTCCAAAAACCGATATCAATCAAAAATCCATAAGACCAGTTTTAAATTAACGTTGAATGTATTTCCTAAAACTGTTTCCACTGTGTGGTGAGCCGCGATTTCTTTCAGCAAAGAAACAACGAAATTAAAACTTACGCGCGCAAAACAACAGCAACAACAACAGTTTCGGGAAGGGGGGGGGGGGGGTTGTGAAAAGAAATGAAAGAAAACACCAAAATTAATGGAAACAGTAACGAGAATACGGATTTTTTGTGTGAAAGCACATTTTATAAATTGGATTCGAATTTGAAAACCAAAAAGGGTTCGGCACAAACTCTCTCAAAACAACATAAAATCTTGTCGGAACAAGCCCATTTTTGATGCTGGGTAGCTTCATTAAATGATATCGTTAAATTGCTCATTTACGTTAAGCAGCAAGTTAAGTTGTTGCTGTAGTTTTTTCATTGCCTTCACTCCTCTCTCGAATTTGATTTATTCACTATATATAGTCAATATCAAGATGGAGAGTAAGAGAGTGTGTGTGTTTGTGTGTGTGTGAGAGAAGAAGAAATGTACGAAAAAAAGTGTTGATAGTATTAGACATCGTTTTAAATAATAATAAAAGAGCAGCACAAAACACAAAGCGTGTGATCGAGTGCACGGTCTACGCATTTGATGTGTATGATTCACGAGCAGTGTACTTTTGCACTTACTCTATCACATTATGACTTTCTACGTGTTTGTTGCCTTGTTTTTTGTTTTGTTTCCTATTGCTGCTATCGTAGCTTTTTTTTTTTGTTGTCGTTGCTTGCCCTTGAATTTTTATAAAAAGCATTTTTTGTTTTTTTTTTTTCTGTCGTATTAATCCGTCGTTTTTTTTTTTTCTTTCTTGCCTTCATTCTCATATTTATTACCTGAATTTCTTTCAATCTATATCAAACTAAGAATTAATATGATAGACGTGTACACATCATCAGCGTCAATTCCACAGAACAATTCCCATATGAGTTAAAAGAAGTAATTTGCTCTAAAACGCTATGTCGAACTTACCGCAAAATAGTGAAAATGCGAAAGGCTGAGATAGAGAGGTAGATAAGCTAAGACAAAAAAAAAAAAAAAATGGCAGTGAAACGTTGAGCTAAATAATTGTGTGCGATCCAAGTGTGTGCACGAATGTGTACCAAATTCAAAAGTAGGATCAAAACTTCATTTCTTTTCTTTTTCTGATTGGAGAAATTGACAGCGGGACTAAGCGATTTAGAAAACGATTTATGCTTTGGGAAATGTAGTTAAGCTTCCGTTTTGCCATCGATACCGAACAATTGAAAAAAAAAAAAAACAAAACACCAAATATTAAACCGACACATCGATTAGTCATTTTCGTTTATATGATTGCTCAATAAATATTTATAAGCTATTTCATTTCACATTTATTGTACTGCTTCATTCGAACATACAATTTTATGGATGCCACTTTTACGATCCATTTCACAATTATTTCCCCGTTTCACCACAATCATTCATTCAATAAATCTGATGGAATCTCTTTCTCTTTGATCCATATCAATCTCTATTCATTTTTATCTCTCACTATCTCTCTTTTTCTCTCTCTTTCTCTTTCTTCCTCACTCTCTCTATTGCACTTTCGTTCATACTCACGAAATGCGATTCGCTTGATGAGTTTTCTTAACAATTTATTGGCTTATCAAAGAAAAATCATATTTCATTTGTCAATCTTTTTCCAAAAACATTGTATTTATTTGATGTTCTCCTGAATTATCTCCTTATCTACTACATCGTCCACTTATGACTATATTTAAAACATTTATTCACTTCGAAAATGACATCGATTTAAGTTTTTTTTTTTTTTGATAAAATTGTTCATGTTTCATCTCTTTCTCTCTTCTCAATAATACGTATAATTTATGACAACAAACAGAACATTTCTGAAATTTGCTTCGTCTTTCTTATTAACATACATACTCATGTATGATTCTAATTTATCATTTTACTAAATGGATTCGATTTTAGTTTTGACTAGTTGGATTTTCCATTGTTTTTGTTAGTTTATTCGCTTTTCTATTTATGTGATACCATTTCAAATAGATTGGAATGATTAGAATCGGTATATAGAAGCAATGTGGCATTCATTGTATGTTTTTACATGTGAAGAGCTTTGATTTCAAGACATTGACGCCATCTATGCGATTTATCAATGTACACTGACTACACCAATGGAAACGGCAAAACGATACAATTTGTCGTTTGCATTCCGTAACGATGTATGTGCAATTCAGTGTACAATATGATAGAGATCGCTTTCAATGTAACGTCGAACGACTTATGCCGTAGTACATTAATCGATTGTTGATGTACTTGCCTCAGAGTCGAGTTCTATGTATGTTGTTCTATTGAAGAGCTTTCATTTCATTACATTGATGCCACCTATACGAGTTAAAAACCTTTGTAGATAGATTGAGTATGAAAATACATCCATGAATGTTCACAACGTGAGCTTTCACAATATCATTTGATATTCAGCCAAGTTCATACGCGAACTCGTATAGATGGCGTAAATGGCAATGAATTTCTTACTAACACGACAGTGCTTGCCCATATCCCGGAGACAAAACATGATTGTCCGTTTAGATGGCGACAACGTTTACAAACAAAGAGAGTGCAAGTTAAAATCTACTGTCAATTTAAATTTCTGAATTGTTAATAACAATTGTTTTAATTGTTGTCATGCAATATTACATTCGTTGCGCCATCTGACAGCTAAACGAACAAACATGTTTTGTCTTCGGGTTATGTACTTGCCTACAGCATAAAATTTCACTGGATGAACTTCCATAGTTTTGTTACATATTCATTCAAATTCACACCGTACTCGCAGAGATGGCGTAGGCCTAATGAATAGCTTTGCTAATGCGACGTCGATAGAAAACAATTTTCAAAATAGACGCCACAATTTCAGACTAACATTTCTCATTTACAGTCATTAACATTTTAATTATTTTTTAATGAATTCATTTGCTACACACAAAAAACATTGTATACAATAATTCGTTACTTAATTTTCATTCTTATTACATTTGTATATTCTTCTTTTCTATATTTTTCTTGTTATTCCGCTAACACTCTTTTTTTTTATATTTAAATGACTTCCCTATTACTTAAATTAACGTTTTTTTTTTCTTTCTAAAAAAAAAATTGTGTATGCGAACTCAAGTTCATTGTTGTTATCAAGTACATTGTATCGTTGGGTATTATTTTGTTTGTATGAGGACAATTTTTTCTTCATTTTACTTAAAATTTTCATACAATTTAATTGTTCTAATACACATAAGAATCTTAAATCGTTGTTAACAATTGTCAATATTCAGAAGAATGTTGTCTAAAATAGTTAAATGCGTTGATTTTGGTGAAATTTTTTTTATCTAAAAATCCTGATCAAACATCTGCATTGATGCCGTTATACTGCTATCTTTTAGAGCAACCTCTAGGAAATCTTTGTTTGTTATGACACCATTTTGATGCAAATCGTATTTACGAAAGACTCGATCCACCTATGGAAAATGAAAAGAACAGAATTTTTTTCATTTTAAGAATCTCTTCAAATTTGGGTTTTTTCTTTTTTTTTTTCCACACAAAATTCGATTGAATATTGAATTTACCCTTTTTCTTTCGAAGAGAAAAATTATAAGAAAATATCGTAAAATTTAGGTAAAGTGTTGGAAATATCGGAAAATCCAATTAAATAAATTGAAAATGTTTGAAAAATGCAATTGAAAAAATTGAATATGTCGGGATTGATACATTATACGAAATAAGGAGGAAGAAATTATGGGAAATATACAGAGGAAGAGGAAGAGAGAAAGAGAGGAAGAAAGGAAGAGAGAGAAAGAGGAAGATAGAGAGAAAGTGAAAGATAGAGGAGGAGAGAGAAAAAGGGAAAGAAAGTGAAGAAATGACGGGAAAATTGTAAAATAATAAATGACTAAGCAAGCCGACTAAATGAAAGTGAAAAAAAAAAAAAAAAAATAAAAACCGTCGAAAAAAGAATGAAAACTAGAAAAAGCGAAAACAAAATGAAAAATGTCGAAAACGCGAAAAAGTGGAAATAAAAATAAAAACAAAAAAAAAAAAGCAAAACGGTAGGAAAACTGTAAAAACAACCAGAAGCAACATGACCAAAAGCATAAAAAATGACCCAGTTTATTATGAACTTTGTAATTAATGTGATAACATCGCTAATGAAGTAAAAGTGGGAAAGAAAAATTAAAAATTCGATTTGATGTTGATAAATCTGTTGATAGGCCATTTAAATAATATTTGTTGAGAGAAAGAGAAAGAGCCAGAGAGAGAGAGCAACACAGAGAAAAATCGAACCGTTAACGACGACAAACAAGAAGAGATGGTAACAATAATTAAATATTGATTCATACCTGTTCGCGAGCTTTTCGATCCTCATCTGGTTGATGTGGTCGTCGTCCCATTAGTTCATGTACGGCATAAATCAATTTAGCTAGTTCATTGCGTCCAATGCACCCATCACCGTTGATATCATACATTTTAAATATCCATTGTAGTCGTTCATACACTGATCCACGCAATAATGTTGACAATGCCACGAGAAAATCCTATATACAGCATTCGAACATTGAAACAAGAGTAAAAATGATACAGTAAAACCGCAATCGAATATAAAAACAAAAAATGAGAGAAACAAAGAGATGAAGATTGAGGATAGAGGATAGAGATAGAGGGGAAACATATGAATAAATAAAGAAATCAAACAATGACAAATTGAATTGAATTGTTACGAGAGGACAGAGCGAAAATACACTAACAACAACAATGATAATAATAATAATAAAAAAAGCACTGACAAAAATATCCACAATAAAATCGAGCGTTGTTCACTTACTTTGAAACTGATGGCGCCTTTTCTGTTCACATCGAACGCTTTGAACACGTAATGTGCATAAACGCTTGAATCTAAATAATTGACAAAGAGCAAAAAAAAAAAAGAGTTTCGTACTGTTAAAAATTTCAACGGAACAACAAACATCATGATGAGACACACTGTAGTGAGTCTGTTCTGTTTGCATTTGTTTTTTGTTTTTTTTTTGTTTTTTCTTTTTTAGAATGGAAGAAAGAAAGACAGTCATATAAATTTACTTACTTCCATGTGGAAAAAATTTCGCATAAATATCTTTGAAACAGTCTTCGTGAATCATACCTTCCGGACATTCCTTAAATTTCAATGCAATAAATAACAGAATCACTTTCATTTTTTTTGTCCTTTTTAAGAGATATGAATCAAAATGCTTTCCGAAAATTAGTTACGAAGCATTTTTGAATGCGTAAAAATTGTAACAAAACCGACAGAATAGCATATGAAACAAGTGGAACAAAATGAAGAAAAGAAAAGAAAAAATATGCAATACCTTTTTGAATCCGCGATACATTACACGAATTTCTTGACGTGTAAATTTGGTGTCCTTACAAAGATCCTCTAAGGCAACTGGAATTGGTTTTGGTGTACGAGGTGATGGTTCTATCTCAAATAAAACGACTTCCTCTTCAATTGGACTGTCAGGCGGCGTTGCCATGGTTTATATCAAAAATGAACTTGTTTTTTTTTCTCTTGCTGAATATTTGTTGTTTGCTTTCTTTCGTTTCTTCTTTTCGGGTTTTTTTTTTTCTTTTTTTTTTTCTTTTTACTTTTCGATTTGTTTTTTCTTTTGTTTTCACTTTGATTCGGTTTCAATTTCGTATGTATTTCGTTGTTCAATTGCAATCGATACTTAGCCGCAATGAATTGATTATCGTTGCCGTTGTTTCAGTCTTTTCGAAATGATGGCCGTTGGCAAGTTCTAGACACATCTCAGTCTCTCCAAACTGTGTTAAAGAATTATTTATTGAAAAATATGCATAATCATAAATCATGCAAACGCACGCACGCACGCACAATGCAGTATATAAACAAAAGCATTTAAAAATTTTGGTAATTTTTGATTAGCTTAAGAAATGAAGAGCCCAACAATCAATTTAATATACAAACAACATTAAATGGACAAACTAAATTGAACAAACAATTTTACAAAATTCAAATAAAAAGAGTTTTCCCTTAAGTCACATTTTATTTCATTTTTTTTTTTTTTTTTTGACTGAAAATTAACCATTTTCTCAATTTTATATTTAATAAATAAAGAGAAATGAAAACAAAAAAAAAAAACTAATTGCTTAGTGAAAGTCAAACAGGGAAAAGTTGCCACTTGAAATTTTGACACGCATTTAAAAACAAAAAAAAAAAAACTCTCGGGACTCATTTTATTTCACTTTGCTCACTCAATGCTAACCACGATCCATTGAAACAAACAGAAAACAAAAAGAACAAAACAAAACATTTCAATTTATTTATTTATTTTGTGAAAATGAAATTCAACAGAAGAAACTGTGAAAACATTCACATGATGTTATGCCGAAATGCTTTTCAAACTCACCGAAATTCATTTTCCCTCCGAATTTCTTTTTTACAATTTGCAATTACACCGACACACTTCGTATGAATGAGTTTCAGAATGATAGAAAGAAAATTCCAGAGTAAAAGAATAATAAAATCAGAGACAAAACAGAAATTGTTTCCTAAATGTAAAACTTAAACACCAGTCTTTTGTCGTATAATAAAAATGTTGGAAAAGTTTTTTTTTTTTATTTTTTCAAAATAAATCGAATCACATCCTTTTGGTTTCGATTTGACGGTATGATTTCGGGACCACGATCGACAAATTGTAAGTGCGATTGAGTCGATGGTATTATGGTAACTGTGTTGATGTGCAAAATACACAGCATCCCGAACTGCTTTACTGATAATAAATACGGGTAGAAAGTTTGCGATGAACGAGAGAGTAAGTGTAAGGAAACGAAAAAGGAATCAGTGATTGTAGCAAGAGTGGGATTGAGAATGAGAAAGAGCATGGATGATATTGAGAGAAAGAGAGAGTGAGATAGAGAAAAAGAGAAAGAATGGGGGAGAGAATGAGGGAGAGAGCAAGAGCATCAGTATAAATTCGTTTGGCAACCAGTGTGTGTATGAGGGGTTATTTGAGTTGGAGCTTTATTCGCTCTGTTATCAGTTGTGCTGCATATTCACAAACACAATACTGTTACAATTATGTATACACATACAATCAAACGCTTGTACACAAACATTCAAAATAGAAAATGTTTTGACTCCATGTTAATGGAACATTTTCCACACAGGAAGCGAAAACAAACCATCACAAAATCATTTTCGTTGGTGATGATGATGGTGGTGATGGTGGTAGTGGTGGCAGCGGTGGCATTTGTGTCGTTTCCATGACGCTTGATTTGGTTGTATTAAATAGCCGAGTAAATGTGCAATATGCATGGTCCTATCTATTGTCCAACCAAAACTGAAAATTGTCTATTGAAGCCTCGCGTTTCGGTTAAAGACAGGAAGTAAAACAGTTCAGCAAAACGAATCAAAATTGAAACGTGCTCATTGCCAACACATATATTTTATGATTTGAAAAATTTATGAAGAGAAAATACCATGGAGTTTTATGGATATGTGTGTATAAACGCGAAAACCGAGTAATTTCATATATTAGGCATGCATGATGGCAATCGGACCGAAAAAAAAAAACAAAAAAAAAACGATATTATTTACCTGAATGTGTTCTAATACATTTCGAAATAGTAACTGACAAAATCATGTGATATTCAATGTTGTCGGCGAAAAATGAACGAACAAAAAATTGCTTTTTAACACACATTTCGACCAACAACAATGCACGCAGACACACAACAATCAACCGTGTGCCAAACCAAAAATAAGCGATTTTTATTCATTTAAATGAGCTTTAATACAAGGGGTTTTTCGATTGTGCGCGTGAGCACGCATCACTAAACCATTTCAATGGGGTTGTTGTTTTTATTTGATTTTATTTTCATCTTTGTTTTTCATTCAATTTCGGAATTGTACTACAATGTGTTGCAACAAACCACACACGATCCCATTACGAAATTGGAGCTTGCACATGAAAATATGGTCGAAACGAATGAAGATATCAATGATGCTATTGCTGCCGCCACTATACAGTTGCCGCCAACGTAGTAGTCGCCGTCGTCGACGTAGTCGTTGTCGATGTCGTCTCATATCGTTGGCACTTTTTGCCATATACCCGCACCAAACAGAGACACAACCGTGTATTTGAATTGGCGGTTGCCATTATTGCGAACAGCAAACGATTTTATGGACTAATAAATTTATATTAGATAAGAAGATACATTTATGATTTCCTTTTTTTGTTTTTTTTTTTTTTTTTTTCTTTTCACTCCTTATACTTGGTTGCCCTCTCTTGTTCTTTCTATGTACGTCGGTATTTACAACAGAATGAAACGAAGGATGAAGAACCCGCAGTCGAGAGGAGGGAAGAAAAAAAAAAATGAGAAAAGCGAACACAACCAATATCATTACTTATATATAGCCAAATAATCCAATGGAACCAAATTCCATATCTCATTCTACATTATGCAATATCCATCTATTCACCGAAAAACCACCCGATTTGTTTCACTCACTTTATATTATACTCTTGTTCTCGCTTTCCTTTCTATTTTCCCAAAGCATCTTATTGATGCTACTTTTGAAATCACTCGCGTGGTCATTTAACCAAAGACACTTATTCATTCAGACAGTATATTTGTTGAAATCTGCGTTCAAATACAGAGCAATGAACTGGATTCAATGATGAAATATTCAATGAAAACTATAGAAAGCAATGAAGAATGAAAAAAAAAAAAAAAAATGGAAACAGTGGGAGGGTTAGATACTTCCTGAAAATGATAAAGAACATATAACACAGACAAAAGGGTCCTTTCTGCCGTAAGTAAATATTGCGAATTGAATTTTGCCCCGACAAAAAGTGATAAGATTGTGAAAAGTACACATACGTAAATGCAAGAATGAAACCCAAAGCCATGAAGTTTTGTCTGTCGGCATTTTGCACACACGAAGCAATGCTTTTAATTTTTCTCTGTTAATGTTTGGTTACTGCTTTGGTGCTATTTCATTCATTTTCGTTTATTTTCATTTTTGCGTTCGTCGTGCATGTTCATTTTTAACAACAATTGTGCACGATGAAGACAAATAAGTTGTATGCCAAATTGTTAATTAAAGTTTTATGATTTTACGACAATGGTTCTTACCATATCCGCGACGAATGTTTTTACATGTGAAAAGCTTTGACGCCATCTAACACGATTTATCAATGTATAACTGACTATACCGACCACGAATAATACTTATATGTTTACATAAGAAATGTCATATCATTAACACATAGTCGCCATCTATACAGTGACGGTTTGAAACGTTCATTGTACATATTGAATGTGGATACTATCGTTATCACAGATATGAACATGTCAACATAAACTCAAGTAGTACTACTACTATTCAGTATATGAATGATGACAGTTCAAAGCAGAGAGTGTATAGGAGGCGTCAATGTGATTGTCGTTCGTTTATTATTCGTGGTCAACTATACCAACGGAAACGGCAAAAAGATACAATTTGTCGTTTGCATTCCGTAATGGTGTATGTACAATTCAGTGTCCACTGTGTGAACTTTCATAATTTGAATGATATTCATTCAAATTCACACCGTACTCGCATAGATGGCGTAAAAAGCAATGAAATAGCTTTGCTAATTCGACATTGCCAATGCAAAAAACAATGGAATGAGTCGGAATTCTTTTGCATGGTTTGAGAAAAGAGCAAATGCCAATGGCAATAGCCATTATGGTTCAGTGCTTGCACATGTTTCAAGCCAAAGCTTGTTTACCCTCATTTAAAACGCCAATCGCCTTTAATCTGCGCTACCTTTAATCTTCTGTCGTTTCGCTTCAAAATGTCGAACGTTTCTCTTTTTTTTTTTCGAAAAAAAAAAAATCATTTTTTGCTCCGACAGTGACTTTTGAGTTCATATGGCTTGTGCGTGTGCGTGCATGTACGTACAGATTATATTTCGAAATGATTAGAACCTTTTTGCTAAAGGCATTGGCCTGAACACGTTACCAAACGAGTTATGTATATTTATATTTCCTTTTACAAACTGTCTCTTTCTTTCATTCTTTCTTTCTTTTTTTTTTCGTTCTCAGTTTGTTTGCATTCACATTTGATTGAAACAATAGGCTTATTGTCAGATGGCTAAAAATAATAGCAAACTGAAAACACGTGTGACAATTAATAGTTTTATTTTACAAGGAAGAAAAAGAGAAGGAAAAGAAAAAAACACCGAATGTATTCCATTTAATTTAAGCCAATTAAGCGCATAAATTACATTTTCAAGCGAGTCGTCGTCTTGTTGTTGTTGCTATTCGGTGAGTCGGTCGGTCGTTTGATCGCATCGGTCATAATTTGTGTGCAAAAACCACATTCGTTCGATAAATGGCTGGTGGGCCCGTAACACGGTATGGTGATATTGAACTTTTAGATCTTTATATATATATTTATAATTCCAAATTACAAATTACAAATGTGCTCATATATGAAAATGCTCACATTAGCATGGCTGTGTTGTGAATTTCAATCATCATTCTTATCGCATTCACTCATCCGAAATGGGACTGACCGTTTAATTAATTGCTCCCGAAATTGTATGCTGAAATGAATGAGCGCATCTAATTGTTTTGAATGTTCCAACAAAAAAAAGAAAAAAAAAAATCAAATGAGCCAAACGAAATACTGAGAGAATGCGAGAGAGAAAGAGCAATAGGAAAAATAAGAAGAAAATGGTGTAAACCATCAACAACCCAATTTTGTATGAGCAATGAATTGTTTTTGGCTTGATACAACATTAATGACCAAATGCTATAAATAGCATCTCTATGTACCGTGCCCGCTCGCGTACGCATACACAAAAATTCGGTTCGGAAAAGTTGGCATCAAAAACTCCTAGTTGAAAATTTGCATAAATGACATTTTGATTTTCTTTTTGTATGCCTGTCTCTCCTTCTCCCTCTCTTTCTTTCCCTAACTCTCTTCTTCGATCCCTTTGCTCTCTCAAATTTCGTTTTCTATCTCTTTTCTTCCTTTTATTATGTGTTAAGTCAGCTCAATTTTGAGCTCGTTTTTCCCATTCTTTTCCAATTTTATTTTTATTGTTATTGTCATTGTCATTACATATTTTTGTGAAAAGAAATGAAAACAAAAAAGATTGTCATTTCAGCTGATTTTTGAAAGAAAAAAAAAAAACAATGAGAAAAACACGAAAACGCAAAAGTGTTTATTTTTTTTTTTATTTTTTTCTTATTGTTTGCTTAGCACTGAAAAACCACAAAACTATGCACAAAACCGTTATCATTGTTGTCGTGTTGTGAACCATCACCGCATACGCTAACAGCATCACATCAGTTCAAATAATGTTGTTATGATCGAGCTATATGGCTTGACAATAATGTTGAATGTCATTGACTTGCTGTACTAAATGTTCATTCATATTCATTACAATTCAAATTTATAAGCAAACCATGCCAAACCCATTGCTATTTCAAATCAGCAATGAAACGAACATTATTCTCTTTCTACCGTTGATGTATATACATTTCTTATTGTTGGTGCTGCTGGTTTTTTTTCTTCTTTTCTTTCTTTCTTTCTTTCACACACGCACTCTATGTCTTCTTTTTTTTTTCTTTCCTTTGCTGCACCATTGCAAATATAGAATTCATTCCATTCCGAGAAAATCAGAAGAAAAAACAAAGCAATACACAACGAACTGTGTTGTGTTTTATGATAAAAGGGCTTTTACATCGACAGCACAACTGTTTACTGTTGATTAGCATAGACGAACACGTAAAACAAACCTCATCGACCAGTTCTTTGGTGTTTTTTTTCTCTTCCTATCGCTTGCTGCGTTGAATTGTTGTTGCTGTTTTTTTTTTTCGCTTTGCTTTGCTACACGTTCAGCTCTCACTCTCAAACCAAACAGATTTATTAAACGTCTCTGTGTGTTTTTTTTCTCTCTTTCGCTTGCTTGTTTGTTTCACTCCGTTTGTTGTTTTTGTTTGTTTTATTTTTTTTTTTTTTCATTCATTTTTCGTTTTTATGCAACAGAAGCAAATGAGTTAGTAAACAATATATTCGTGTTGCATGAATAGATGTAATGCGGTATTAAATGCAAACGCTCTTTCACATCATCATCGTCAACAACATCACCATCATCATCAAAAGAAATCAATTAGTGTGGATATATGAATTGTGAAAAAACTGTTTACACAGTCAGCTGATGGAATGCATTTTATATCGAATTCAAAACGGACAATGTTTCGATTCCATTTTTGTTGATAAGCAATGAAAAATTCATTAAGTTTGACTCGTGTTGTTCAGTACAATGGCCCAATGTTTTATGTTTTATAAAGGTGTATTTGATGTTTTGCCGTCAACTAGTTTTTAGCCAAAATGCGAATAACTTATTGAACATTTGTCGCATTCAGTTGTGTGTATTTTTTTGTTTTTTTTTTTTTTAAGTTTTTTTGTAGTTTCTTGCTAAAATGCAGTCTTTTATCATTGTCGATTGAACTGGAGTGGAAAAGTTGGGCCTTTTCTTTGAAATTGTTTATTGTTTTGTGCACTTTTAGAATTGGAACGTGCATTTGTGTTCAATAATTCAGAAAAGAACACACTTTTACCAATACGTACACACACACACAAAACACACACACTCCAAGCGCAAAATTTGTTATGCATCTATAGTTGTGAATTCACTTTGAATATATGCACACCGTTGATGGAATTTCAAATGCACTTCTTACATTGTCAATAAGTTTTAGCGTGTGTTTTTCACATTTTTTTTTTTTTTCTTTCTTTGCCATATTCAAGCGCATTTTGATGTCCCGGTTTTCAATTCGCTTGTTGAAATGAAAATGGGAAAAATACGAGACTCGGAAACCTAGCAAGGAAATTTATACATAAATGGTGAAAAGGAATAAAAAAAAAAAGAACAAAGTTTTGCATACGCATAAAAGAGCTCAGCGTTCCTCATAATGCGCTTAGGGACTTTTGGAACGGGTTTAATTACACAATATGCCTGAACTAACTCACAACGACCAACTTTTTCCCGATTTTCTCTCTCTCTCTCACACACATTGCATTCATGTCATCCTATTTCTATCTCTCTCGCTTCCTATCTCTTGATCTGTTTTCGTTTTTCTGCTCTATCTTCGACTCTGTCGTTTTTCTCATGCGTTTTGCTCTATATTTCGAAACAGGGTGAAAAAGATAGAAAACGATAGTTTTTCTTTTCACTTTGTCGCTTTGTCACTTTCACATTTATTTTATCTCACATTCTCGCCCTCACCTTTCGATTTTATTTTCATTAGTTTCGCCGATGTCGCATTAGTAAAGATGAGCATTCCTTCTTATGCCATCTGTACGAGTACGGTGTGAAATTCAATAAATATCAAACAATATTGTGAAAGTACACGCAATGGACTTTCATGTTGGTGCTTTCATGCACAATTTGTATACATACAATGTTTTCATACCAAAGCAAATGAGTCGTGCACTAAATGCCGCAAGCAAGTACATCAACGAATGAATAATGTACGACGGCATAAGTCGAGCGACGTTACATTGCATGCGATCTCTATCACATATACACTGAATGACACATACACCATTACGGAATGCAAACGACAAATCGTTTCCGTTGGTATAGTCAGTGCACATTGATAAATCGCATAGGTGGCGGAATGCAAACGACAAATCGTATTTCGACCATGCAATAAGACATTGGATAGAATTGACATAAAATTGTAAGATGCCCTCTAACACGTAAACGCTTAAAGCTGTCACTGCACACATTAAACGTAAACACAGTCACCAACACAAACAAATACTTTGGCAGTATCCATTCAATACGCGTACGATGACAACTTCACTGCGTAGAGGGCATACCGATATTTTTCACTCTAAGAATATTCATCGTTGCGTATCTTTTTGCCATTTCCGTTGGTATAAGTCAGTGCACATTGATAAATCGTATAGGTGGCGTCAATGTCTTTATAACAAAGCTCTTCTCATGCCACATTGGTTTCGCATTCGTTACCTTTAATCCATTAATCTTAAACACTTGAGTTGATCTGTTGCTTCGAGAGATACAGAGACAGACAGAGCAAAACTCCTATCCACCAAATGGATTTTAAATCATTCTTCTTTTTTTTTTCTTTCTCTCAATTCCTTTCTATTTGTTTATTTTGACATTGAAATGGGACAATCTAAAAGTCTCAAAAAATTTGTGAGAAATGTATTTGATTAGGGAGTGCCATCTGAAAATGTAATTAATAGTCTGATAGTCGACCTACAATTAAAATTAATTGCAATAACAACAACAGCCAAGTGTGTGTGTGTGTGTGTGTGTGTGTGTATCGAAATGGATGTTGGACACCATTGTGCATATGATTAACGAGAATAATTTCAAAACAACAATTTTAAATACAACAGCCACAGAGTGTAGAAAAAAAGAAGAAGAAGAAAAGAAGATAATAGCAACATGAATAAGTATTTATCGAATGACGAATGGTGGTCTTTTGTTCGACCACGATATCACAACATCAGTTGTAATGCGCGTTTCGATAATATTGCGAACGAACACAAAAAGCGGCCATCATCAGTTCAAAGTTTGAAATGAGATTACACGAGAACCGCAATGAGTATTTCATTTAGTATCGGTATTTCCGCATTGTTACAATGACTTCATTCCAGCGTCGAATCACCACTTTGGAACTCGTTCTTATTCCAACAAATACAAATCAGATGGTTTTTTTTTTTCATTCTCTTGTCGAAATGCATTAGTCATAGAGTGTTTTTTTCTCTTCTTCTTTTTCTTATTCCTTCTTTATATTCATTTTGGATGGATGAGCGTCAAGAATGAAAAAAAAAAAATAAAACCCGGTTTTGACAGCATGCGAAAATCGCTTGAGCTATTCGACAAATCGCCAAAAGCAAACTCGCTTTGCATAGACTTGCTCATTTGTGATTCGTAAAATGAAACATTTACTTGCATGATTGAAATTCATGAATAATATGCGGTGAATTGCAATCTTTTACTATTTATACTTTTCTATTTTAGCTGTTCACTCTCTCTCTCTCTCTCTCTCTCTCATTCCCTCTGGCACGCTCTTTCTTCCTCTCTCTACTCTTCTGACTGTATCGTGGTTATCATTTCCGTCCTCTTTCCAATTCTATTCTTTGTCTCACTCTCCATCACTTTTTGCACAACAAACCTCGTAATTTATTTCGAACGATACACATGAGAGAATGACTCAATGCTTAGTTTTGTTGTCTACAAAATGTTGGATCGGAGATGCAAAGCATCTGGTCATATTTGGATTAACGAAGGATTTACTCAATAATTATCGCCAAAAATGAAATGCATATTGCTGTTCTCTCATCCTGTTAACAAGGCTTATTCGAAATCTATCCTTCTCTCATTCTCTTTCTTTCTCTCTTTCGCTATCGCTCTCTTTAGGTTTGGCCTTTCATGTCAAATCATTGTGTGATAAATCTCGTCTATCAATCGCGTTGAAATGAAAGTTCATTTAATCATGACCAATGTTAAAAAAATTATGTTTCATGCAAATTTCAATCAATTTTCCAACTCTATTTGATTTAATGTCACTGCTTCATCTGACATTGTTGAATATCATTCAATGAAAAAATCGCTGTTGTCACATTCTTTATACGTTTGGGATGTTTAACATTTTTATCTGACGGTTGCGGTATTTGCTTTTGTTTTTTTTTTTTTGCGTTTTGTTTACTTTTGATTCTATTTTTGTTTTTACATGAATCTTTGGAATGACATGCCGTCTGTCTATCTAATAACTGCTTACAACATTACAGCAAATATGTAAATGTAAATTAAATTATGCCGTCAAGATCAAATCCATTGAACATTGAATAATTCAAATTTGGATTTGTTGTTATTATTGACTTTGCATACAAAACGCATTTTAAAATGACCGTATACGAATCGATCGACTCATGTTCAACCGGAATTAAATGAAAATTTTTAAATATAAATGAATTTAAATAGATTGATGATTGTGCAAAAAAAAAAGTTTGATTTAGAAATAGAATACGGAATGAATAACCGACATCGTGGCCATTCAGATGAGAAAAAGACGAAAAATGATGACAAAATGAAAGGCAAAAAAAGAACAGAAAAACAAAATAAACCAGTCAAATTAACCGTAAACAAAATACAATGTACAAAAGCAATAAATAATTTTATTAGGAAATCTCTCTAACTAAAAAGTCATGTAACCAATGTATGTTTTTACATGTCATGAGCTTTGAGACAATTTCAAGACAATGACGCCACCTATGCGATTTATCAATGTACGCTGACTATAACAACGGAAACGGCAAAAAGATTTACGATTTGTCGTTTGCATTCCGTAATGTCATATGTGCAATTCAGTGTACAATATGATAGAGATCGCTGGTAATGTAACGCCAAACGATTTATGTCGTAGTACATTAATCAATCGTTGATGTTCTTGCCCATGGCATTAAAGTTTACTCTATGAACTTTCACACTGTACTCGTAGAGATGGCGTAAGGAACATGAATTTCTTTGCCAAAGCGACTTCGATATAGCAGCGATTGAGCATTAGCGAGATAATAAATGAATAGAAATGAGCGAAAAGAGCATCATTGTGACATTGTCGTCATGTATTTGTCGCTATTTCCATGCAAACTACCAACAATTAGCATTTTGCACATAATACTCTCTCGATTTTGAGATCAAATGAATGTCACGACTATTTAGAATATTTTGTTTGCTTTGTTTGTAAATATTCATTTGTGATTCGCATTTATGGAAATGCGCAACGAAAGTGAATTGAGGTAAAAATGACGACAAACCAATTCAGAATGAAACAGTTTTTGTTTTTTTGCTTATTCTTTTACTTTGTTGCTGTAGCAATTTGAACAATTAAAATTTTAGCTTCCTGATTGACCTTACGGTATTACATCACGATCATCTCCATTTATATTGTCAAAATATCTATTGTGTGTGTGTGTGTGTGTGTGTGTGTGTGTGTGTGTGTGTGTGTGTGTGCGCGCACTCTGAATTTGGACGTATCACAGCGATTGCGTGCAATTCAAGTATGTATGTGCAAAGTCTTCTTTTGACGGTTATCACCTTGTTTAAATAGTAGTCACGCTGAAAATAGCACTGAAAATCATCGCGATTACTATTTACTCAAAACAAAATGTTGACAGGCGGCATTTTTCGATAGCAACCAACAATTATATAGAAACAAGCACATACGAAATGTGAACTTGAAATTGAAAATCGTCACGCGAATTATTTCATATGAAACATCATTTGATGAAACACATGTATACACCGAAATTCAGGCGCTTTTTCAACACACATTTTGTCTATTTCACATGTATTCAGAGAGTGAAAGAGAAGGAAACAAAATGTGATGAGATTGAGAAGAGGGAAGGAAAGAGAAAGAGAGAGAGATGAATGTCAAACACACGATATAAATTTTATCTCGGTGACAGGCTTTTCAGATGAATTTCCATCTCTCATCCTTTTTTGCTTACAAAATCTCGCTCGCACTCTCATTCTCTTCTTTGTTAGTTTTGTCTCACGGGCAAAATCAAATCCAACGCTAAATATGGATATCCTTTTCGCAAACAGGCACTGACATCATGACGATTTTTTTTTTCTTTTTTCATGCGTGAGTGTTATGTAAAGCGAAGAAACCATGTTGTAGCAACATTGAACATTTTCATCTGTTAATATCAAATACTCGATGAAAATATTGGAATTGAAATAATGAAATTGAAATACTGAAATTGATATATTGAAGGCATTCTAATCAACAAAACGATTTTTTTTTTTTTACAATTCAATTATATCGGATTTGATTGAATATTCTCCCCGATTTTGTTTGAAAATAAATGGTTTTGAACATATGAATGTGTTTGATTTTGAAGTTTTAAACCATTTTGAGACTCAAGCAATATTGAAAGCATCATTATTTCAGCCAAAAAAAAAAATTATTTTTCCCGCATTTCAACAACTTATCGATGCTCATTTTGCTCATGTTCAAGACTTTTCCTCGATTTATTCTCCTTCTCTATTTCTCTTTATTTTTCCTTGCTCATTCACTCAATCACTCAATCTCCTCATCCTTCTTCTTAACTTTCTCCCTTTCTCACTCCTTTGTTCCCTTTTTCTCACTCTTTCTCTTTCTCTTTCATTCTCTTTCTTTCTCTTTCATTCTCTTTCATTCTCTTTCATTCTCTTTCATTCTCTTTCTTTCTCTTCTCACTTTCATCACATGTTGTTTCCTCATAAAATTCTCAACACTTCGTAATCAAGCTATGTTTTCATATAGCGACTACTTGTTTGAACATTTTTCACGTGTTTGATGGAGATGAGTTTTTATGATAAATATTCTTCTCTCTCTCTCTCTCCCTCACACTCTTTGTCTCTCATTTTCAAATTTCACACTTAACGTCAAGTTTTTGTCTGTTGTTAAGTGAAAATGTAAATTTGGTTCAACTTGAGACTGAAAACCACTTAAAAAGTGGTGAATTGTGTTTTTCTTTATTCTTCATAAATCGGGTTTCGTAGTTAACAAAAGAAGAAAGATGATAAAGAAAAAAATTAAACCAACAACATCACCACCACCATGATTTTGTTGCATAATTAATGCCACAATTTAATAATGCGTAATCATAAGCAACACAATAAATGCCACACACACTCTATAGAAAAATGTGTTTATATTCAAAATGCGATCGCAAGTAAATAATGATAATTGTTTAAAATGTCAACAAAAAATCAAAAGAAAACACAAAACATGAACAATATGTAAAAAATTCTTTTTGATGATGACCGCTGTTCTCTTCCATATCAAATGTGAATATAAATCTAAAAAATGAGAAGAAAAAAATTAAAAAATTCGTTAGCCTTCATCCATACACATAGTTATTTCTGTGCAATATCAACATTGTTGGGCACTTAATTGTAGTGTTAAATAGCTTTTATTTATGATTTATTACATTTAATCACAGAAAATGAAATCAAAATAAAAGAATGAAAAATTACCATCAAACAAATGTGAATTACATATAACCGTGCAATGTCAAAAGAATGCTTACTGGTTTTATTTTTTCAAAGTCGCTTTAGCGAAGAAACTCATTGCCATTTACGCCATCTCTACGGTTACGGTGTGAATTTGAATGAATATCATTCAAATTATGAAAGTTCACACAGTGGACTTTCATGCCGTTGGCAAGTACATCAACGAATGAATATTGTACTACGGCATAAGTCGAGTCGACGTTACATTGCATGCGATCTCTATCACATATACACTGAATGACACATACACCATTACGGAATGCAAACGACAAATCGTTTCCGTTGGTATAGTCAGTGCACATTGATAAATCGCATAGATGGCGTCAATGTCTTGAAATCAAAATGTCACAACGAATGCCACATTGATTTCTTTTTTTTATTTGTTAACAAAAGACACTTTTATTTTCATTCATGATTCATGCGATTCGTATGAATTGAGATTCATAAGAATCCATCATGTCCTCAACAGTACGAAATAATTAAGGTTTTAACCTAAATTTAATGAAATGATAAATTATTTTCAAGGACTGCAAATGGGTTGAACATTTTATTTTGTTGTTATATGTTTATGCGTGTGAAAATGTTTTTTTTTTTTGTACAAAGATTGCGAGATGTAAGAGTCAAAAGTTTGAAGAAAAAAACGCATACAAATACAGACCAGAAAAGTAACCAAAGCATTCGCAAAAATAAATTTGTTAAGTTATTCGTCAAGTGACTAAACAAGATCAATTTAACATGAATAAAGCATTTTCAACATCAACACAGTAGATAATAGCATAACTAACATCATTTTCCGTTGTCTATTTTCCACTAATTTTATTCATTTTCTTTTTTTTTTATATTCCAGGTGTTTGCGAGACTATTGTAGCATTCCTTGCAGTCGTTGGAAACATTGTAAGTCTTTTTTACTGCCTTTTCTTTCAAATTAAGAATGAGAATGAGAAAATGAGTGCCTGAGCTTGACTGAATGAGGAAGTGTGTATGAGAGAGTGAGTGTGAGAGAGAATGATTGTTTCAATGTTTGCATTTGGTTCGAATGGCTTGAAGGCAAAAAATTGCAAATTCGTTGAATAAAGCCATAACAGTGAATCGCAACCACAGAAAATCGCGCACTAGAGACGGGAGTTTGGTATTGCTTTTGTTTCAAGGTGTTTTTATTTATATCAAAAAATCAAGCCTGCGGCCTAAATCGTTTGTTTACCATCAACAACATTGTATCACAAGCATTGATTCGATGTACCGTTATGTTTTATCCAGTATAACATACTGCAGCCGTTCATTTTCATGTTGTAATTTCGATGATATGTCGAAATCAGGCGCGCAATTGTTCATTGCAAATGTGCAATGTTTGGTGTTTGTAATTTTCTAGCTATAAATGAATTAGACATGTCGAGAGAGACAGATAAGGGGGCAAAGAGAGTTAAATAAAACGGAGTAAATAGAGAGAGGGAAAATACGAGAGAACGAGAGGAAGAGAGAACGAGAGAAAAATAGAACGAGAGGAAGAGAAAAAGAGAACGAGAGGAAGAGAGAACGAGAGGAGGAGAGAACGAGAGAACGAGAGAAAGGGAGAACGAGAGGAGGAGAGGAAGAGAGGACGAGAGAAAGAGAAAGAAGAAGAGAGAACGAGAGATAGAAAAAGAGGAAGAGAGAACGAGTGAACGAGAGAAAGAGAAAGAGGAAGAGAGAACGAGAGAACGAGTGAACGGGAGAACGAGAGAAAGAGAAAGAGGAAGAGAGAACGAGAGAACGAGAGAACGGGAGAACGAGAGGAAGAGAGGACGAGAGGTCGATTGAGGACGAGAGAAATTGAAAAAGGGAGAAGAAGAAAGACCCACAAACACAAAGAGTAAGAAGCGGAATAGGAAACATACAGAGATATAAAGACGATAGCTAGGAGAATAGATATGAAGAGAGGCGAACAGAGATGGAGATAAAGAGAGCAAAATATGTATCAGCAAGAGAATAAGAGAAAGAAATAGTCGAATTGTGCGAGAGCATCATAAAGTTTGCCAAATTGTGCGCGTAACATAGAATGGGAAAATTGTCTGTTTGTTTGAAAGCATTGAATTTATATTTGCTAATGTGATCTCTCGCAATAGCATTGAAAAAAAAAAAAGAAAAAATTAGGTTCGTTGAAAATTAAACACAATAATCAACTGAAAATAGCATGTCTATGAAAATAACAGGCACGAGTCATTGCATTAGACAAAGCCAAGTCATAATATTTTTCTCTTCGGTTATTAGTCCAATTATTTCCACTCAATACATACATAGATAGGGAGACAAAAGCAAAATTGCATGAATTCACCAATTCGCCAAATTCACAAATGTTATAATCAAGTCGAATTGCCGTTGGCTTCTTATGTTCTCTCCATTCTCTTGATTTTTTTTTCTTTTGGGGTGTGTGTGTGTGTGTGTGTGAGTGTGTTGCAACCGAATTTCAAATTGTTCACAATTGCAATGGATATAATATAAACGATAAATGAGCATAAATCGACGAATAGTCGATGCAAAAATTTGAATGGAACTGAGTTCGTTTGATTTAAATTGCTTAGTGATAATTGCAAGTGATTTTGCCACAAAGCCAATTTCATAATAAATTTGACAATGAAAATGGCATTATCCGATTTGCCCGAAAATACATCATTCAATTTAATGGTCAAAACACTAATTGCCATCGATAAATTCGGTCCAACGCCAAATCAGCGAACAAAATTACCAAGTGGCAAATTAAAATGATGCTCATTGAAAGATTGCATTGCTTTTGATATTAGAAATTGCAATCTCATTTAATAGATCGCTTTCTTCACGTCATTTACTCACAGCTACTTAAATAATTATCCATCGCCCTTATTTCACCTTATGATTTCGTGCTGTGCTGCTTTTGTTCTTTTGTTTTTCGTTTTTCGCCACATTGCCAGACATATTCCTCCCCGCCTTCCCCCTTTTTTCCATATTTTCAACTCTCGACTGAGATTTTGGATTACAATTTTCCCACCGAGTCGGCTGTTCTTTTTTTCATTTTCACTTACTCATTCATTGGCTTGTGCATGTCCAATATAATAGCATTTGCTTTGTACACGAGACGTACAAATGAGCGATACTGGATTAACAAAGAGAAAAAAAAAAAAAACAAAAAAGAGCGCAATCTTTGCCTCGCACGTTCAAATCTCTTTTCTTTTCAACCAAATGCAATTTGTGGCCCGAGTTTTCGATTCCATTTGCACAATTTTGCATTATAATTTAACACTCACAAAAGCCCATTATATTCTCTTCGATTGCAATTAATCGAATGGCATACATTTGTATAGTTGAAAGATGTTTTGTTTTTTCTTCACGTTTTGCTTGTTGTTGAGTTGTGCTTGTTGTTACTCTTGATATTGCTGATTATTATTACTGTTGTTGATGTTGTTTTTATTGTATTTTCATCTTTTATTACGCTCCTTCTTTTTTATTAATCATGACATTTCGAGCTCAATTATTCAGTCCTTTGCTTCCATTCCGCTTTACCACTTCTATGACTTCATTTGAAGCGTTGCTGTTGATGTTTTTTCCATCTTATTCTTCTTATTCTTCTTCTACTTCTTTTTCCGTATGTCAGAAGCTACTTGTTTCATTTGAAAATTGGTTTGCTGATTGAAATGTAAAATCAATTGAACGCGAGTCAACTCTCATCTTGTTTTCTCAATTGAAATCACGATGAATGAGAGAAAAATAAGCGAAAAACAAAAACAGAAAAAAATGATAGCATATAATTTGATTTAACGAAGAGATGAGAAATGAAAATAAACAATACACATGAATACGAGAACATGATGATTCAGTGGTTCATCACAATGCTATCAAGATTAATTTATTTGTTAAATATTTGTATTTCAAATTGTTATTGTTATTGTTATTAGGTTATTGTTGTGTTTGTATTACACTGATATGGCACGATTGCAATTGCAATTGTAGCATTTATAATATTTGTATACGATGTGATGACATTCGGTCAAATACTATAATGTTGGCGATCAGTTGGCGTTGATGTTTTGATGACGGGTCATTACACAAATAGCCATTACATTTTGGCCCACATTGAAAACAATTAATCACAATCATAGAATATCTTTTCTGATGATCGTAGCGTCTATCTTGAATTGTATTTATGTCTCTCGGTTACATGCGTTCGCATTTCATTGAATTCATTGTGTCGATTTCGATATGACGAACACACATGACAATAATTTATTTTTTTTTTTTTCAATGAATCGTTTAAACAATATCAAATAGGCAATGAAAATAAGAAGAAAATAAAATAACAAGATGAATATAATTGTAAGCACCCATGACCATTTAGTAAAGCGCGTTAAGAACGCAAATTGTCACTCAAATGCGCGCGTGAAATATTCTAATGGAATTGTTTCTATAATCTGCAATTGTTTAAAAGGTTTTTGAAACTCTCAAACTCATTAATGAATGCCTCAAGCCAATCACAATCCGGATTAACAACGTAAACCAACAGCCACAGATAACAGTGCAAAGAAAAGAAAAAACACGCACACATTTATTTGGGACTAAAGTTGTCAACGGATACGGACGGACACTCAATTTTGGATGTCCGTCCGTCCGAAAAGAAGTAGAATCAATCATAAAAACCAGTTAAAATAAAGTGGAAAAAAATTTTCATTCAAAAATAAGAGAACCAAATTTCCATATATTTCCTTGGTTCTCTCATTTTTGAATGAAAATTTTTTTCCACTTTATTTTAACTGGTTTTTATGATTGATTCTACTTCAGTGGAGCTCTATGAACTAACCCAAATCAAGAAAGCAGCCAAAACGATTCAATTTCAAAATTTTGTTGAAGAAAAAGTGCTTCAATTTTTCTCCATATATATGGAAATTTGAGTCTTTCAATTTTGAATGAAAATTTTTTTCCATTGTATTTTAACTGGTTTTTATGATTGATTCAATTGAACGGTAAAGCGGGTGAAATGGCGGTCGGATTGAACGGTCGAACGGAGAAAAGCATTACATTTCCGACCGTCGGATCCGTGTGAAAAGCATTACATAATTGTTGCATTACATAATTGTCAATTGACACCTTTAATTATAATTAATCGATTCAAAATAAATTAAAAATAAAGTAAAATAAATTAAAAATAAATCCGCGATTTTCTCGGCTGTCCGAACTTGTTCGGACGTCCGAACTTTTGTCCATCCGTCCGAATTTTTTCCAAAAATTTTCGGACGTCCGTCCGAACTGTCCGAACTTTTTTTTCGGACGGGCGGACGGACAAAATCTTGAACGAGAGAATCGACAGAGAGAAAAAAAAAACATGCATATTAAGATAAACACCATTCTTTCGGGTTTTATATTTTGAGAAAGGCTCGACTTTAGTCATTAAGTTGTGATTAAATTTATTTTTTTCATTTCTTGAAATCAAAATAAAAGAATGAAAAATTACCATCAAACAAATGTGAATTACATATAACCGTGCAATATCAAAAGAATGCTTACTGGTTTTATTTTTTCAAAGACGCTTTAGCGAAGAAACTCATTGCCATTTACGCCATCTCTACGAGTACGGTGTGAATTTGAATGAATATCATTCAAATTATGAAAGTTCACACAGTGGACTTTCATGCCGTTGGCAAGAAAAATATACATCAACGATTGATTACATCAACGATTGATTACATCAACGATTGAGGGTAAATAAGCTTTGGCTTGAAACATGTGCAAGCACTGAATCATAATGGCAATTGCCATTGGCATTTGCTCTTTTCTCAAACCATGCAAAGAATTCCGACTCATTCCATTGTTTTTTGTATTGGCAATGTCGAATTAGCAAAGCTATTTCATTGCTTTTTACGCCATCTCTACGGGTACGGTGTGAATTTGAATGAATATCATTCAAATTATGAAAGTTCACACAGTGGACTTTCATGCCGTTGGCAAGTACATCAACGATTGATTAATGTACTACGGCATAAGTCATTCGGTGTTACATTGCAAGCGATCTCTATCGTATATACACTGAATGACACATACACCATTACGGAATGCAAACGACAAATCGTTTCCGTTGGTATAGTCAGTGCACATTGATAAATCGCATAGATGGCATCAATGTCTTGAAATCAAAATGTCACAACGAATGCCATTGATTTTTCTTTATTTGTTAACAAAAGACACTTTTGTTTTCATTCATGATTCATGCGATTCCGACGAATTGATCTTGAAAAAAAAAAAAGACACAGAATGACATCAAAGTGAACAATTTCTTCATGCACGAACAAGCGTCGGGTTATATACAAGAAAACATGGACAAAACCATGAAACCCGTTTGTGAATCATATCAAAAACTATGAAACACACGCAGAAATACAGAAAATATGCCAGTTGGTATACATACGAATTTTAAATTCAATGGCAACAGACAAATTTCAAAGATAGAAAGAAAGAATTTCAAAGATAGAGATCAATGAGAGGGAGTGAGAAAGGAATAAAATTAGACAAGAACGAGTTCTCACTCTAAAGGAAAAAAAAAGGCGGAAATGTGTGTAAAAGAGCGAGAAATCGAATGCAATTGAATTATTTAAGAAGCAAATCAAACAGTAATTCCATAGTCCAGCTATTTAGTTGACAATCAAATTTCCTAGTTCGAATTGATTTATTTCGTTTTCTTTTTAGAAAATTAAAATATTTCGAATTCCTTTGTTCGTTTTTATTTGGGTTTCCTATTCATTCGCGTACCACACAAAATATTGGCTTTGGCATTCGGAAATTCCTAGCAACAACGGAAAAAAAAGTGAATATTATTTGCAACACTTTCTCTCGAAGTCGCTTTAGCAAAGAAATTCGCGGTTTTTTACGCCATTTCAACGGGTACATAATTCAAAAGGCTTGGTGTATTTGAGTGAAGCCGACGAAGAAACGAAAAAAAAAAAAAAATACAAGTATAAACGGCACACCGTGATCACGCTGTGTTTCCGCACTCATATTGTATTTTTTATATTTTTTCTGTTTTTTTTTTTGTCTAAAAATATAAATTGCCGGAGTATATTTATAGCATAAAATGTGTAGCGCTTTGATATTCGGGGAGAAAAAAGGGTTCAAAAAAAAGCCAGTGACAAAAAAAAAATTTTCTACAATTTAAAAACAGTGACCATCTGGATTGCAGCTAATTTGGTCTCACATTTAAGTGACAATCGAAAATGAGAAAAAAAAAACAATTCACCGGAATTATGAATTGTTTTCATTTCGTCTGTTCTCAGGACATTCTTGATTAATGTGACTATAGCAGGATAATTTTCGTAAAATCATATGTCACCTGCTCGTAAATATGTAGCTTATTTGGATTTTCAAGAAATTTCTACCAATTCACACACGTCATATACACACGTGTAACACACAATTTCTATCACTTTTTCTCTTTATTATTCGTTTTCGAAAACATACAAATCCATGCTCAACGAAAATATGAAAACGAGCGTATTTGTCATATCGCGCTCTATACGTCAATTTATGTCACATAAATTTAACTATATGTCAAATGAGATATTTACATCATTTCTCGGTATATTTGGCACCGGTCATAACATTTATTTTTTCTTCTTTTATTTCTCTGTTGAATTTTTCACTTAAATCACCGATTGGAACTCGATTTAAGTCGTTTAGAAAATAATATCTTTAGTAATTTTTCACGCTTTTGCGCAAACAATTCGTGAATTTATTGAACGAATGAATGAATCGATCTGTATAAGTAAAGGAAAATTAGTGCTAAATTGAAAAAAAGAAAAAAAATTTACAAAATTTTTACAGAGAATGACCCAAACGACTTATTTCTGTTTTACATTTTCACCAAATGTTATAGGCAACAGAAAATGGGAAAATTTTTCTCGCAGAAGAGAAAGGTAGAGAGAAAGGTAGAGATAGAAAGAGTGCGAGAAGAAAAAAAGGGAGAGATAGAATGAAAATGAAATGCATGTGTATGTAAAATAAAGAGAAAGACATATTGAAAAACAAGAGCTAGACATTGACAACGAAAAGTTAAAAGAATGTTAAAAAAAAAGAAAGAAATCATCGAACAGAGAATTTGTTTTGCGAGCAAAATAAATAATCATTAAAAGATATTAAAATATCTTTTTTCACAAAAAATATGCACCGTTTGCTTAAAGTTAACACGCATATACTATGGTTTTCAAAAATGAAGGTACTTTTTGAATGAAAATACATTTTTTTTTCGGCAAAATTCTATTTTATTCTTCAACATAATCTCATTTGCAATATTTGATGTGTGAGATGGTGCATTGTCGTTATCAAAAAAGAATTTTCTTCTTCTTCAAATGAGGCCGTTTCGTTTTGATTTTAACATCCAATCGATCCAATAACGCTGCATAATATGCTCCTATTATCGTTTTACCCTTTTCAAGATAATTCATGAAGATTATGCCATGTGCATCCCAAAAAACACTGGCCATAACCTTACCGGCCGATTGTTACGTCTTTCCACGCAAAACTCTACGGAAGTGTACCAAAACTTCCACCTGGTAAATGCCACTCTTTCGATGCTTCACGAGATTCCGGTGTATAGTGGTGAATCCATGTTTCATCCATGGTCACATATCGACGCAAAAACTCAGATGGATTCTTTTGAAACATGGCCAATTTGCTCATTGAATTTCTCACTCGAATGCGGTTTTGATCAATTGTGAGAATACACGGCACCCATCTCTCACAAAGCTTCCTTGCACCCAATTTTTTATGCAAAATATTAAACACACACCCAATTGAGATGTGTGTGGCCTCAGCTATCTCACGCACTTTCAGTTTCGAATCGTCCAATATCATATCATGGATTTTTACAATCATTTCTGGTGTAGTCACCTCAATTGGCCAACCTGGACTTGGTATTGTTTCTGTGCTCGTACGACCACACTTGAATTCAGTAAACCACTTATAAACCATTTTATAAGACGGTGCAGAGTCCGAATAATACATTCTGAGTGCAGTTTCCGTTTATGCGATGATTTTTCAATGCAAAAAATAGTGTTTAATCAACACACGGAATTCACTTTTTTCCATTTTAACAAAAATATACGGAGGTTAGTTGCTTTCAAGCGAGTACTGACCCTTTCTATAGATTCTGTTGTTGTATTTGATTAGTTCAAACTATCACCACTTCCATTCATTATGCAAATCTTATGCGCTTGAGTTTGGCGCTGTTTGTGTGTTGTTCGGTGAAAGCTCAGTGCTCGAAGTACATCAACGATTGATTAATATAGTGTTCGCTTTCAAGGGCTGTAACTCGTAGACTACCGATTAGATTGCGCTCAAATTTTGACAGTAAAGTTTTGAAGGATTGTACTTTAAAAAATTATTATCGATCCCGATCAAAAGATGGTGCCTCTTACACAAATACCTTCATTTTAAAACAGCCTAGTAAATGCCAAAAGCATCAATTTCCAAGAGAACACACACTGTGAGTGAAAAAGTTGTTTCCGAAATCGCTTTAGCAAAGAATCTAATTGCCTCTTACGCCATCTCTACGAGTATGGTATGAATTTCAATGAATATCATTCAAATTGTGAAAGTTCACACATTGGACTTTCATGCCGTGTGCAAGTACATGAACGATTGATGAATGTACTACGGCATAAGTCGTTCGGCGTTACATTGCAAGCGATCTCTATCACATATACACTGAATGACACATACACCATTACGGAATGCAAACGACAAATCGTTTCCGTTGGTATAGTCAGTGCACATTGATAAATCGCATAGGTGGCGTCAATGTCTTGAAATCAAAGCTCTTTACATGTGAGAGGTTCAAATTGTGAAATGTGAATAAATTCAAGTGAAATGCCCATCGACACATGCAAAAGGCATCAATGTGTTGATTGAAATATCATTATTAATTCGTTGTGGTTCATTGACTGATGAGAAAATGCGACAAATTGGTTTGGAATTTTTTAAATGACACAAGAAAGCCCCTCTTTGCTTTCGAAATTCAATTTTGTATGAATTGAAACCATGACACGGTCATTATGGTCGAGATAAGCACCATTTTTTCTGAAAAAGAAAGAGAAAAAAGTGCCTTTTTCACATTAAAAGCTCCTACGTTTTCATCTTCTGTTCTCTTAACCTTTGAGCAAAAAACGATAACCCAAAAAATTCCAATTAAATGATGTACTTGAAAGCAAACGGTGCATTCAATTCCCTTTGAATTTAGTCCCGTTAATTCATTCGTCGACTGCTCATCCGGTCGGATATTTAATTGCAAACCTTCTGCGAAATTCAAAACGTTTGTCCGAATGAATAAAAAGCAAAACACAAAAAAAAATCACAGACACATTGATGCCTCTTTTTAATCGTCTATCAGTGTTCGTAATTCTTCGTGTAAATAAATAACATGAACAGCAGCAATAACACAGAACCATCATATAACCTTGTCAATGTTTGCAAGGGTATGTGGGTAGTAATGAATCGATTAAACAATTCTGATCTGTTCCATTCGATAAATGTCTCGATAAACACATATTTTTTTGTTCGTTTCTTTCGTTTAGTCATTATTTTGCAATTTTCGGTTTTGGTTTGTGGTTTTTTTGTTTTGTTTTGTTTCTCCCAAGTCGAATTCATCGAACTTTCGATTGCATCTTGGGAAAAATGAGAAAGACAAATGACAGTTTCAGGGGAAATTTGCTCATTTTTTTCCCGTTTTTGTATAATTTCTTTTCTGATATGGAGGCGTCTCTTCGCAATGTGAATTTCACAAGAAAATAACTTTAAGATCAAGAGAGTGACGAATAAAAAAAACAAAAAACTTGCACAGACACCAATTGCGTGATGCGATTCGCATCTCATTGGAAAAAATCGCATTCATCGAAGAAACAAATCTTCGAAAAATTGTCCGAACAATTATATATCGATTTGAATGCGAAAGAAAAAACACTGTGAAATGAAGATGAACAAGAAATTTAAGCGAAAAAAAAAATGAATTAAGAAAAAGATAGAAAATGTCGTTGGTGGCATTTCACACCAAAGTCTAATAATTTACTCACGGATATAAAGTAAATGTTAAACACATAAAAACGAGAATTTTGTGTTTATTTGCTTTTTTTTTTTCTTCTTCTATCGATCTAATTCAAACTATTTGTTTGTGGTAACATACGCCCGAAATTGGTCAATATTGATACAAAAATGAACTCATTTTTTCTTTTGTCGTTGCTATTTCATTTGCGATGTTTTGCTTGAGATGCTTTAACTCACATTACGTCAATTGGCGAAACGACTATTACTCATCTATTTGCCATTTTTGTGCATTTATAAATATAATTGTCGATGTCAAGTCATATAACCCACGATTTATAAACATTAACAATAAACCAATCACACATTGCGCATTTTGGGCACAAATGACTACATATACTACACAAGAAAACGAACAATAACAATAACACCAATAGCAGCAATCTTTTATTCATGTTATCAGGTCTAGGCAATGAATTAGGTTTACCACTTTGCCATCTATTGGTCAGTAGCGCAATCTTTGCATTTTTCACACATTTTTGTTATGGATTTTGACAATCCATTCGGTTAGCAATAAAAGTTGACTATACGCCACCTAGATGAATGATTTATCGCTAATATGATAAATACATGTTAAATGAATAGATACATCAACTACCTGGTGTTATTTCTATGTGCGTTTTGTGACAAACCGAAGTCACACATTAGCAAATAAATGCATTGCCATTTACGCCATCTCTACGAGTATGGTATGAATTTGAATGAATATCATTCAAATTGTGAGAGTTCACACAGTGAACTTTCATGCCGTAGACAAGTACATCAACAATTGATTAATGTACTACGGCATAAGTCATGCGATGTTACATTGCAAGCGATCTCTATCGTATATACACTAAATTGCACATACACCGTTACGGAATGCAAACGACAAATCGTTTCCGTTGGTATAGTCAGTGCACATTGATAAATCGCATAGGTGGCGTCAATGTCTTGAAATCAAAGCTTTTGATATGTAAAAACATACAAGCTAATCCGATTAAAATGAAAAATCATGACCAATTCGCGATCTGTATTGTCATTTTGTGCATGTCCTCTTAAATTGTTTCTTTTTTTTTCTTTTCTTTTCTTTTCTTTTCTCTCGAAATTTTTAATTTTTTATCATTCAATTTATTTCGATTTCTTCTACAGGAAAACATGAACAATAATAATAATAATAATCCACGTGGTATGAACATACATTTTTATATGTCAGGCAATGCGAATCAATGAATTTCAAAAGTAAATTTATTTATATTTTTCCGTTGTATATGGTTCTCAAGATTCTCTTGAACAGAACACATTTTCACTCTATTTCAATCGAAATATACAACTGAATTATATATTTAAATTTATTTTATCATTCATTTTTATAATTTCGCATTGTCTGTTACATTGTATTGTCCAATCGCAATTGTTCTGTTTTGTTTATGTCTATTTAATTTTTTTCAAACTACTAACATGATTGCATGATTTTTTTTTTTTAGTACAAGTCATCAATGGGATGTAGATATTTGATTGAAGGTTTGGGTTTTTTTCTATATTACACTAAATATTTTTCCTAAGGGAATTTGCTATACGCGAATACGTACATAACGTTCCTTCAAAATAAATGCTCGTATTTCATCGGAAACTTTCTTCGAAAATCTCTACCGTTTCATTTTCATTTTCAATTTCATTTCCATTTCCATTTGCATTTTTCACATATCACAACCTAACTTATAAACTTTATCAATTAACTTTTCGCGAACTAAGCTTTATGCGTTACAGTGAATTCATGGCGAATTTCTATTCAAACACAGATTTTTCACTGCAAATCTGACGGTTTTTGTTTTTTTTTTTTTACTTTTTCATTGCAATTTGCGAATAGTAATTTTCCCATAGGGCGATTTGTTTCTATGTATCTATCTATTTCGTGAAAAAGGATTGAAAAACCATGTGAATATTTTACTTGAAACAGGTTTCGTCCCAGTAAACCCACTGGAACCAGCACCAAACGGTGCTGCGCCTTTGATTCGACCGGTGGCAAGACTTGCAAGGCCAGAGCCACAGCAACAACCAGAACAACGACCACAGTGGGCAATCGAATTGATAAATCAGGTTGCCAATATAAGCCAACAACAGCAGCAACTACAAGAACAACTGCAACCCAGCAAGAACAACTGCAACGCCAGCAAGAGCAACGACCACAGTGGGCAATCGAATTGATCAATCAGGTTGCCAATATAAGCCAAGAACAGCAGCGGCAACAAGAACAACTGCAGCGGCTACAAGAACAACAGCAGCGCCAGCACGAAGAACTGCAGCAGCAGTTGGCCGCTTTAACCAACCGAGTGGTCACTCTAGAAGGTCGTCGACCAGTTGTTGTTCAACGTGGTCGTCTTCGTCGTCGTCTCCGCCGCCGTATAGTGGCTCGTCGCCGATTAGTAGCACGTCGCCGATTGGTGGCACGCCGTCCACAGCAATAACGTTGTTATTGTTCTTCTTCTTCGTTTTCTTCTTCATCTTCTTCTTCTTCTTCATCTTGGTATGTTTCATTAACTAATATTTCTTCGAAATTGAAATTCTCTCGATAAATTCAATGTAGATGTTGATATGTGCATTGTAGTCGATCAATGACAGATACATCATTTTAAAAGTCTATTCAAATGCTGTCAATATCAGTTGAAAGTGTTTCATTTATTTGCGCGCATTATTTGTTTATCAACGATGGACAATTTTGAGAATTTGAGAAAAAAACAGCATTTGTAGGAAGTTTTGTTACATTACTTTTTTTCTAAGGAAACTTTCGCAATAAATCATCATTTGCTTGTGGAAACTTATGGCAAATATACTCAACACAATGTTACGAGTAGTTTCAACACTTCAAAAGTGGTGATTTTAACGTCATGGACAAAGAGCGTCCTTTGGTTGCCCAAAAACGTTTGAAGATCCATCTTAAACACAAAAACAACTTGCAATTGCATTGAATATTGACCGAGCAACCATTTCTATACGTTTGCATGCAATGGAAAAGATTGGAATGCCAGGCAAATGGGTTCCCCATCAATTGAATGAAAATCAACTCAAAGCGTGAATCGAAATATGCATTGAAGAATGAACGGAATTCTATTTAAATACCCAACATAAATTCACATCACTGAGGAAGAACAGCGCTCCTAACTACAGTTTCCTCTCAGAGAAATACTCCCTGATATTTAATGACATTTGATACAAAAGAAATGACTTGCATACTTATTATAAGTTGTACAATATAATTGTGAAATCAATTTTAATATCGGATTTATTGTTTATTTTCAGTAATAGTCAAAGGTCGAAAAATGGTCGATTACTACCGAATACTCGATTGCAACAAAGGTGCCACAGATGTGGAAATCAAAAAAGCGTAAGTACTTTTCACTAAATTTTTCTTCAAATTCACCGATAAATCAAAAGATAAACCTTTTTATCTTTGAAATTGTTGTTCATTTTTAATATCCACTGAATACACATTAAACATGCTGGTCATAGACACAATGCGACATAAATTCCACCCATGGTACGACTTTAGCAAAGAGAATACAGTCAGGGGTAGGATGGTATTAAAGATAAGCTTTAATACCAAGATTTGGTCCGGAAAACCATGGTAAAACCGGACTATCTCAGGGAATTCAGGGGAAATACAATGATAATTTTCATCAGTGATATCCATTTGTTCGATTTCATCTTGTTGAACATTAATTTGTTGAATGGTTTCAATTGGAATCGCACTAATCAAATTCTCCGATATAAAAATGAACCATTATGATTTGCCACCAAAATATTGAATGCAGATTCACTGTGTACAAATGATACAAGTGCTTTATATGTTCCATCGCATAATTCTCTTTCGAACAACTCGAACCGAACCCGAACGAACATGAACATAAAATTTCTCAAACATGAACGGTTCATGTACGGTTCATGAGCAGCTCTGTTGCAGATTGAATCAGTCTTTTGAATTTATATCGACTAATGAAATTAACTAATGAATGCAAACCAATTGTATGGAGATCACAATGTGCTGAGACAGGGGATTCACTTATTGCGTCATGTCTCATATATCAAAACACATTCACTGTATTAATGTATGTAACAAGAACGGAACGATCTTTTGGTAAATTCACCTTTTTATTGATGTCAGATAATGTCAAGAATTGTTTTGTTTCATTGCATTCAAAGTCCACATGCAAATCAATTGAGCATGATAAGAGTCATTCAAATACATCGTATTCATCGGATTTTGGCTTGAGATTTTGAAACAATACGACCGTTGTGAGTTGTTCAATTTCACAAAACCGCTTGGCACATTCAGCAATAACATTTAGTTCAATTTCGGTGTACTCATAAAATGTTCGATTGGATTGCTATTAGATTTTCCAATTTGACTACAAGCTCCAAGATCAATGTGATATTTTCGTATTTTTCGCGTACAATCAATAATAATGTTAAATTTGAGAAATGTTGAACCATGGATTCGAATAAACTAATAACGTAAATTGTCTCAAACAGTACACACGTTATGTGTGAATTTAATTCCCCATGAAGCGTTTGAATTGTTCACCTTCTTCTAAATCACATTTTGTTCCAAAATCACCTCAAATGGTCAATTCCTTAATCAATGTCTAATGCTGAAGGTGATGCATTCAAGCGTTCAATATCTGAAGGATTTGTCATCAATGTGAATGAAGTTAAATTTGAACAGTATGACTGTAATGCATACAATACAGATATATCTGAGGTATTGAACACTATCAGAGTGTGCACATGCTGTAACATTGATTCTTAGTCATCAAGCAATTTGATCGTAATCTCTTTGGCATCACAAATTTTCAACGATACAAAATTTTCACCAATGCATGTGCAAAGCACTTGTATGGCACGTTTCACATATTCACGTTCGGTCAAACAATTTTCTTTGTCATTGGGTATTAAATTGAAAATGATATCCAAATGTACGAGATAATTTTTTTATTAGGAACGTCAATTAATTTTCTCTTAAATTCATTTCTATTTGTTGATTCAATAAACATAGTCTTAATTATATTAGCATATTTACATATAAGCGTAATGGAAGCGTTTGTGTTTCTACTTAATGAACTATTTGAAATTCTAAAAAGTTCAGGATTACAAATATTACGTGAATTAGAATTAATATTAAACAAACTCTTTACAGAAGGACAATGAATTCTATCACTTAACAAGTCATACATAAACAATAATGCGAAGTTTATTCTACGATGACTGCGAAATTTGGTAACCGTTTGACCTATTCGGATATTCACGGAGTGCAAAAATTTAAAATTGACGTTGCATTCTTTCAATCAATTCAGATTTAGTTGAAGAGACGTTAAGCCATACGGTACTAGCATAGTTAAGATTAGGTTGAACAAACGCTGTATAGATTGCTTTCCATGTGATTTGATCATCTATATCGCATGTAAAACGTTTCACAAAACCCAGCTCTAGCACTAATCAAATCAGTGTGAATTTTGAAAAAAATTATCTGAATTCTCCCAAAGAGCTGTCTTCTGTCATGGTGATTTCAATTCGATTCCTGAATAAAGAATAAAAAAGATGAACCAACATGAAAATATCATTCAAATTGTAAAGACATCATCCAACAAATTTGTGAGAATTGTCAATATTTTCATTTCCAAAAAAAAAAGAAAAAAATCCAAAAAAAAATTTGAAAAAAACCTGCAGGAAGTACCTTTACAGCATTTGTTTTGTTTCGATTTGCCATAAATGCATCTTTGCTTTGTACAAATGTCACATACGCCTCACAATAATCACATAAAATGATCGAACTATCACCATTCATCTCGGTATACAATATTTCAACGATATCAATGTCACCATAAACTTCAAAATATGCTCGAATCAATTCATAACAGTTTGATATGCTAGTCAAAAAATAAAATAGAAAAAATGCAATTTTTATAATTAGATTTTGTAAATGAATTTCACAAAAAAAAAAAATTACATCTCTCGGCCATTGTACAAACAACTTTCGAATAATGAAAAATGA
Source organism: Resseliella maxima (assembly GCA_029041755.1). Lineage (NCBI taxonomy): Eukaryota > Metazoa > Arthropoda > Insecta > Diptera > Cecidomyiidae > Resseliella > Resseliella maxima. The sequence continues at coordinate 128,119 of JAQOWM010000212.1, forward strand.
TTCCTTGTCATAATTCTTTTATCAATTTCCATTCGTAATCATTCCAGATGAATAAATTCATGGTCGCCTATCAAGTTTAACGGAAAATGAAAATAAGAAAGAAAACCAAAAATACAGTTTTGATTAGTCCGATAAAATATTTGCATCCGTTGTGGAAGACAACTGCGCAATATATGATGCTTCGTAAAGGCTTGTATGTTTGTATTTGTATTGTTGCTGATTTGCTATGATTGGAATCAAAGCGAAAAACATGTGTTGTATAGCTATAGAACAGAAGTTTGCCCGATATTTTACGTATGTGAGAACTGTACAGCAGAATGAAAATGGTTCTGTATTGAAAACGCAAGAAACTGTGCTGGCACCATGAATGAATATAAAACGATCATCATCTTTGATTATGGTGGTTTTATAAACATTTCAATAAAATTTGTCGATCTCTTTGAACAAATGAAAAATTCGAGAAAAAAAAAATAAATAAATAAATAAATCCAATGTATTATCTATCGGCTTCTGTTACATTTTTTTTTTTGCCACAACAATAATTACCGCAATTGTTTGCTTATCAATTGGTAAATTAATCATCGATTAAATTACCAAATGTTAAAACTTCAATACATGTGACAAATGCATTTTTGATGATATGTAATTGGAATATCATCCAATAAAACTGTTGCATCATCATGAATGACATAATTTTGCATCAATGTTGTAATTCTCAATCATTTCATATGATATTTCATACAGTCTCGGTATACGAAATAAGTGATTTAAAATGTAATATTTTAAACAACCATGTATTGATATCATGATTGATTCCAATCGTTTTAATCGAACAACATTAAAAATGATGATTATAACTGTCAAAACTTTCACGGCTCATTGTCAATATTTTGAGATTTCTCATTACGTTTGAAATTACCTTTAAGAATGAATTGTCAACCATAAAATTTACTTCCATTGTTCTTAATTGTGGATTCTTTGTAAAAAAAAAAAAAAGGTCGCAAACATTTGTCACAATCTGTATCACTTTCTGTATTAAATGGAATACAATTGAGCACAAACCATTCGAATGTTGGCCATGATTGGATTGGTTCATCATCACCATCGCTCACACTGTGATGATCCATCAAATGTAATACATTCAATTTTGGTAACAAATATAAAATGCTACAAGAATTTGTATTGATTGTAAATGGATTGAGTGGTTTTAATATTGGTGCCATGCAATTTAACATAACCAATGTGATTAGACCAAATCCATCGATGGTTAATGAGCTTTGGACCAGCTCCATAATTGCCAATCACTTCCATTGCACGTTCTTGAAAATCCCATACATGCAATAATTATTGCATAAATTTTCCCTATTATAATAGGGAAAATTTATGGAAAAAGGAATCGGATTAATGTGATTCACTTTATGCTGATTATTTTCTATGCATTGAAGATGCCTCCAAACAATCTATGGACAACTGGATTAACGATCAGTGTGATCAAATAGAGATAAAAGCTTGTAAACAATGTGAAACCAAAATTGAGAACCCACCCTCAGTTAGATGTAAGGGAGTGCTCCCGGGTATGGGACGGGTTTTGAAATCAATCCATAAAATTCCACTGGTTGAACCAAAACAAGTGTTCTATATACCGTTGAAAAGGTAATTTCCATACGCAACTTTTGTTTTAAATAAGCACGTTGATTCATTCAACGTACAAAAATTTACGATCAATTTTCTGAGGATGTGATTTTTTGCCAAAAAATTTTTTGTACCCAAATATGGGACACTTTGGACAATCCATTTTCAATTGAGAAATATGAAATAAAAACACCAGTAATTATTTAAATAAATCAAATCATGTTTATTTTGATGAAAAAATCAAATTTTCATCCATCATATATATTTTCATCATCATCATCTTCTACATCCAACTTGATGTCCCAATGCTTGCAAGTGAAAAAACTTGTACGCATATCAGCACACTTCAAATGAACAGGCCTCTTGCACGTGTTGCATTTGATAGAGTTGGAAGCGGTCAATTTGGTGGGTAACAACTGCAAACATCATATTTGATAGTTGCAATGTCAACAAAATTTGTCTTCACTTTCGCCACATGGCGTTGCAATCAGCTCTTATGAAGACCATATTCACCAGCCAGTACTCATGGCTCATACAAAATCAAATTCGATCAGCATTTCTCCATCAGAGGAACAGTTTTTATATGTCTAAGATAGAGCTGCTCATGAACCGAATATGAACCGTTCATGTTCGAGAATGGTTTCACTTTTATGTTCATGTTCGTTCGGGTTCGGTTTGAGTTGTTCGAAAGAGAAAATGTGTTCGTACGAGTTCAAGTTCAGTTTGTTCATAATGTTCAAGTTCGGTTCATGTTCGTTCGAATATTGTTCAATTAACTGAACCAAATTGAACTGTTCAATACAACAATTAAGTAAGCAACAATATTTCGAATGGGTTTTGTTTACTAGGTCGTTTGATATTTACCTGACTTTTGTAACAGGCGCCATCTATCGTTCAGAATCGATATTATTTTTAAGTAGTACCATCCTTCAAACCTCTACTGACAAAATTTCAGCCATTTATGTTGATTAACTGAGCGTGTGTTTAATATTTTGCATGAAAAATTGGATGCAAGAAAGCTTTGTGCAAGATGGGTGCCGCGTTTGCTCACAATTGATCAAAAGCGCATTCGATTGAGAACTTCAATGAGCAATTTGGCCATGTTTCAAAAGAATCCATCTGAGTTTTTGCGTCGATATGTGACCATGGATGATACATGGTTTCACCACTATACACCGGAATCTCGTGAAGCATCGAAAGAGTGGCGTTTACCGGGTGAAAGTGCACCAAAGCATGGAAAGACGCAACAATCGGCCGGTAAGGTTATGGCCAGTGTTTTTTGGGATGCACATGGCATAATCTTCATCGATTACCTTGAAAAGGGTAAAACGATAACAGGAGCATATTATGCAGCGTTATTGGATCGATTGGATGATGAAATCAAAACAAAAAGGCCCCGTTTGTAGAAGAAAAAAATCATTTTTGATGACGACAATGCACCATATCACACATCAAACATTGCAAATGCAAAAAAACATGAATTGGTTTACGAATCGCTTTCCCACCCACCGTATTCTCCAGATCTGGCCCCTAGCGACTATTACCTGTTTCCAAACCTCAAAAGATGGCTGTCTGGTAAGCGTTTTGCCACGAATGAAGAGGTCGAATGGTCAACAGATGGCTATTTTCACGAGCTTGACAAATCGTACTATTTGGAAGGGATAAAAAAGTTGGAAAATCGTTGGGCTCGGTGTATCGAGCTAAAAGGAGATTATGTTGAAGAATAAAAAAGAATTTTGCCGAAAAAATGTGTTTTCATTCAAAAAGTCAGGTCAATATCAAACGACCTAGTATATCAAAAATTCCTATTTTTCAAATACAACCGAACTATTGTTCAGTTGTTTTTCTCAGAAAATGCAGCAGTGTCGAAATCGCTTCAAAAAAGAAATTCATTGTCTCTTACGCCATCTCTAGTCGAGTGTGAATTTAAATTAATATCAAACAAAATTTAGAAAGTGTACTTCTACACCCAGAGTAATTTGACAGCAAATATCCCAACATTTGATTTAAAATGTCATATTTCCAACGAAAGTTGTAAAGTTTACAGCTATGGTTGAAATTCTGTACAAGGAAGATTTTTTTGCATAAATACCAATGCATTTGCATATTTGGTTGTAAATGTGACATTTCGATTGCGCGCTCAAGCGAGTTGGTATTAGAGCAAACAAATCTGTTTTGTGGTATACCAAGCATTGTTGGAAAAGTTACAATTTTCGTTGGAATTAATATGAACTACACATAGAGTTGTTCAAATGACAGACACATTTTTGTGGGTGTATGCCGTGGGCGAGTACATCAACGATTGATTCATGTACTACGGCATAAGTCGTGTGACGTTACGTTGAAAGTGATCTCTATCATTTATACACTGAATGGAACATACACCATTACGGAATGCAAACGACAAATCGTAAATTTGTTTGCCGTTTCCGTTGGTATAGTCAGTGCACATTGATAAATCGTATAGATGGCGTCAATGTCTTGAAATCAAAGCCCTTGTCATGTTTTGCCATTATTTGTCGTCACATGACATAATAAACCTAACCAAAGCTATTTATTTTCTATCATTTGATATTTAGATATAGAAAGTTGGCTCTAAAATGGCATCCAGACAAAAATCCAGACAATTTAGACGAAGCAAACCGCCGTTTTCGTGAAATTTCTGAGGCATATGAAGTATTGTCGGACGGTATGTATTGAAAATCATTCAGATTTCTTTCAAATTCTTTTATATTTTCTATTCCCTCGACATTAAATTCAAGTGTAATTTTCAAGTAGAATTTCAAGAATAATTTTAAGTTTTGATCTCCGCAAAATTCGCATCAAACGGTTTTTTTTTTTCCATTTTATTTTGTGATCTTTGATAGTAATTGTTTTCAATACAAAGAAGCACGTCGAGAATGAATTCGGTCTTTAGTTTATCACATTTAGCGATTTTTTGTTTTGTTTTTTTTTCTCTTCTTTCTTCTTCTTTTTTTTTTTCTCTTATCATTCAAAACAAATAATGAAAACAAATCGTCAAAAAAATGTAGCAAAAAAGCGTAAAATTTATGATACTCGTGGTATGAATAGAAGTTCATATCATAGCCATAGTTACAGTCATCATTATAATCATCACAACCATGATTATCCATCGGCAAATGCACATCGACGGGGCAATCGTTATGCAGGCTTTACATTTAGAGGACTCTTTGAGCCGACACCGTTTTATAAATTTTTTGGTATTAAATTAACAATTAGCGCTAATTTTTTCTTGTTTCAATCGTTTTTGTTCACGCTTTCCATTATTTTCAAATACCAATATTAGCGTTTCGACATTTTATTAAACAAATATACACACATACGTCCGACAAACACAATCATATCATTTACACAAAAACTCAATCATACGCGTGTCTTGTGTGCGTTTAAAATGCGAATCAAAGTGAAAATCTAACTTAAATATCGTGTTCATTACATTCGATTTATTAATTAATAAAATGTCTGGAAAGACAAAGGTTACTTTTGATGAAATGAAAGGGATGAATCAACGTAATATCTCTTTGTAAATTGACAGTATTCCTTTAGTCATGAAAGATGTAGTGCTTCTCAATTCGAACTAAAATAAGCCACTATCATCAATAGTTATCAACAGAATGTGCGATAATTTGATGTCGCTCATGAACGACGAATGGTTTCGTCCACGAACGAACCATTTCAATTTGAAATCAAATCAATCAGAGACCACGTCAATGCAAATCAATTTCGATATATTATCTTAGCATGTCAATGCACATCAATTGGCCATTGATTAGCTGTGTCACCGCAAGCATTGCGCATTACAAACACAAGCAGTACAAGCATCCGTATATACAAACAAATAGCAATTTAATGTTCATTGCAATTTAACGCAGCTCTGCTTACGGCGATGGTGCTAACACGCAATCCATTGGCCGACAACTATCAATTTGCATGCAAATGGCCTTCGAGTCAACGCAACGAGATCTCTGATTTCAAACGACATATTTTAAAATATTCAAGGATTAATCATGACCATTAATGGCCTACAGCGTCTGGTCTGTCTTGTAATGATAGCCCTCGAACAATTCTTCTCCAGATGGTTCTCTCGAGAGCCAGGTTTTGAGTTTCCCTATTCCAATCATACCCTCTTTCAACCAAATCATTCTTGACTGAATCCAAATAATGTCTACACGGTCTACCTTCACCTCTCGGTTCATTCACTTCAGCATTCAAAATTAACTTTGGTAAACGAAATTCATTCATACGCTATACATGACCAAATCATCTCAAACTTGACATTCTAGCAACCTCGTCAATCGACTCCACATTCAAATCTTCACGTATTTTCTCATACCTAATTCTGTTCTCCCATTGATCCCTACGTGACACATTCGAAATCATACGCAAAACTTTCATATCAGCCACTTCCAAACCATGAATTGAATTGCTCGAATCGACCCAGCTTTCGCTATCATACGTGATATTTGGTCTGAAAATTGACCCATGAATCATCAACTTTTTCTCCTTACTCAACTCGCGTTCATTCAAAACATGCGAACTAAGCTGTGCAACAACTTTATTACCATTCACTCTGCGATGATCGAATTCCTTATCCAACTTGCCGTCTTCAGAGACGATGCAGCCAAGATATTTGAATTGAGACACCTACTCAAGCACACTACCATTCAATATGCAATTTACTTGCATTCGACTCTTCCCTATATGCATAACCTGTGCCTTTGAGCTGCTAATGGTCATTCCGAAGTTCATACAAGCCACTTCTAGAGCGCTTATGCTGTTTTGTAGATATGTTGTTTTGATGACCGTTATCGTCTTGTTTAATTCAACAAGAACAAGGCGCCGTTCTCAAATCAATAATCATTTGATTTACTATGGCATAGATTGTGGGTCATTGCAAGCGATCTCTATCATATACACACTGAATTGCACATACACCATAACGGAATGCAAACGACAAATCGAATCTTATTGCCGTTTCCGTTGGTATAGTCAGCGTACATTGATAAATCGTACCCATGCTCAAATCCCCATAAATAACAAATATGAAATCAATTCAGACAAAGATCAACTAATTTGTTTCCCTCCTAATGATTTCATTGACTATGTTTTTCTTTTTCATGTGTGCAGTGCATAACAAAAGTTTTCATGGCTAAACAAAATAACAATAGCTTTTCTTTTTTTTTTCTCTTTTTCTCTATTTTGACGAGTGTGATTTTGACATTTTGTTTGAACTTTGATAGCCATTCATGAAATCATATGCTAATAATTTCACTTTATTTGATTTTCAATGATACAGAGAGAAAGCGACGAGTTTATGATCAGTATGGAAAAGAAGGATTACTCGGACACAATGAACGTTCTCACCGGTCTCGCCGTCATGATTATGATGATTTCGACTTTGGATTCGTATTCCGTTCACCTGATGAAGTTTTTAGAGAATTCTTCGGCGTTAATTCACCATTTGCTGATCTATTTGGTGATGGTAAGTTAGGTTTTCCTTGTTTTTCTTTTCCAAGTTCTTCTCTGCCAAGTCGCCAATCATTTTCTTCGTCTGTTTTACGAACTGTATGCGTATTTTTCCATTGATTTTTCTCACAAACATTTTCATTCAATGTCATTTTCATGCATTTTAACAAAAAATTCTCTTTGTTTTTTTCGATTTACTTGCAGATTTAGGCTATAATCGTCGTAGTGGTCACCGTCATTCAAATCCTCAAAATACAACATTGTTGACATCATTCATGAATCCATTTATGGGCGTATCTTTGATGGATGATTTCTTTGGCCGTGCACCAGCTACAAATGGATTCACATCAATTTCATCAATGTCATACAGCAATGCCCCGGGAAACAGTAATATGAAAAGAACATCCACTTCGACTACATTTGTCAACGGAAAAAAGCTTATGACAAGAAAGTAAGTACCTTTTTCTTTTCTTCTTCCGTCAAATGATGATATTTCAATGATGAAAGAAAGGGAAATCATTCACTTTGTCTCGCTCTTTCATCGCTAGATCATCATTTTTGCTCAGAAATCATTATTTGCCGAAAAATGTGTTAGAATTTTTTTTTTTTTTTTCGCGCGATTTTTCTGATTAGTTTACGTTGAAAAATACTTTTTGCCTAAAGATAACATTTTCCATTTCGTCCTTATGACCTATTAATGAATCGGTTTTTCAAATTTGCATTACAGAATCTTCGAAAATGGCAAAGAGACGGTATTGAAATATGAGAATGATGTGTTAAAATCGAAGACTGTCAATGGTGTCCAACAAGCTATATCCTATTAGGCAAACAAACAGGTTTTTTTTTTTTTTAATCAGTGCATACAGAAACAAATTCATCCATTAAATCAGTGAACCACCTAAGAGAAGAAAAATTTACAAGAGAAGAGAAGTTAGAAGTTAGAAAAAAAAAGCAGAAAAGAAATTAGAAGAAAGTAGAAAAGAGCCGAAAGAAAACGAAGAAAAGAAAACAATTAATCAAATCTATGTTTATCGCGTTGTAGTTTTTAGTTGTTGTTAGGATAAATAGAATGAATTCTTACGCACTGCCATCATCATCATCAACCCGTATGATATAATAATTCGAAAATGCATTGTGTAAGCGTGTAAGAACATCGCATTCAATTCTCTTTAAAGCAACAGCTAAATTTTATTTATTATTTTCCATATATTAAAAAGATAAGCCGCAAAAAAAGAAGCAAAACAAAAAATCAAACAACAAATTCATTAATGTTTAGATATAGTTGATAAGAAAAAAGTAAAAAAATTTATTCATAAGCACATGCAAAATGCATACAAATTAGGCAAAGGGCCATGATTTGTGTAAATTTTCTTCAGAAAAATGTACACAATTCAAACCAAACGCTTTACACTGATGTTTGTCTGCTTGATACATAGCGTTAGACTGAAAATTCACACAAATGAAAATGAAGGAAACCCATGAAATAATGAAAAAAGACAACAATATTTTTTTTTTTTTTTGAACAGTTTTTTTGCTATGTAGTCAGACATACAAACACAGACATAGACACAAACAAACAATTTAGTCAATGCATACTTTGCTTTAATCAAACGAATCAAAGACAATGCACAGTAATTTAATAATATTCATTAATCAAATCAATAATTGGCAAATGATTTTTCACCAATATACAAATCTTTGCACATAATTCTAATTGAAAACGAATGATTTACCGGATTAAAATAGCAACCGAACGATAAATAGGGAAAAAGGGAAAAAATAATTTGAATTTCGGTGATTTGGATGCATATTATTATCAATTCAATTTTGAGCAAATTAACAAAATATTTAGATTGATTTTTGGCATTTTTAAAGATTAGCAAATTGTTCTTAGATTTCTTGAATTTTGGCCATTGTCAAATTTATCCTCGTAAATCATTGCAAATTTAAAAAAAAACCAATGTGAAAAAAACAAATGAACTTTTCTAGTGAAACTCTTTGATCTATGCATCCAAATCGATCGAATGTCATTTTTAGTTGAGAATTTTTTTTAGTTTGTAAGCTGAAGAAAGGAAAAAATTAAATTTAAATATAATGTTTACTCATTTTCAAAAAAATATGTCACTTTTCTCAAAATAAACAAATTTAGATGATTAAGTACAGAAATGATCGAAAATTTAAATAAAAAAAAAAACAAAAAAAAAAAACAAAAGAAAGAATGAATGTTTGTAATTTGGAAATTTAATTGTGTAAACATTTAAATTCGAATTGAGCCAATGTGAATTTGATGAAAATGGATTTGGATTGATAAGAAAATGAAAAAAAAAAATGTCCGGTAAAATTGATTTTTTTTAAACGTAATTGAATTGAATTGAATGCATAGAATCTGCATTTGCATAGGAATTTCGAATTGCATAAAACGCCAAACATGAAACAACAACATTGATGCCAAACGTACGAAAAGTAGTAAGTTTTTTTGTTTTGTTTCGAGAGACATTGGATTAGAAATCAATCCAAGTAACAAGTAACCCGTAGTACTTGTTTGATTAAAATTAAAATTGAATCTCTCTGTTGATCGAAAATCGGTTTTCTTTTCATGCATTCTTTTTTTTCTTTTTAATTTAAATTCAACTGATGCGTGTCAATTCGAAAATCGACATAGTTCAATTGCGATGATCTCTTTTCATAATATACCCTTCTCAAGCACATTAAAAGCCAACATTCATCCATCGAAACGTACCCAAATGTGTTCTGTTAATTGGACCACTTGGTACACCATTTTGAAATTATATTTAAAGAAAAGGAACAAGAGATCGGTGTAGCTTGCATTAAATTTGAAGATGGCTTCGGTAACAGCAACCACGAATAATACGAATATGTTTACTTAAGAAATGTCACATCATTAGCACATAGTCGCCATCTATACAGTCATGGTGTGAAACCTTCATTGTATCACGGTCGAGTTAGTAAGAAATTCATTGCCATTTATGCCATCTATACGAGTACGGTATGCATTTGGCTGAATATCAAATGATATTGTGAAAGCACACGTTGTGAACTTTCATGGATGTGCTTTCATACTCAATCTATCTACAAAGTTTTTTTTTAAACTCGTATAGGTGGCATCAATCTAATGAAATGAATTCTCTTCAATAGAACAACATACATAGAACTCGGCTCTGATTGTACATATTGAATGTGGATACCACAGAAATGATACCCATCAACATAAACTCAATAGTACCTATTCAGTATGTGAATGATGACAGTTCAAACAGAAGAGTGTATAGGAGGCGTCAATGTGATTTTCGTTCGTTTATTATTCGTGGTCGGGAAATTCCAATCTTCAATTGGATAAATACACACACATACACACTTAGATTGAATGCATTTCATTTTCTTCGTTTCTAGAATCGAAACAATTTCTTTCTTATTTCTGCTTTGCATAGTTTATATGTGTTTTAAGATATTATGTAGGCTTGGCAATTGAACAATAAAAATTGCAATCATAAATCACACATGCGATTAATAATTTTATTCACAAATTGATCATCATTTGATCGCATAAATTTCTCTAGACTGCTGATAACATTTTTAATGTGACATTATTTCTATTAAATCATACCAGAATTATCGATGTAGCTTTCGAATGAATGAAAATTTATTAATAAATCGTATAGAAAAGTGAAGAAAAAAAACAACAACAACAACAATAATAAATATTCAAATTAATTGTTTGCCATAACAGCAAAAGAATATTAATTAATGTGTAAAATCTACTTAAGAAATCAAATTGAATTCTTAACTTAAGGATTAAAATTAAATAAACATACTATACAAATTTACAAATGAATTAATCTAGCGTTTTTCAATTTCAATTTCACTTGAAATTCTGATTCATTTACAATTTACAGATTATAGTTGATTTTCATTGAATACACAGAGGCATACATGTAAGTATCAGTTATGAATGTAAGTTAAATCGTTTATTTTTAACAGCAAAATATACATTTCAAGACATTGACGCCATCTATACGATTTATCAATGTGCGCTGACTATACCAACGGAAACGGCAAACAAATTTACGATTTGTCGTTTGCATTCCGTCACGGTTTATGTGCAATTCAGTGTATATATGATAGAGATCGCTTGCAATGTAACGTCGCATGACTTATGCCGTAGTACATTAATCAATCGTTGATGTTCTTGCCCACGGCATGAATGTCCAATGTGTGAACATTCACAATTTTGTTTGATATTCTTTTAAATTCACACCGTACACGTAGAGATGGCGTAAGTAACATTGCTACTGTAGCAATGAATTGAAAGGCTCCGAGGAAAAATGTTACACAGAAAAGTTCCGTGGAAAAATGTTCGGGAGCTAAATGGCAATGCCATTTAGCTCAGATAACCATTTGGCTAGCTAAGTGGCAATGTCATGTAGCTCAGATTGCCATTTAGCTCAAATTACCATTTAGCTAGCTAAGTGACAATGCCATTTAGCTCAGATTACCATTTAGCTAGCTAAGTGGCAATGCCATTTAGCTCAGATTGCCATTTAGCTCAGATAAGCATTTGGCTAGCTAAGTGGCAATGCCATTTAGCTCAGATTACCATTTAGCTAAGTGGCAATACCATTTAGCTCAGATTGCCATTTAGCTCAGATAAGCATTTAGCTAGCTAAGTGGCAATGCCATTTAGCTCAGATTGCCATTTAGCTCAGATAAGCATTTGGCTAGCTAAGTGGCATTGCCATTTAGCTCAGATTACCATTTAGCTAAGTGGCAATACCATTTAGCTCAGATTGCCATTTAGCTCAGATAAGCATTTAGCTAGCTAAGTGGCAATGCCATTTAGCTCAGATTACCATTTAGCTAAGTGGCAATACCATTTGCTAGATTGCCATTTAGCTCAGATTACCATTTAGCTAGCTAAGTGGCAATGCCATTTAGCTCAGATTGCCATTTAGCTCAGATAAGCATTTGGCTAGCTAAGTGGCATTGCCATTTAGCTCAGATTACCATTTAGCTAGCTAAGTGGCAATACCATTTAGCTCAGATTGCCATTTAGCTCAGATAAGCATTTAGCTAGCTAAGTGGCAATGCCATTTAGCTCAGATTACCATTTAGCTAGCTAAGTGGCAATGCCATTTAGCTCAGATTGCCATTTAGCTCAGATAAGCATTTGGCTAGCTAAGTGGCATTGCCATTTAGCTCAGATTACCATTTAGCTAGCTAAGTGGCAATGCCATTTAGCTCAGATTGCCATTTAGTTCAGATTACCATTTAGCTAGCTAAGTGGCAATGCCATTTAGCTCAGATTGTCATTTAGCTCAGATAAGCATTTAGCTAGCTAAGTGGCAATACCATTTAGCTCAGATTGCCATTTAGCTCAGATAAGCATTTAGCTAGCTAAGTGGCAATGCCATTTAGCTCAGATTGCCATTTAGTTCAGATTACCATTTAGCTAGCTAAGTGGCATTGCCATTTAGCTCAGATTGTCATTTAGCTCAGATAAGCATTTAGCTCAGATTACCATTTAGCTAAGTGGCAATACCATTTAGCTAGCTAAGTGGTATTGCCATTTAGCTCAGATTGCCATTTAGCTCCCAAACATTTTTCCACGGAACTTTTTTGTGTAACATTTTTCCTCGAAGCCTTTCAATTTGTTTGCAAATGCGACTTCGGAGGGAGTGGGCCTGGCTAGTTGGTTAGCTGACTTACTGGTTATCTGGTTGGCTCGTTAACTGGCTGGTTGGCTAGATCGTTAGCTAGCCGCCTGGCCTTTTTAATTACCTTTTCTGTAAAAATCGCACCTTTTTGTGTGGCACCTTTGAAAAGTGTTAATTCTTTTATATATTGAATTGATAAATCACAAACAAATGAAATAGTTGGCGAATATTACGATTTATTAATATTGTGATTTTAAACAAACATTATTTTTCATCATAATTCATCATTTAGAGTATGCTTTCCATTTTTTTGTTTTTTTTTTTGTTTTTTGTTTTTAATCATTTCATTGAATATTTTGTACGCAAAGTACTAAAATTAAATTTGTTAAGAGTTAATTTTTAAATTTTTGTTTTTAAATAAACAAATCACGATACATAAACAACGAATCTGTTAGCAAGAGATGATGCGTATCGGCGTATTGTGTATAGTTTTTAATTTTACCAGCTCTTTAAAATAAATATATCATTAACTTACAAAGTAAATTACAAAAAAAATTTAAAAAAAAAAATCAACATAATATACATTGGTGTTGTAATAAATTAGAGGGGAAAAATAAAACGATTGAGTATCGTAAAAGTAATCTGAGATATCAATGCGTATTTAAACGAAATTGAATATTCGTAATTACATTCAAATTGAATCGACAAATTGTCCAAAATTGAACATTTTGTTGTACTGAACGTATAATCGTGAATGAGAACGAAGTGTATGACTAATTGCTGTGGCAAACTGTAAGCATTTGGTAACGAAGAGATAAGAGGTGCTCTGAATCCTTCGATATTTTCAGTTCTGTTTTTATTTTTTTTTAATTTTTTTTTTTTGTTCAAATTTATCACTTTTGTAATCACATTTCTCATGACCAAGATATTTGCTTAAGCTCGAATCAATTAGTCCAACCATGAATTCTATTTCGATTGCAATGCTTTGGATAGCCGAATTTGTTTTTAATTGATTTTCTTTCCCCTTCGTTTTAAAAATCAAAACAAATGAAAAGAGGGGAAAAATATTGCTTGAACAGAAATCGAGCAATGAGAAAAAAACGAAGAAGTTGAATGAAAAGGAGAAGAATAAAGAAAAATAAATAAAAAAAAAAAAAAATCAGTCACACAAATTGCTTAACAAAAAATCACGCTTGGATTTGGATCCAAGTTAAACAAATTGGTTTTGAAAATGTATTGGTAACATATTCATTTAAAAATTGATTGGAATGCTGAATGTGCTGATTTGTTAAATTGTGTGAAATCTGAACAAATCATGAAGAACAAAAGAGTGGTATCGATTTCAAAACTGCACAAATATCAACGAATTGCATCTGAATCGTTGCATTAATGTAATCACAAACAAACGATTGTCATCTTTTAGTTGAGCTACTCGCTTGTTCTGCATCGTTGTTATTATTTGTGCCACTTAATTTTGGTTGTGCTCGATGATGATGACCGTTACGCTTATGTGCAGCATTCTTGTGACGATTACCACCGCGACGGCCATGATGACGACGTCGATCATTGTCCTCTTCATCTTCATTATCATCATCTTCATTTTTGGCCATTGTTGCATTTCGTAGTGCCAATGCAGCTGCTTGTCGGGCTTGATTCAATTGCTGCTCAGTTGGCGGTGGTTTGCTGGCTGATTTTTTACTCTTTCGTGGTTGCTGTGTTAATAATCAAAAGAAAATTATCAAAATTGAGAAATTTCATAAAAATATTTTGGATTTCATTGACGCCACCTATACGATTCAATGTACAATGTGTATAAGGTGTATTTGCAATTCAGTGTGCAATATAATAAAGATCGCTTGCAATGTAACGCCGAACAACTTTTGCCGTAGTACATTAATCAATCGTTGATGTACTTCGAGCACTGAGCCTTCACTGAACAACACACAAACAGTGCTACACTCATGCACATAAGATTGGCATTGTGAATGGAAGTGGTTAGAACTAATCAAATACAACAACAAAATCTATGGAGAGGCTCATTGCGCGATGTACATGCTACCATGGCATGAATGGTCACTATGTGAACTTTCACAAATTTGTTTGATATAACAGGTGTGCAATGCAGATGACCTAGTGCTGTTTTGTGGCTCAGAACAAGAACTACAAAACAGCATAAGCGATCTAGAAGCGGCTTGTATAAACTTTGGAATGACCATTAGCAGCTCAAATACAAAGGTTATGCATATACAGACGCGTCAGTAGCAAGTAAATTGCATGTTGAATGGTAGTGTGCTTGAGTAGGTGTCTCTATTCAAATATCTTGGCTGCATCTTCTCTGAAGATGGCAAGTTGGATAAGGAATTCGATCATCGCAGAGTGAATAGTAATAAAGTTGTTGCACAGCTTAGTTCGCATGTTTTCAATAAACGTGAGTTGAGTAAGGTGAAAAATTTGATGATTCATGGGTCAATCTTCAGACCAAATATCACGTATGGTAGCGAGGGCTGGGTCAATTTGAGCAATTTAATTCACGGCATGGAAGTGGCTGATATGAAAGTTTTGCGTATGATTTCGAATGTGTCACGTAGGAATCAATGGGAGAACAGAAATAAAAATGAGAAAATACGTGAAGATTTGAATGTGGAGTCGATTGACGAGGTTGCTAGAATGTCAAGATTGAGATGATTTGGTCATGTACAGCGTATGAATGAGTTTCGTTTAACGAAGTTAATTTTGAATGCTGAAGTGAATGAACCGAGAGGTGAAGGTAGACCGTGTAGACATTATTTGGATTCAGTCAAGAATGATTTGATTGAAAGAGGGTATGATTGGAATAGGGAAACTCAAGACCTGGTTCGAGAGAACCATCTGGAGAAGAATTGTTAGAGGGCTACCATTACAAGACAGACCAGACTCTGTAGGGCATTAATGGTCTATAAATGATTGTTGTTGTTGTTGTTATTGGTGTACAATGCCATGTAAATATTATAGGGCGCGTAGTAAGCTACTTTATGTAACTTTTATAGCGTAGATAGAGCGCGTAGTATTTTGGTTGCACAGCTTTGTTTGATATTCATTCATATTCATATATATCATACTAGTAGAGTTGGCGTAAGAGGCAATGAATTCCATATGCATTTTTTTTTTTTATAGAATTTCGGATTTTTACAATGTGTCCAAAATGTATAGAACGTCTATGCGATATAGCCAATAGACACGATATTATACGACACTAATATCTAAGATATTTACCTGAAGATGATGATATTTACGCAAACATAAGCGCAACTGAACGACAAATCTCGTATGCGGACTATACTGCAAAAATATTTTGCATATTGGTGCCGTATAGTATTCGTGTCAATTGGGAATATTGCACTGACGCTCTATAAATTTTTGACACGTTGTAAAAATTCGAAATTCTCTCAAATAAAATCGATAAAATAAAATCAAATAATTACTTCTTCTCTAGCATCTTCACTTTGAATTGAGATCACATTTGATTCATCTGCATTTGAATCGATAATTCCACCACGTGCCATTTGATGCATATACAAATTAGCCATGCGAACTTGAAGTGTTTTCATTTCGCTAGTTAATTGAAAATCTGGTGCATTTTTCAATTCAAGCGGTTGCGCAGCATCACGCAATGGTTCAGCATCTTTACATATTGGTTCACGACAAACTGGGCAACATGCCTGTATATTATGAATAAAATTGATTATTATTTATTTTTTTTTTTTTATTATATATTTCAACAATATTCACGTTTAATTGAAAAAGATTATCAACTTTTTACACATTTTACTATTTTCAATCACGAACAAATCGTTTTACAAATACAATGTAAAATGTAGTAAAAATTTGATTTTTAATTTAACCTGATATGGTTTAATGGTTTTTTGTTGCCATGTTGGTAATTTTTGTAATTCTTCATCATGATTCCGTTTTGATGCATCCAAATGACGTGCCAAACAATAACTGTGCAAATAATGATAGCATTCGGTTTTGGTAAATTCATCGCCACTTTGAAAACCATATAAGCAAACAACACATTGTCCAGTTGGTAAATTACTGTGGGTTAAATGTTCGCGAATTACTTCAATGAGATCAAAAACGACCGGTGCACCAATCGATTCAGTTAGCTTTGCATCAATAGCATGCCGAATATTTTCAATGCTTAAATCATCCAAACCACGCGGGCTACGTAATTGATATTTTGGTTCAACATCTGGATATCCTTTTGTAAATATTACTTGTAATGTAATGCAAACATATTGTGAATCAATTTCATCACCAACTGTTGGCAATACAATTGTTTCAATCATTTCAGGAACGCCGCTGTAATAGAAAAATTGTCAAATTCATTAATTATAAAAAATAATCAAATTAAATTATTACAATCAATAGAAATGATTTGAAAATTCAAAATGTATGGATTTACGTTTCGGCATTTTTGGTAATTTTGACATCGTCCATTAAAATTGCTTCCAATGATTCAACTTCGTCCAGTAGCCTAATGTTAAAAAAAAAGTATAAAAACAAATCAAGAAAATTCAACTTAAAACTTTTTTTTATTGCATTATCATTAAATCATTAATCAATTTTAAAATGTTAATGTAATCACTGAGGTTGTATAATTATTAATCGTGAATATATTTTTATTATTGCATAAAAAAAAAAAAAATACTTTCGACGTGATTTAATACTTACGCATCCATTTTGTGTGTGAATAAAAAGAAAAATACTAAATTTTTGTTTATAATTTGTTTATATCCTTGCGTTGTGAATAACAACAAAATTGCAAATTTTCGATGGAAAATAATAAACTTTTTATTCGATTGATTGATATGCGGTGCTTAATTCGCAATTTTGTGCCAAAATTTCAATTGATTAGACTGAGAGACAAAAATGTGCGCAAAGTATATGCAGCAAAATATAGAAATTTTTGTAAAAACGCATACACTTTTTTTTCTTTTTTTTTTCTTTTTTTTTTTTTTGTCAATCGCACAACTCAATCACAACAAATGCTCAAAAGGACCTGAATGCAGTTTTGATGTTCGGCCAGGCCAAAAGCATCAATTTCGATTTTTCATGCGCTCCCACTTACACCAACACCAACATATTAAAACCCATTTATCGCTGTCTCTGTTCACCAACAGCTCTTTATTGTGTGTATTTCAGCCACTTGATAATTTTACATAGACAAATATTATTTGCAATTCAATTTTCAGTGCGTGCATGTGTATGGGTGCGTGTCTGTGTATTATATAATTCATTGACTAGCTCTCTTATAGCCATTTTTTTTTTTACATGTATGGTTTTCATTCAAGTCAATACACGGACACATTCATATTCACCATATTCTGTCAAAAAATTTGTTTACACACAATATCCATGGCATGTTCAATACACAAATGCATTTGCACACACATTTATGGAATATTTAAGATCAAGACTTCTATTTTGAAAAAGAAAAAAAAAATTCCTTTTTCTTTTTTTTTTTTTAAAAAAAAAAAAGAAAAGTGACAAATGTTTTCTTTCATTCATTCGATCTTTTCCCCATTGGCATTAAATATTTGATGTTTATCATTGAATGAATTACCAAAATCACATGAATGGCAACTCTTATTATTTGGCATCAAACGTGTAAACCATCCGTAAATTGAGACAATTTTTTTAACACTGAACCATTTTCATTGTATTAATTGTTGTTGTTTTGGCGCCGAAATTCCAATTTATCATCTGTTTTGTATTCAACCGTAAAATAGTTGGCAGAAAATTTGTATAGTTATTGTAAATATTCATTGGAAAAAAAAAAAATGCCAATTTTTGTGAAAACGTAAGTATTTAAAAATTGTACTCCTTTTCATGAATAATCATTTTCCCGGTTGATGAATTTTGTTCGTAAAAATCTCAATAGAAATATGTCGGTGTTTATGTTGTTTTTTTTTTTCTCTCGGTTGTTAGTGTTCAAAAATTGAGGTTAAATCATATCAAACTAAACGTCATTCGTATATTGTGAAATTATTTGCGTTTTCTTAGAGGCTGGTTGTGTTTTATTATTTCGTTGAAAGAAATTCAAATAAAAAAATCACAAAAATTAATAATATTTTGCCTCAAATGAAATGCAACGCAATTTATCATTGAATTGATTAAAAATTTCAAGAAAATAAAAAATAAAATTGCGTGATTCATTGAAAAAGTAGTAGAAAAATGCCACCGCCAAGAAAATTCGCAAAAAAATCTGATTTGAAACCATCTAATTCGGCTACCACATCAAAGTATGGTAAGTTTTTAGGAAAATTTTAATTACAATATTTTGCCGCATAAACAATGTTTCTGTGTATCATTACGAATAAAACATGAATTTATCACAATTTCATTGAAAATAATTTTTCCAGATAAAAAAAATCAAACCAATGTATATGCTGATGATGATGATAGTTCACAGAGTAGTTTTGATGAAGATGGTGGTATACCAGCGGCAGCCGCAAAAAATGCGGAAAAATATGATGAAACAGTAAATGAAGATGAATATGGTGCAAAAGATTATCGATCACAAATGGAATTGAAAATTGATCATGCATCACGACCAATATGGGTTGCACCAAATGGCCATATATTTTTGGAATCATTTTCACCCGTTTATAAGCATGCACATGATTTTTTAATTGCAATTTCAGAACCAGTATGTCGTCCCGAACATATTCATGAATATAAATTAACAGCATACAGTTTGTATGCAGCCGTTTCTGTTGGCTTACAAACAAATGATATTATTGAATATTTAAAACGTTTAAGTAAAACATCAATACCACAAGGTATTATTGAATTTATTCAATTGTGTACATTATCATATGGTAAAGTAAAATTGGTATTAAAACATAATAAGTATTTTGTTGAAAGTCCACATCCGGAAATTTTACAAAAATTATTAAAAGATCCAGTCGTTCAAAAATGCCGTTTAAAACGTAATGAAGATGGTGATGAATTTATTGTTGGTGCACAAGATAAATCGAAAACAATTTTATTTAATCAAAAATCACAAAATAATACAGCAACCGGACAAACTGATGAAAAATCAACAACTGTTGATGGTGCAACAACTGTTCCCGATGATATTACCAAATTTTATGATAAAATTGACAATGAAGACGATGATGAAAATTTAAATTTAAATACAGTTTCATTTGAAGTTAATCAAGAGAAAATTGAAGTATTACAAAAGCGATGCATTGAAATTGAACATCCATTGTTGGCCGAATATGATTTTCGTAATGATACAAATAATCCGGATATAAATATGGATCTGAAGCCGGCCGCAGTACTTCGTCCATACCAAGAAAAGAGCTTACGGAAAATGTTTGGCAATGGACGTGCTCGATCGGGTGTTATCGTTTTACCATGCGGTGCTGGTAAATCACTGGTATGTTTATTTCTTTATAAACATAGGTTCTGACACAGGGTTCTCCCCCCTCCCCCCATCCCCTCTAAAATCACAGGGTTCTGCCTAAAGAATTGCTCAATATTATTCCCAATTGTTGGGGTTTTTGAATAATTTCAAGACAATTTTCTACTTACAACATATAGAATGGAGTCCAAAGGATCCCCTTTGGATTTTAATTGAATCGGAATCTTCTTGAGCTCGACGATGTCAGAGCTTATGTTCATAATTTTCATCAAAATGAGGAAATTCTTATTAAATTTTTTCAAATTCTTTTTGTATTTTTTTTTTTTCGTATTAGGTCGGTGTCACCGCATGTTGTACAGTACGAAAACGTGCTTTAGTTTTATGCAATTCAGCTGTATCAGTTGAACAATGGAAGCAACAATTTAAAATGTGGTCAACAGCTGATGATAGTATGATTTGTCGTTTTACATCTGATGCAAAGGATAAACCAATGGGTTGTGGCATTTTAGTTACAACATATTCAATGATAACGCATACACAAAAACGTTCATGGGAAGCTGAACAAACAATGCGTTGGTTACAAGAGCAAGAATGGGGCATTATGGTACTTGATGAAGTTCATACAATTCCAGCAAAAATGTTTCGTCGTGTATTGACAATTGTTCAAAGCCATTGTAAACTTGGTTTAACCGCAACATTATTGCGTGAAGATGATAAAATTGCTGATTTAAATTTTTTAATTGGACCAAAATTATATGAAGCAAATTGGTTAGAATTACAAAAGAAAGGTTATATTGCACGTGTTCAATGTGCTGAAGTATGGTGTCCAATGAGTCCAGAATTTTATAATGAATATTTAACAACAAAAACATCAAAAAAATTATTACTTTATGTAATGAATCCATCAAAATTTCGTGCCACACAATTTCTTATTAAATATCATGAGCAACGTGGTGATAAAACAATTGTATTCAGTGACAATGTATTTGCATTAAAACATTATGCAATTAAATTAAATAAACCATACATTTATGGTCCAACATCACAAAATGAACGTATTCAAATATTACAAAATTTTAAATTCAATCCAAAAGTGAATACGATTTTTGTGAGTAAAGTTGCTGATACAAGTTTTGATTTGCCTGAAGCAAATGTACTCATTCAAATTTCATCGCATGGTGGTTCACGGCGTCAAGAAGCTCAACGTTTGGGCCGTATATTGCGTGCAAAAAAAGGTGCCGTTGCTGAAGAATATAATGCATTCTTTTATACATTGGTATCACAAGACACTATGGAAATGAATTATTCACGTAAACGTCAACGTTTTTTGGTGAATCAAGGTTATAGTTATAAAGTGATTACACATTTAGCCGGAATGGATAATGATCCAGATTTATTTTATAAAACACGCGAAGAGCAAGGACATTTATTGCAACAAGTACTTCAAGCATCGGATATTGATTGTGAAGATGAACGATTACCGGGTGAAGGTGGTTTTTCGGGTAATCGAGGTACTGGCAATAGACGTACTGGTGGTCTTAGTTCTGTATCTGGTGGCGATGATGCCGTTTATTATGAACAACGACGAAAAGCAGCACACAATGTTCATCCATTATTTAAGAAATTTAGAGGATAAAATTTATTTACGATTTAATGCCGATTAAATAATAATGGTCGTTTCACAATGAAATTTAATAAAAACCATTCATTTTTTTTTTCAAAATATGGGTTTTTTTTTATTAAAGTGAGAGTTCGTTTTTACTATTTTTTTTATATATTATTTTCAGCTATTGTCTTAAGAAAAAAAAAATTCAATTCTAAATTTTGCACATTTTATTGATTCACAGTAAAAGTGAAAGTGGCTTGCAAGAATGGGGAATTGTTGAGCTTCAAGGTGATTTGGAAGTGCGTGGCGATGAAATGATGGAAAATCAATTTATAGGCGATTTAAACTATGATAAATATGGGCAACCGGTAAGTTTCAGGCACTGAATTCACGTTCAGCCGGCTCCAAAAGATGCTCAAAAATGATTTCTCTCTCTATCCGTTGTGTTTTTTTTTTTCATAAATTCAAAATTTTGCTAAAATTTTTCTTTAAGAAATTTCTTGATAATTTTTGATTCAAATCTAACTAAGACATTTGCCATAAGAAATCCACTAAAATTATCATTTGATTCCAGATTTTGATCATTGGTCATCATATTTTGCATGGCAAGGAGCATAAAATGGAAAAACCGTATGCTGTTTTGGAAAAATGTATTCGGGATACTGATGCGACTGAAGCTAATGAAATGGATTTAAATCAAACGTCAAATCTTGATACAACAACAAATCGAACTGTTCTTGATTCAACAATTGCCATTGAGCACAAAAGTCAAACAACAACCGAGTATCGTGTTCGAGCTATTGTTCGTAAAAAATTGGTGTTTAAAACACGACCGAAACCGATCATTGCCAATGTTGCTAAAACTGTCTAAGGATTAAGATTAATTACAAAGAAAAATTATGTTAAAAAAAAAAATGCTGAAAAAATGAAAAAAAAAAAAACAAATGATTAAAAATGTCCGTATGCTTGTGTTTATTATAAATCATAAATGAGGTACATCAACAATATCTTTCATCTGAATTTTTTCAAAATTGAATTGTAACAAAAATCAATAAATGGGAATTAATTCATTTGGATTTGAATAACTTTATTACTTTTTTTTTTTTCAAAAACTATTCATAATTATTGCAAAGATTAAGTAATGCATTCTGATTAATTCAATTTATTTTGCAATAAATTGAAGTTGTTCATTTCCATATCTATAATCAAAGAATAGTTCTTCACCTGGTTGAATGTTTCGAGCTGCATATACACCAATACGATGATCGCCATTGACCATTGTGACTTTTGCATAGCAATTTGGATTGAATGAATGATTTGCAAATCGCATTTTATTTCCTTTACATTTGGCATCGATGACAAATTCATTATTTAAATTGAATAGGAAACTGCACATGTATTTATCATAAACTTTGCCACGACGATCGGCTTCTTCCTGTGAAATAATTTCACCACAATACTCAGAAATGAATTCATTCTTTTGGGCGCTATCTTTTAAAAATATTCCCCAACCGGCAACATCAGACGGTGCCATCAACAAATGCTTTTTCATGCCACGTTGAATATTAATATTTTTGCATGTGATTGTTGTTAAATTAAATTGATCAGCGCCACATGTTTGACACAAATCTGGATCACATTCACGTACGGCCAAAAAGCATGGACAATGCTTTGAATTGCATTGTGCTTTACAACGACAACCAGGAAATCGATGCTGACAATCATTGCTACAATTACAAAATTTTTCACAAAAAGTATTATTTTGTACACATGAACATGAATCATCACAGGCACCCTTGTGATTACATGGTGAATAATTGTAATAATTATTTAATACTGAATCCTTTTTTGCTATTAAGAATTTACGATGATTTTGTTTTGGGAGATTATTTTTCTTTTTATTCATCGACGGTGTATAATCAAGTGAAACATCTACGGGAACACCTTCTTTCTGGGCAAATTCATATACCTGCAATATTCATGATTATGTTTTAGACTTACTGGAAGATCCAAAATAGATAATCATTCAATCGTTACCTGTTGGCATGTCTTTGTTAGCATAGTTTGAGCAATTGCACAGTAATTATTCAAATAAACATTGTGTAGAGCACGGAACAACGATTGATCTGAACCAGTCCATTCACATTCATCATTCTTGCTGCACAGTAGCTCGACCAACGATGTCAAATTAACCGTATTTGTGGTTGATGTTGATGGGCCGTCTTTTGATGCTGGCGCAACAAAAACCTTGCTATCGCTGCTATTGCTATCATTATTGTTATCGAAACTCGCTTCATTCCCTGAAATCATTGGCGAAGTTTTTGTTTGTTTGGATTTTTCCTTTAAGAAAATCAAAATGCACTTGTGAACACTTTTTAATTGACGATAAATTCCTCTGAACAATTCAATTTACAAAAAAAAGTCCATCTTAAATAGTCTTACTCACCATATGCATGTAACAAAATTTACCGCATCGTTCGCTAAATAGTTTTAAATCATTCACGCGAGTATGATTCAATTTTGGCTCTGGCCATCCTGTTAAACAATTCAATAAAAACATTATGTTTATAGTAAACTGTCAAATAATGAACATTCTCTTGATAAAAAAAAAAAAAGAAATACACTTACGATGCAATAAACAATCATATTTGAAACATCGTCGGCAAAATAATGAATGATATGAATGTAATGCTTGTTCACGTGACACACTTTTTGCATCCGGACCATCAATGTTTGGGGTAAATTTCGGTGGCCGCTGATTGGTTAAACCGATGTATCTGAAGTGCGAGAAGAAAATAAATTCAGAAGTCCGATAATGTTTTTTTTTTTTTTTTTTTTTTTTATTTTCTTCATCCATCATGCATATACTTTTCTTTCAATTCATCTTCGGTGCCTTTGTGTGGAAATCTTCTGCTGATTGCTTTAAAAATGTCATTGCATGGAAATGATTTTAGCGTCATCGGATTCTCTTCATTTTCATCGTTAATTAAGTGAGAATCAGATGTATTGCTTGGCGAATTTCCTTGATTATCCACTTCATTGGTTTTTTGATATTTCATCAAAGCGTCGACCAATTCAATGAACATTGCACTATTTAAATATGCATTTACTTCGTCACCATGAACGCAACCATTGTAATTTTCAATAAGTTCTTCAAAAAATTCAATGTCTTTGTCGAGCACATCATCGCCCATATATGGAATATTTGTTAATTCGGTTGAATCTTCGACCATGAGATTTTGTTGAATCGGTGCCCACATATACATTGTTGGTAGCGGTTTTTCATCTGGAATCGAATGAATTGCCGCATATTGCACATGGCCTAATTGTTTATAGAAAATTTTAGAATTTTTATTTATTGATGAACCTAACCTTTCTTTATATGATGCATCTGTACTGTTTTTTTTTTTAATTTTAAAACCACATATTCAATCAACTCACCATCATTTGATCTGGAAACAGGTTGTTTTTTGGTTTTAACATGCGATGAATTAACGATATTTGTTTCGAATGTTAACTGTGATTTCTTCCATTCAATAACTTCTTTTTCTTCATGCTTTTTGATATTATTCCTACAAAGTATCCATTGAATTGATTTGATTTTATTGAATGTTTTAACACTTTTTACAATACTAACCAGTTCTGCAACCATATCATTTCGATCTCTTTGGCATATATGTCTTTTTTTCGCTCACATATCGCCTCATATTCTGAATAAACTTTACTTTTCCAATCAATATCCATTGTTTCATCACTTTGGGATGCCATTTTTTCAATGAAATTACAATTATCAATTGATATGGTTTTTATAAAATGAAAAAAAAATCTTTGAAATTTGTACACATTCACACTTAGTTTACAAACATAAAATAAATTTAAATATTAAAACATTGCGAAGAGAAAAAGTCTGTGGTTGCTTGATTTGTGCGCGCTTTGGAATAACGTTTTTTTTTTTGCCTCAAACTCAACACACAACTATAATATTCACTTTGTATATTGGATTTGGAATGAGTGTCACGGACACACACACAAACGTAAAGAGAAAGAGAGAGAGAGAAAGAGAGGGAGAGAAAGAGAGAGAGAAAGAGAGAGAGAGAGAGAGAGAAAGAGAGAGAGAGATAGACTCAATTGTATTGCTTTTCATTGGCATGCCATAGTAATCCGTGTGACTAAAATGATCTTTGACTATGCTTGCTCACATTGCTACTGAAATGAAATTGTCAGAGTAATAATTGAGAAATCCAGGAAAAAAAAATACGATTTTTTATTCAACAATCTCCGTCTCAATTGAGTTTTATTTAATTTTACAAATTGATCGAAAACGATGACAAAAAAAAAAAATTAAACAAAATATTTGCTACAATTTAAACAAAAAAATTAAATAAATGTAAATCGAATGTCTAACATAATGCATATGATGATAAGTCTGAATGAAATAATTTCAATTGAAATTGTGTAAAAAAAAAAAAAAAAAAAAATAATTATAAAAATTCCATTTCACGTTCGATGCCAACGAATTTAAGTTGCTCCGTTGGTCCATATCTATAGTCGAAGAATAATTCTTCTCCTGATTGAATGGCACGTTTTGCAAATATACCAATACGATGATCGCCATTCACCATCATCACTTTAGCATAGCAATTCGGATTGATTGAATGATTTGCAAATCGAATTTTGTTCCCTTTCCTTGTTGCATCAACGACAAAATCATTGTTTAAATTGAATAAGAAACTGCACATGTATTTATCATAAACTTTGCCACGACGATCGGCTTCTTCCTGTGAAATAATTTCACCACAATACTCGGAAATGAATTCATTCTTTTGGGCGCTATCTTTTAAAAATATTCCCCAACCGGCAACATCAGACGGTGCCATCAGCAAATGCTTGTGCAGTCCACGTTGAACACTGATATTTTTGCATGTGATTTTTGTTAAATTGAATTGATCAGCGCCACATGTTTGACACAAATCTGGATCACATTCACGTACGGCCAAAAAGCATGGACATTGCTTTGTATTGCATTGTGCTTTGCAACGACAACCAGGAAATCGATGCTGGCAATCACTGCTACAATTACAAAATTTCTCGCAATAATTTTCCGATTGAACACATGAACATGAATCATCACAAGGGCCCTTGTGATCGCATGGCGAGAAATTGTACACATGATTTGGCGCATTGTCTTTTCGTGATGTGCCAAAGAATTTACGGCAGTGTGTTAACCATTGCTTTTGACGATTTTTCTTCTTTTTACGCGGCGGCGTATAATCAAGTGAAACATCCTCGGGAACACCTTCTTTCTGGGCAAATTCATATACCTGCAATATTCATGATTATGTTTTAGACTTACTGGAAGATCCAAAATAGATAATCATTTAATCGTTACCTGTTGGCATGTCTTGGTTAGCATGGTTTGAGCAATTACACAGTAATTATTCAAATAAACATTGTGCAGAGCGCGGAACAACGATTGATCTGAACCAGTCCATTCACATTCATCATTCTTGCTGCACAGTAGCTCGACCAACGATGTCATATCGTCTGTATTTGTGGTTGATGTTGATGGGCCATCTTTTGATGCCGGCGCAACAAAATCCTTGCTATCGCTGCTATTGCTATCATTACTATCTTCGGAACTCGCTTCATTCCCTGAGTCCATTGGCGGAGTTTTTGTCTTTGTTGCTGCCAATTTCTCTTTCATGCCATCCTATTTGTGAGAACAAACAAAAAATCGTTTTAGTAAATTCAAAGATTCAGACTACTTCAAGAACTTGATATTTAGATTTTTTTTTGTTTTTATTTACCAAAAGCATATAGCATTTACTGCTGCATGGCTCGCTAAATGGCTTCAAATCCATAAAACGGCGTCGATTCAAATTTGGACCAGGGTGACACGTTTGCAATCCTATTTTACAATTCGATTAAATCATTATTGATTTGTAAAATTTAAACAAAAATTTAAATGAATTCCATCTGATGTATTCAACTGAAGAATATGCAAGAAAATAATTTATTCAGAAAAATATAATTTTTAGTGAAACAAAATTTCACCAAATTCAAAAAATAAATCCAAATAAATTAAAAAGATGAATTTATGATTAAAATGAAAAGAAAAAAGAAAATAAATCATAGAGGAAAATGTTGAATATAAATTGATGTTGATCAGTGTTTTGTATTAATGCGAACAATGCCATACACATAGACTTGCAATTGAAATCATAATAATTTACCACTAATGTATGCATTCTGATGAACAAAATATTATTCAAAAAGCAGCTTCTTTTTAATAATTTAAGCTGATGAAATAAAAGCGGATGACATTTGAAAAGTAAACAAAAAAAAAAAAAAAAAAAAAAATGAAAATTTTCAAAATAAAATGAGAAAAAAAAACAAGGAGATATTGATGAATTAAAGAAAAATCAATAGAAATAAAAAGTAAAATTTGTAGAGAATAATTGATTGGTGCAAATATATTTGGCTGCATCAATGAAACTCACCATGAATTTGGTGGCCTGTTGGTTTTTTTATTCGTTTTCACAATGTGATGTGCAAATTGTGTTTTTTGAATTCAATTGAATAAAACACGCACGAAAAGCGAATTAAAATAGAAAACAATATTGGGTGAGAAGAAAGAGATCTTGTGTTTCAAAAGAGATTTTCAATTTATGCACTGCAAATCGAATCAATTGTCCAATGTTTGCTGGCAATAGCTAATCCATCAAAAACTACCAAATGTTGTTAAAAGAAACAAATTGTCGAAAATGTTCAGTTTACTTACGATGCAAAAAGCAGTCATATTTAAAGCATCGTCGACAGAATAATGTGTGATACGAATGGAGCGTCTGTTCACGTGACACATTTTCAGCTTTTGGACCATCGATGTTTGGCGTACATTCCGGTGGACGTTCGGGATCGATGCGTTCAGTTAATTCGATGTATCTGTGGAAGATAAATATATAAAATTGGGATGAATTAATATTTTCTATTATTTCGAAGAAAATTCGCAAATTATCATACTTTTCTCTTAAATCCTCCGGACTGCCTTTGTCTGGAAATTGTTGACTAATTGCTTCGAAAATGCCCCAACATGGGAATGGTTTCTTATCATTATTCTCATCAATGATTTCTGATGAGGTGGATTCTTTCGGTGCCGATTTGTCCGATTCATCTGTGCAATCAATCTCTATCGGTGTATCAAGCGGTGCAGGCGGTGGTAATGATGTGTCATTCTTTGCTTTCGGTGTCATTGGTTTTTTGGCATTTTTATCATCACCATTATTAATTGATGGTCGACCGCGCAATTCACGAGGTAAATTTTCACGACCATCGCCATTTGGCTCTTGATAATTCAATAATGTATTCACCAATTCGATAAATGATGCATCGTCCAAATAACCATTATCTTTGTCCCCGTGAACTCGGCCATCATAGTTTTTAATCAATTCTTCAATGAATGTGCCATCTTTATCGAGCACATCATCGCCCATGTATGGAATATTGTGAAGCTCCGTTTCATCTTCGACCATGAAATTTTGCTGAGTTGGTGCCCACATGTACATTGTTGGTATTGGTGTAACAGCCGGAATCGAACGTATTGGCACATGTTGTACACTACCTAATTGTTCACAGAGAATTTCAGAATTTCAATTGTTTTTTTTTTTCACCAAATTTCTATTAACTGTATCTCATTCGAAACATTTCCCTCTCATTTTTCGTTATTTTTCTTCTTTCTTTGTTTAAAATTGTTTCTGTCGTTAATTAGCTTTCTACCAACATAACCTTTCATTTTTAGTTTTTTTTTTTGCACTTATTTTTCATTGTTATTTCCATTTATAACATTCGCCCCAATAATTTAAACATTAAAAATAGTTAAATAGACTCACCATCAGCCAATGTAGAAGTGGCCCGTTTCATTGAGTTGACATGTGGTGGATCATTAGTTTTCGGTTCAAATGTTAAAACCGATTTATTCCATTCATTATGCTCTTCTTCGCCATACTCTTTGACTTTGTTCCTATACAAAGTAAACAATTTTAAATTCAATGTTTCGAATTTACTTGACTTTTGAATATTCATTTCATTTTCACTATTTTTTTTTTTTTTTCTTTTATTTTAACAATACATACCAGTTTTGACTCCATGCCATTTTGGCTTCATCGGCACGTTTATGTCGCTTTTGTTTACATATTGATGCAAATTCAGTTTTAACTTTTCGTTTCCAATCAATACCAATTTTACCAGTATTTTTAGATGCCATTATTTTGTTGTGAACGCACTTAAATCCCAATCAAATGAATTTCATCAAAAAAAAAAAAATCACTCAAAATGGTTAAAATTAAAAAAAAAAAAAAAATCAACCATTAATTCTTATTTTTAAAAAAATAAAATGTATATATTAAAACAATGGAAGCAAAAATCTGTATATATATTGTTCAAACGTTGATCTGACTGTAATTTGTGCGCTCAGGCAAAATAAGCGCCGTTTGTCAAATGTTTTCCCGCAAAATAAATGCAAAACACAAATGACATTTCGTCTCGTCTCGTCTTGCCTTTGGATTGAGTGTAGCATGCACATACACATAAACATGAACGTAGGTAATGGTTGGGATGTTTTGAAACTTCTGCTTTTGTATGCGTGCATTCGAATGTGTGCGTTTTAACAATGTATTTGTATTGTCGGTGCATTCAGTGTATTTGTTTCATCTATTATGTTTTGGTCCCAAATGTCATATATACATACGGAATTCGCATTAGAGAACCCCAAAACGATAGTCGGTTAAAAATATGTTTTGAGATTTGATAAAAATGTCCTATCTTACTTCAAAAATGAATTCTTTTTTTTTGCACCAACAGTTACGGTATTTTGGCAGAAAATCGATAAAATATACAAAAATTGATCTGTCGATACTAACGGTCTCTTAATATTAAAAAAAAAAAAAAGATAATTTAATTCTGGCATTATTTGGGGTGCTGAGTCTGAAGGGTTTGGGGGCCAGACGCCTGTAAAGGGCGAAAAATCGAGTTTTCATCAAATTCTAACTTCTAAACCGTTGAGAATTTCACACTTCGGTGTCTTCGGCAAAGTTGTAGATCTTATCGAGGCTAAAATGTTTTCCGAAAACACCACCCCCTTAACTAAATGCCCTTTATAGTTTATCAAAAAGTGTATGATTGTATACCAAGAGCCAATTTATGGTCAGTTTTGAGTGAATATGGAGTGAATGGTTCCCTTCTGGGGGCAATTAAGAGTTTGTATAAATGCTGTGAAGCCGCTGTGAGAGTGGATGGTGAATTGAGTGAATGGTTTGAAGTGCGAAATGTTCTCCGACAGGGCTGCACAATTTCACCTCTTTTATTCCTAATTTATATGGATAAATTGATTAAGTCAGCTAAACTGAGGGGTAATGTAGTAGTGGGGGGAAATATTATCTCTGCTCTTGCATATGAAGATGACCTAGTGCTGTTTAGCGGCTCAGAACAAGAGCTACAAAACAGAATTAACGATCTAGAAGCGGCTTGTAAGAACTTTGGAATGACCATTAGCAGCTCAAAAACACTATCATGTATATAGGGAAAAATCGGAAGCAAGTGAATTGTGTGCTGAATGGTAGTGTACTTGAGCAGGTGTCTCAATTCAAATATTCACTATAAATATGTTCATAATGTATAATGACATTACGAATCGATATCTAGATGGCGCTAAATATGTTAGTCAAAACAATTCTCATATAGAAGGATATCTTATTCGAGAGATGGCGTAAGAAAAGAGAATTTCTTGGCTTAAGCGACCTCGATGATTCATTAATTAAGTTTTCATAAATTTAGGTCTTTTGAAATGCGTAAGTATTTTCCGAAAAGTAAAAATCATTGAGTATTTTTTTTTTTTTTTCAACAATTTTCGTCTCAATTGAGTTTTATTTATTGCGATCGAAAACGACGACAAAAAATATAAATAAAAATAATATAAAACAAATTGTAAAACGATAATACAATTCAATAGTTGTATATAGTCAACGCAATAAAATTTATAAAAATTCCATTTCACGTTCGATGCCAACGAATTTAAGTTGCTCCGTTGGTCCGTATCTATAGTCGAAAAAGAGTTCTTCTCCTGGCTGAATGGCCCGTTTTGCAAATATACCAATACGATGATCGCCATTCACCATCATCACTTTTGCATAGCAATTCGGATTGATTGAATGATTTGCAAATCGAATTTTGTTCCCTTTCCTTGTTGCATCAACGACAAAATCATTGTTTAAATTGAATAGGAAACTGCACATGTATTTATCATAAACTTTGCCACGACGATCGGCTTCTTCCTGTGAAATAATTTCACCACAATACTCGGAAATGAATTCATTCTTTTGGGCGCTATCTTTTAAAAATATTCCCCAACCGGCAACATCAGACGGTGCCATCAGCAAATGCTTGTGCAGTCCACGTTGAACACTGATATTTTTGCATGTGATTTTTGTTAAATTGAATTGATCAGCGCCACATGTTTGACACAAATCTGGATCACATTCACGTACGGCCAAAAAGCATGGACATTGCTTTGTATTGCATTGTGCTTTGCAACGACAACCAGGAAATCGATGCTGGCAATCGCTGCTACAATTACAAAATTTCTCGCAATAATTTTCCGATTGAACACATGAACATGAATCATCACAAGGGCCCTTGTGATCGCATGGCGAGAAATTGTACACATGATTTGGCGCATTGTCTTTTCGTGATGTGCCAAAGAATTTACGGCAGTGTGTTAACCATTGCTTTTGACGATTTTTCTTCTTTTTACGCGGCGGCGTATAATCAAGTGAAACATCCTCGGGAACACCTTCTTTCTGGGCAAATTCATATACCTGCAATATTCATGATTATGTTTTAGACTTACTGGAAGATCCAAAATAGATAATCATTTGATCGTTACCTGTTGGCATGTCTTGGTTAGCATGGTTTGAGCAATTACACAGTAATTATTCAAATAAACATTGTGCAGAGCACGGAACAACGATTGATCTGAACCAGTCCATTCACATTCATCATTCTTGCTGCACAGTAGCTCGACCAACGATGTCATATCGTCTGTATTTGTGGTTGATGTTGATGGGCCATCTTTTGATGCCGGCGCAACAAAATCCTTGCTATCGCTGCTATTGCTATCATTACTATCTTCGGAACTCGCTTCATTCCCTGAGTCCATTGGCGGAGTTTTTGTCTTTGTTGCTGCCAATTTCTCTTTCATGCCATCCTATTTGTGAGAACAAACAAAAAATCGTTTTAGTAAATTCAAAGATTCAGACTACTTCAAGAACTTGATATTTAGATTTTTTTTTGTTTTTATTTACCAAAAGCATATAGCATTTACTGCTGCATGGCTCGCTAAATGGCTTCAAATCCATAAAACGGCGTCGATTCAAATTTGGACCAGGGTGACACGTTTGCAATCCTATTTTACAATTCGATTAAATCATTATTGATTTGTAAAATTTAAATAAAAATCTAAATGAATTCCAACTGATGTATTCAACTGAAGATGTGCGAGGAAAAGATGTTTTAACAAAAAAAAAAAAAAAAAAAAATGTAAAAAAAAACAAATTGCAACAAATTCAAAAAATAAATCAAAATAAAATCGACAGATGAATGTGTGAATCGAATGATAGTGGTTGAAATTTAAAAGCAATTCATTTAGCGCAATGAGAATTGATAATGTTTGTTAGTATTGATTGTTAAATAAATCATCCATTTGGATTTTCAAATTGATAGTTTCGATCGCATATCATTCATTATTATTCACGATTTGCCAAAAATAAGTGAATTGTAACGAAAAATATGTCAATCAATATGTGTTATGTAGAGTGAGGTGTTTCCGAGAACTAAAAATTAAAAAAGTGGGTGGCTTGAATTAAAGAGTACAAAATTCTATGTCAATTGATAGTATTCACAAATCGTTGCAATTGATATTCACACTTCCCGAAGCAAAAAATGAATTTTATTATTGCTCCTCGTATATATAGAAACGAACCTTTAGTTGACATATCTGAAGCACATTTCAAAAACATCAAACGTAAATACAAAGTTCGTTGTTTTAACTGTTTTCTGTATTTACAGCAGATTTTCTCTTGCTTTAGGAATCTCATTTGATGCGATTTTATTTTATTTTATTTTATCAAAATATGAATAATGTGTATCATATTTGAATTTGTGCGTGGAGAAATTTTTTCAAAGCATTGTCATTATGTTCATGTTCTTGATAAAAAAAAAAACAATCAAAGTGAAATGGTTTCATATCAGTATATCAATAGAGAATAGAACGACGAGATAAAATGATTCTCATCTGTGACAAATGCACGGTGGATGTTATTATGAATAGTGTTTTACTTTGTGATCATGGCTAATCTGTTTATTTCAAATATATCATTCAATGAATTCTTTGTGATCGTTTGAAAATTTTTGATTGCTTTGGAATATTCATAGCAGGCGACCATTTGTTTATGAACAGTCACATTGATACATACATACAATGCATTCATTTCAAAGGAATAAAAATTATCCAGTGGTATTTCAAAATGTGTCAAGTATTCGATTCGATGTTATGTTGATTTGTTACTGTTAGTTTTAGATAAAGTTCGACTCAAATCATCCAAATTTTACAAATCACTGTCATTCAAGGATGAGATTTTGACCAAGCCAGTCGCTAAGATTAAATTGAAATTTAAATTATCAAATCAAATGTTCTTGTGATTCGAAGCAAATTCATTACTTTTTACTGGATTAAAAATCAAATTGGAATTGATCTATTTGCGAGAGTGGCATATCGAATGGTGTGATTTTGTGAACTCTGTATTCGTGCGTTTTTCTATAGTTGATTTTTTTTGGTAATTATTTAACAATTGCAAAAAATTCTCAGTGAATTTGTGTTCAATTTTGAATACTGACCGATTTATATAGATTTAATGCTGTGCCTATTTGTCTCTAATTGTGCTAATTATTTATTTTATTTTAGTCTTTGTTTCATTTTACTTATTTCAATGCAGTTTTTGGTTCAAAGTTGTTTAGTTTAATTGGGATTTTGGTTTTCTTCCTTCTTTCTTTTTCTTTAAATTCGATGAAATTTAACACGTTCAGTAAAGAGACAAAAACCAACACACAGAAAATGAATTATAATTTAAGATTTATGAAAATTATAAGAGTGAATAGATTGAAGAGCGATAAAACGTGCTAGTTTATGTTAATTACAACCAAACATTTCAAATCGCATGAAAAATATGCAATTTTCTATTCGGTTTTTTTGTTTTAGCTTTGTTTTCGTGCAACTGATTTAGCTTTGTTTTCGTGCAACTGATCGCCAAAATTGATTACCAAAAATGAATGAAGAATGATTTTTTTTTTTAAGTTTAAATAGTGTTGGTTTTTGAACTAAATCATATGTGTCTATGTTTTTTTTTTAATAGGAAAATGGCGAATCGTTTCAAGCCATCCATGCCAGCGAAGGGAGAAACGAAAGATGAGATTACAACAGTCAAATGTGCATTGAATACAATCATTCGCCCACAATTTCGGGAAGCATTGATTAATAAAATGACGGAATTGAGCTTTCAAGCCACTTTAATTTGCGTCTTGGGATCATTGCTATTTTTATTTGAAGTGCAAAAGGCGTATGAACATAGGCGTCGAGAATAATGATTTCGCATTCTTCGGTGAAAGTGGAGAAGAAAAGATCAAGCTCTGCTTTCAACAAGTGCTATGGCATAACAATCAGCCGCCAAAAATGAAAAAGTCAAAGTAAAGACCACGAGGAAAAAAACCACGTGGACCACGACCAGAGATGAAACGAATTGACCCAGATTTCAAAGCAATTGCCGAAGGTCTTGACGACAATCATCGTATCGATTGGCCCAATAACAACGATTTCAGCAATGGCCTCAAACATTTGACCAATTAATACACAGACAATGTAGTCACTAATTTACATACGCATAGAAAGAAACACTTTATTCAGTATTTGAAACTGAAAATGTAAAAATTTACTCTAAAAACTGGGAATTAAACCAGGAATGCTCTGTGATTTGGCATCGTGACGTCGTGGCTGCAAAGAACATTCTATTGAAAGGTAAGGCTAATTGATTGAAAATGCAATTGAATGATTGCTTAAGACGATTCATTTGTTTGATTGTTTAGGACTATGGACATTGCTGGGACTTCCTATATCGTATGCGATGAATAGGTACAGAGACTGCAATGCTGTTGCAGAGGCAATCGAAGTAGCTGCCCTAGATAATGATGTTGAAATGTTCGAGTACGACCAGCAACAAGCTGATCATGCTGTCTAATCAGCACAAAGGAAATTAAAACAAAACACAAATGTAACATTAGTTATTTAAGCTATCCTGACTATGTGGGTTAGTAGCGTAGCAGCAAGTTCTCTTCTCATCTGGTTGATGTGAACTGCGCAGGAGTACTTTAGTGGGTGTTTTAGGTAAGCATTATTCGATTTTGAAAAGAATTCTTTGCTTCGGGAAGTGTGAGAATATAAATCACAGCCCTGCTTGAATACTATCAATTGACACAGAATTTGTTCATATTTAATTTAAGGTGCCCCCTTTTTTCTTTTCCAGATTAGAGGAACACCCTAATGTAAGATTCTATTCAGCTGATGAATAATCGAAAAAAAAAAACGAATGACATATGAAAGGTGCATAAAATAAATGATTATTAAAACAAAAAAGAATTGCATAATTATTTGAAAACAAATATCAAGAATAAATGAAAAAGTTTCAACATCAAGTGAAACAGAGAAAACAAAATGGAGAAGAAATAGATGAATTAAAGAAAAATCAATAGAAATAAAAAGTAAAATTTGTAGAGAATAATTGATTGGTGCAAATATATTTGGCTGCATCAATGAAACTCACCATGAATTTGGTGGCCTGTTGGTTTTTTTATTCGTTTTCACAATGTGATGTGCAAATTGTGTTTTTTGAATTCAATTGAATAAAACACGCACGAAAAGCGAATTAAAATAGAAAACAATATTGGGTGAGAAGAAAGAGATCTTGTGTTTCAAAAGAGATTTTCAATTTATGCACTGCAAATCGAATCAATTGTCCAATGTTTGCTGGCAATAGCTAATCCATCAAAAACTACCAAATGTTGTTAAAAGAAACAAATTGTCGAAAATGTTCAGTTTACTTACGATGCAAAAAGCAGTCATATTTAAAGCATCGTCGACAGAATAATGTGTGATACGAATGGAGCGTCTGTTCACGTGACACATTTTCAGCTTTTGGACCATCGATGTTCGGCGTACATTCCGGTGGACGTTCGGGATCGATGCGTTCAGTTAATTCGATGTATCTGTGGAAGATAAATATATAAAATTGGGATGAATTAATATTTTC
Organism: Resseliella maxima; assembly: GCA_029041755.1. NCBI lineage: Eukaryota > Metazoa > Arthropoda > Insecta > Diptera > Cecidomyiidae > Resseliella > Resseliella maxima. The sequence continues at coordinate 165,337 of JAQOWM010000212.1, forward strand.
TATTATTTCGAAGAAAATTCGCAAATTATCATACTTTTCTCTTAAATCCTCCGGACTGCCTTTGTCTGGAAATTGTTGACTAATTGCTTCGAAAATGCCCCAACATGGGAATGGTTTCTTATCATTATTCTCATCAATGATTTCTGATGAGGTTGATTCTTTCGGTGCCGATTTGTCCGATTCATCTGTGCAATCAATCTCTATCGGTGTATCAAGCGGTGCAGGCGGTGGTAATGATGTGTCATTCTTTGCTTTCGGTGTCATTGGTTTTTTGGCATTTTTATCATCACCATTATTAATTGATGGTCGACCGCGCAATTCACGAGGTAAATTTTCACGACCATCGCCATTTGGCTCTTGATAATTTAATAATGCATTCACCAATTCGATAAATGATGCATCGTCCAAATAACCATTGTCTTTGTCCCCGTGAACTCGGCCATCATAATTTTTAATCAATTCTTCAATGAATGTGCCATCTTTATCGAGCACATCATCGCCCATGTATGGAATATTGTGAAGCTCTGTTTCATCTTCGACCATGAAATTTTGCTGAGTTGGTGCCCACATGTACATTGTTGGTATTGGTGTGACAGCTGGGATTGATCGAATCGGCACACGTTGTACACTACCTAAATATTCATGGAGAATTTGGCATTTTAACTAATAATTTCATTTGCTGAAACATTTCATATTTAAATTATCAGGTTTCCCTTCTTCTTTCTCTCTCTCTCTCTCTCTCTCTATTCAGCTTCTATCTTTCTTTTTTTCTTTGCTATCTCAATTTTGTTCTATTTTTCTCTCTTTTCATTTCGTTTGTTGTGTCGATAATTAGTTTCATTTTATCAATATAACTTTTCATTTTTAGTTTTTTTTTTTTGCACTTATTTTTCATTGTTATTTCCATTTATAACATTCGCCCCAATAATTTAAACATTAAAAATAGTTCAATAGACTTACCATCAGCCAATGTAGAAGTGGCCCGTTTCATTGAGTTGACATGTGGTGGATCATTAGTTTTCGGTTCAAATGTTAAAACCGATTTATTCCATTCATTATGCTCTTCTTCGCCATACTCTTTGACTTTGTTCCTATACAAAGTAAACAATTTAAAATTCAATGTTTCGAATTTACTTGACTTTTGAATATTCATTTCATTTTCACAATTTTTTTTTTTTTTTTTTCTCTTATTTTAACAATACATACCAGTTTTGACTCCATGCCATTTTGGCTTCATCGGCACGTTTATGTCGCTTTTGTTTACATATTGATGCAAATTCAGTTTTAACTTTTCGTTTCCAATCAATACCAATTTTACCAGTATTTTTAGATGCCATTATTTTGTTATGAACGCACTCAAATAATTCTCATCAAACAAAAACCACACTAAATTTGAAATTTAACTAGTTATTTTCTTGCCGTAAAAAACAATTGTCAAACAAAGAAGAAAAAAAAAAGAAGAAAAAAAAAACCTCCCGGCAAATAAAGAAGAAAAAACTCAAAAAAAAAAAAAAAAATAATATTGGAAACAAAACTTTGTTTGTATATAGTCTAAACGTGGTTGTTGCTCTGGTGATTCGGATGAGTGGTGTGCGGTCCTCACAAAATAAGCGTCTATCGTTGAATGTTTTTCCCGCAAATAAATACAATATACAAATGACATTTGGTATCGTTTTATCTTTGGATTCAGTATAATGTGTACGCACACCACACTATTGGGCGTGAGTAATGGTTTTAATGTTTTGAAATTGCTGCTATCGTATGAGTATGTCTGTGTATCGAAATGTGCACATATTCATACATTATACAGGGTGTTTCCAAATTCCATGTAAATCACATCACAGTTAGTCTTTTAGCTAATAAATTTGGGAAACAATTGTCTAAAATAATTGTTCAAAAAATACTCAAAAAATATCCCAAAAATGTTTTCAATTAAAAAAATAAAAAATTATACAGATTTACATCTACAAATACGCATGGCAAATGACCACTGGCAGGGAAACAAAGCAATTTGCCTCGAATGGACGGTAACGCCACTAGAACAATCGATCATGCTAAAATGCCTACATGCGTTTTCTATTCTTAATGAGCTAAAAAAAAAAATTGTATCTAAAAATGTAAACATCGAATTTTGTTACACCCTGTATACAAATAGACGCTGTTGTGTTAGTACCCGTATATGCTTGCATTTGTATGCTTTATTTAAGAGACTATTTGTCTCTTTGTTTGTTTCATTGAATGTATTGGTTCGTCAATTAGGTTTGCTGTTTCTGAAATACGTACGTATTCACAGTTCGTAGAATACATTTAAGAACATCAAATTTCATTTCATTTCTGTTGAGTTTTTGAGTTTCATTTATGCCAATTTTTTGTACGAAAAAAAAAAAAAAAAAAAAAAAAAACTGAGAGAGAGAGAGAGAAAAAAAAAAGAAATTATTTGTCGATTGTTTTCGTAATTAATTTATTGAAATTTATATATCAAAATAGTAATTTGTTTGGCATTAAGTTGAATTTGCAACAAACCGGCATTTGTAAGGTAAATTTAATTTAGCATATTAAGCATTTTTTTTTTCTATTTTTTCTATCTTCTGTTCACTTATGAGCGCATTTCGAATTGAGCTGTGCAAAATGTGCGTTCTTCATTGAATTGTCATGTTGTGCAAAATCAAAGCCGAAAAGAATTGCATTTCCAAATGTGACCATTTATTTTAAACTATCGCCCTCTTGAAGGCATTTCGAAATTCAAACAAAACATGACAGTTGACTAAAACGGTAACAACAACAAAAATCCACGAAAAAAAAAAACAAAAAAAAAAAAAAAAAACATTCATACATTGCATTTTCACACATGTACAACAAGTAACAGCACAAAATATTGAAACGAAGAAGAAAAAATAATACCGACAATTATATCAGCATTGTGTGTATTAGCGCATACATATAGTTTGATTTTATTTGAGTAAAAAAGCAGTTGGTGTTGTTTTCGCAGTGTAAAATACACGCTATATATCCGAGAGATAAAAAGCGAAGCAAAAAAAAAAACAACAACAACAACAAAAAAAGAGCAAAACAACACTGAAGAAAAGCATACACAGAATCACACACGGCAAACAATAAAAGACTGTAAAAATAAAAGAATCCACGACGAAAAATAAAGACAGTACGTGCAAAATAAACGAGCAACCGAGTAAATATTGAAGTCGCATATTCATCGCGAATTCGGTATTTTTGTTTCTTCTTCAGTTACTGAAAAAAGTTCTGTTTTTTTTTTTCGCACAAAGTGTTAAAACGATACATTTCCAGTTGTTGTCTCGCCAATTTTTATAAATATATCGCTTGTTGCTCAATTCGGTTAGTTTGATAAGTTTTTCTAATTGTTTGTTTCCATTGCAGACAATTTCCATTTAATATTTTTTTCGTGTTCTTTCGCATTTTTTTTTTTTTTGTTTTTTTTTTTTTTTTTTTGCTTCCATTTTTCTGTCGATATTTAATTGGTCTAAGCATTGTTTTAATTCATGTATTCATCGAATTTGATGGAAATAAACAACATAATTTTTTGTTACATTGTGTGTGTGTTCACGTACACTGAATCGTTTCGTTCGACAAAAAGTCTATCCGGTTTCACTTATCGAAATGAAAGAGACAGAGAGAATAAGAAGATAAAAGAAAGAGAATAAAAAATTGAATAAAAATGAGAAAAAACCCAAACAATTGTCACAATAATAAAGACAAAATTATGCGATTTCTTATCGCTGTTTTGTCACATAAAAAGATTTTTTTTTTTTTTTCTTCGGTTTTTTGGATTTACCGACTTTTTTACCAATGCACATTTATTGACATTTTTTTCTTTCTTAAATCACCTAGAACATTTTTCAATGAGCATTTTGTTGTGATTTGTGCGTTTAGAATACATTTCAAAAGAAAGAGAGAATGTGATAGATAGAACGAAAAATTTCCACAGAAATGTTTCAAGTTGAAATTATAACAAAAAAAAAAAAAGAAGAAGAAAAAAAACGTGTTTCATTGTTCCATGCAAACGGTTCCAACGGCTTTGATCTTAATAATGTCAAAGGATTTTTATGGTTTACACTGCCATTAATACGATGCAAATCATTGACATAGAAATTCATGCAAAATCATTTTAATTAGTTCGATTCATCGAACTGGCAGCCACACTTCGTAAAATTCAAACCAATTTTCAACACTTTCAACACACACTATGGTAAACTTCACTTGAATACCATACTTTTATTCGATCACACACACACACACAAACACACAGCATGTCACATCTATATGGCTAATGAAATGTATATATCGTAACCAATAATTGATTTGACTTTAATTAAACAAATTAAACTTAAAGTGAGAACCATAAGTGCGAGAGTGAAAACGACCAATGCGAGAATGAGTGAGTATGTGAGGAATAGAGAGAGAGAGAGAGAGAGAAGGGAGAGAGAGAGAGAGAGAGTGGCAACCAATTAGAATAAAAAAAAAAGTGATTGGAAAAAGTAATAGAGAACGAAGGGATTTGAGTGAGAAAGAAACAGTTATGAGAGTTAGCATTCTTATGAAAAAAAGGAAAGAGAGAGAGAGAGAGAGAGAGAGAGAGAGAGAGAGAGAGAGAGAGAAAATGAGTGAGAGTGAGAAAAAAGGTTGAACAGGAGGTCACCTATCAGAGCATAATCTTGTGATAAAATAATGGGTCCAGAATGATTAAATGGACAATTGTGTAAACAGTACAATTTTGAAATTGTTAAAATTCCAAGAAAACCGTTCAATTTTGTTCTTGATCACTTGATACACAGTAGTGTGTCAAATAGGCTTGCCGGGTTCACTTGATGCGGTTTATTTTGTTTAATTTAGTGAATAATTGAGGTTTTCGTTTAATTTTCTTTGGTGTCGCAATTTGTAAAACATTGCATTTTGTATTCAGTTAATAATTTTTTGTCGTTTCGGTCATATAATTTTTGTATTTCATTTATTGTTGTTTGAAGCTCGTCGCTATGCATTCAATTGAATGTTTCGTTCATTTCACGGCATATCGACGTTGTATTTGTTGTTGGTCGAATCTTTTTTTTTTTTTTTTTTTTCTGTTCGTACATCACGATGACTAATCGCACAAAACAAACTGAAAAATTCCGTGTGTTTGTCATGAGCCACTCACCACTAAAACTCACAAAGAATTACAAGGAGTTTTAGTTGTTGTTGTTGTTTTTTTTTTTTTTTAAAAAATTCTTTTTGGTTTCATTTGCTATGCGATTTCATTTCAAAAATTCAAATATTTTGATGTGTATGAATCAAAAAAATATAAAACAAAAAAATTGTGCCGCATTTGAGTGGGTGACGTGTTCGACGGAAAAAAAAAGAAACATCAACGGTTAAATATCACAAACATTCACAACACTTGAAAATGTTGTGATCATATCAATGTGACAAAGAATGAACAAAGCCAAAATGTGATAAAAAAAAAAAAATAACAGATTTTGTATATACGCTTAATCCCAATCAATTTCTATACACATACAAAACCATAATGAACAAAAACAACAACAAAAAATTTATCGCTACTCAGTCGTTGTTGCCGAACAAAAATACTGTTTATATTTCTCATACACTCAAAATGCTCTCTTTACTATAATATATTTATATATCTTTGAATTGTAACGAAAGAATGAACGAAAGTGTTTGGCTCTAAGAGACTGATTTTTAGTTTGAATTTGAGTTTAAATCTGACATTGTATGCGTGTATGCATGTATGCATGGATAAAAATATGTGAATTTAAGTAGAAATCAAGTGAATCACTGCGCTTTTTTGTGGAAATACATTTCTTTATTTCATTACGAGATGCGTGAATTTTTCTCATATCACATAAACTTATCTAACCCACGATATATTCAGCATCACATTCACAATATTTCAATGAAATGATTGTGTGACTCAAAAATATGAACGAATGAAGAGAAAGAAAAGAAAAATAAAAAAAAAAAAAACAAATCAATTCTTTTTAAAACGACTTTCTTCTCGATTTTCTTTCTCGTCAAAAAGAAAATCGCATCGCTAGACAATCGAAAGTTTGCCGGGAGGAACAAAAAAACAACCAAATTCTATTGAAAGAAATTCGCACATAATTTTGTGTAAATCAAAAAGACATCATCACTAACATTTTACTCTCCCGTTCTGATTCTCATAGCAATTAAATTATAAACAACAACAACAACAACAACAACAACAACAACAGCAGCAGCCGTCAGTAATAATACAATTGATATAATCATCTGTAGTTAGAAGAAAAGATACAATTTTTGTTTTGCAATTATGTCAAACGATAAGGAAATTAGTGTAGAAAATGAAAATGAGAATATTGAAGTGGAATCCAGCTATCAGCCACCACCACAAAAAACAATTGAAGAAATTGTAGCCGCCGATCAAGAAGATGAAAGCTTACGCAAATACAAGGAAACACTTTTGGGACCCGCTCAATCTGAGAAAATTATTGTCGGTACGTAAGTTTGATAAGCAAATTTGAAATTGCTTCATTCGTGTTAAGAATCAAAATGTTTACTTCTTTTTCTTTTCCATTAGTGTTTACAATGAAATTAAAATTTGTATCTCTGTTCCAATTATGTGTGAATAATTCATTATGTTGAGTTTACACAATTTTTTTTTTTCTTTTAATTCAATTCAATGTTGCTTGGTATTGATTCGGTATTTCTTTGATTTCCATTTCTTTTGTCAATTGCCATTTTTATTCAATAGACGCGAATGATCCACGTAAAGTAATTGTGAAAAAGCTGGCACTATGTGTGCCCGGCCGAGATGATATGGAACTTGATTTATCGGGCGATATATCAAAATTGAAAAAGCAAGTATTCACAATCAAAGAGGGTGTTCAATATAAAATTCGTATCGATTTTTTGGTGCAACGTGAAATTGTCCATGGTTTGAAATACGTTCAAAAAACCTATCGAATGATGGTTCCAGGTGAGTTTCACATTCATTTTCTAGCATTTTTTCTTTCGCTCGCATTCTTTAGTTGTGTTCACTGTCAAATTTACGCAAACGTTAAATCGTAGTTGAAATGACAGTGGACAAATTGGCATATTATTTTCGAAAATTGTTGGTTTTTTTCTCGTTCTTTTTTTCATTTTTTTTTTTTTTTTTGTTCTTTAATGTTCAATCTCTTTCATCCGGTTCTCTTTACTCCGATATTTCAAAAAAAAAAAAACAAAAACAAAAAAAATTTACCCACATGATATCAGCGAATAAAAATAAATTTTCCATTTTCAGTTGATAAAATGACGCACATGGTTGGTTCTTATCCGCCAAAAACGGAGATCCAAAGCTATACTACGCCATTTGAAGAGGCACCATCCGGCATGATAACACGTGGCACATACTCTGTAACGTCCTTATTCACCGATGACGATAAAAATGAGCATCTCAAATGGGATTGGAAATTTGAAATCAAAGAGGATTGGTAAATTGATCACAAAATCAATTTGAATTCATCGTCGGGCTGAAGTCAATTGAAAATTAAATCAAATGGTATTTTCAAATGGCAAGAAAAAAAAAAAACAACAAAAACACTATCCAATTAGAATTCCGCTACTTAATATGATATATAAATAATTATGATTAAGCCAATTTTGAATGAACAACAAAACGAACACAAAGAGAGAAAAAAAAACTAAAAAAAAACAAAAAAACAAATTATGAACAATATCAACAACAAAAGATCAAGGAAAATTATCAACAAAAAATTAAAAAAGCTAAAATTAAACAAAAAAAAAAAAGTATTATATATATTGTAAAATGTTTGAACAAATCGAATGAACAATGACGGCTTGCCATTTTAGCTAGTTGAGCACTAAAAATGGTCAAAGCGCGCTTGCGCCAGCGTTTCAACATAAAAACTTCCATAGAAAAAGAAAATAGAATTCTTACGATTTATTGTGAAGTGTCGATACAAAGAAAGAATTTTTCTTTTTTTTATTTTTATTTTTTATTTTTTTTTTTTTTTTCGAAAAATGTAACAAAAAAAAAACTCAATTATATTTTGTAATAATATGCCTTTAATATCGCTTGAAACAATCAAACATTGCACTAGAATTCAATCGATTCATTCTACATTCAGTTTTGTGTCTTCTAAAAAAAAAAAAAATGTTCTTCTTCCGAGTTCTTTTTTTCGTTTATTGTCATAAGTCAACCAAATTTACAAGTAGTGGCAACAAGAAAAAAAGAAAAAAAACAAAAACAAAATACAATAATTATTATCGATGAATATATATATATTTTTTGACTGTGCATCCTACGATAAAGAAGCCAACAAACAAACAAACAAATAAATAAATAAATAAATAAATTGCATGCAATAGGAAATCCTTATGATAGTTTGTAGCTTATTTGTCCAATTAATATTATTATTAGTCCCATTGATGATAATGATGATGATGAAAATAATTAATTGATACATTGATTAAATGGTAAAAAAAAAAAATGATAAAAATGATTATTAATTGATAACAAGACACACACAAATTAACAAACAAAAAAAAAAAAAAAACAATGACATTTTTTCTCTTTTTAAATATTCCACACACTTTTTTCTAACATTTAATTCAGTCTTTGTAAAATCCATTGCTCATCGCATTTTTTGCTCTTTATATTTGAAAATATTTTATACAAACTGTTTTTTTTTTTCGAATCGCAAATAAAAAAAAACACATTTTTTCTCGATTTAAAATATTTCCATTTTCTGAATGGATTTTTTTTATTTTTTATTTTTTTTTTTTTTTTCCTTCTGTTTGAACAGATGTACTGCAAATATATTTTTCATGAATTTTCTCAGGATTTTTCCAGTTCAATAGAAAAACTGGAGGTTGAAAATCGAAAGAAGGAATTTTAAACTAAAAAACTGGTGAGCAAAATCTTTGACAAATGTAAAAATTATTATTTTTTTTTTTTTTTTTTAAGGAAATGTTGAATCGAATAGACTCCAGAAATGGTAGATTTTTTTTATCAAAACTGAGAAAAAGGAAAACGCATTAGAGAAGGCAGAATTTTTAACGAATGGACAACGAAATTTTTTTAAAGGACAGAATTTGCTCAAGTTGAGCATTCAAAAAGAGCAGCTCAACAAATGATTTTCAATAGCGAAAACTCATGGCATATTTTCGAAGAAGAAAAAAAAAAAAAAAAAAAATCATAAAAAACAGTAGAGAATGGAAACTTATTGCATGAAAGCTTTCAAGGAAATTATGAAGAAAAAAAAATGTACGTAAACATGAAATGAGAACAAATTTATTTAATTTAACATTTTGGAAAAAAATCGTAAATATCGGTAACTGTGTTTGATTTATGTTAAAATGTATAACATAACCTCAATATTCAACGATACAGGTGGCCAATGTTTTCTGTTGTGACATTTACATCTGACAATTGTGAATTATGACGTTTTAAATGCAACCTTATTGTTCGGAATTGATAAAGTTAGCATATTTCCAATGAAAAATACCTAAAAATAAAAAGATTAAATACGAAAAATAATACATTGCTTTTAATTGTAGATAAATAAATTAGATTTGAACAAAAAAAAAAAGAAAAAAAAAAATAAAATGGAAGATATAATATTGTTGAAAAAGGTCATAAAGTCCATAGTAAATATTCATCCCGAAGGAATTAACTTGCAACAATTAAATAAAGAATATTCAATGCAAGAAGGATGCAGAATACCATTTGGTGCATTTTCATACATTAGTTTGGAACAGTTTATAGAACAAGAAATGAAAGAAACTGTAACAATAAAGAAAGAAGATTTACAAATCATGCTATTTCCAATTGCTACACAAAAATCAAGCCATGTAATCAAACTAATACAGGAACAAGAAAATAAACAGAAACACCGGCGACGATGGTAAGAGTAAATTCATTTAAATATCGCCTGTTTTGGTGTTTATAAAACACTTTAAAGAATAATAACAATGTTTGTTTTGATTGAAACAAACAGCTAATTTGCTATTAAAAGACATTTCTCTCGTATTTTTTTTTTTTTTTTTGCTTTTACATTCGTCTTGAAAATGAAGAATGCAGTAAAGTGAAGAGTTTTAATGAAATATCAATGGATTTTCATACAGGGAATTTCATGCTTTTTGCAAAAAAAAAAAAAACAAAAGAGAATATTCACTGAGAAAACAGAACTAGACAATATTGCGTGACGGATTTGACTGCAATCGTGAACATTCGCTAAAAATGTGCAAATGTTCATAAGCGTATTTGCAAAATTGATGAACAATTTTGAAAGTAATGTACACATTCGTGTCAGTCAAATCCGCCTAGCAATATTCCATTTTTGATATTCATTGTGCATTATCCATTGTGCATTTAATAGTTAAATTGAAAATCAATTGAAATCAACTTTTATTTCCCTTTTAATATTCAAGCAACAATGGATACTGGTCATCTAACAATAACAATACACAATCAATTAGATCATCAGATACGTTAAGCAATAACGGACGAAACCCATCATTCACGAATAATAATAATATACAGTCATCAATCTCTTCGCAACATGCAAATCGAAAATCAAACAATAAAAAATTACCGAGAATGCCTCGCCTGACGGAATACAGACCATTCAGAAAAACAAATGCTGTATCAGAAAATGTACAGGTTCGTTGTTGTTCCCTTTTCTTGCACAACAAAATGAAATAGCTATCTTTGCTGTTGTCACGGCCATTTTTAAATGCACTATGCAGACACAATGTTGCATAGCACAATGCTTGAATTGTATGTGCGTTTAATTGCTTTATGTTTATGCGTCAATAGCGTGTTCGATAAAATTGTTGTTGTACGAAATGAAAGAGTGAAAATAATACAAATGAGAACGGTACAACTGTCAATTGACTATTGAAAGAAAAGACGTAGTAGCGAATTTGACAACATATCAATTAGAAAGGAGATTCATTAAAACAATTATTAAAAGAAGAATTAATTTTAAAAAGAACCAATTTTGAGAAGAAATAACCGTCGTTTATTTTTTATTTTCTTCTTCCAACAGAAATTAGTTCAAGATCGTTTAATCCAAAGCCAAGCACGATTTTTGGCTGCAACAAATCCAGAACAAAATACAAACAGCACAGAAAGCCAGGCAAATACAAATCAAAGCATGTCAGATAACAGCAATAATAAAACACCATCGAGTGGAAAACGCATGTCGATACGAGAACAATTACAAATGCTACAATTGAAAAAAAAACAACAAAATTAACGGAATGGACAACAACAATTATGTTCCGCATGAAAATCAGGTAACGGAAATTGAAAATATTTTTTTTTTTTTTTGGAAAATGTATTGTAAGAAATGGAATTTCATGGAGAAAATTTTTTTTTTTTTTTGGAAAATTATGAAAAAGTGAAAAATTAACGGAAACAAAAAAGCTCATGGATTTTTTTTTTGTAATATTTTCAGCAAACGAAACCATCTACAAACACAACAAAACCAAAAGAAGAATCATCAGAAGATGAAATCAAATGGGATTCATCAACTGAAAATCTTTGGGATAATGAGCTAAATAGTGTGGAACCACCAATAAGCAAAACAAGTTCTGACAGCTATTACAATGTGTCTGACAATGAAGAACCAACACAAAATGAGAATGAAAAAACTGATTTAGCAAATCAAAACAAATTAAATGGACTATTTACTGATGATGATGAAGAAGAAGATGAGCAAAATGAAATTGAAAATGTTATAAAATACATACACAAGAACGATGTGATTCCAGTGCGAATGTGCGATGTAAATAATCCAATGAAATTTTGGGTTCACATTCGATTGGAAATGTACATGAAGAAAATTAATAAGCTAATCGATGAAATGCAGTAAGTTAAATGAAAACAGAGAATGTAATACAAATTGAATATGAAATGTCAAAACAAATAAATAATTGCCAATGAATGCCATTATAATGTCAGTTCCCTATAATTTCTTTTACATTTTCCAGAGATTACTATGAAATTCATCGAAATTCTGCCGAACTCATTGTTATCAATCCAGATCAACAGAATGGACCAAAATATTTTGCTGCACATTACTGTAAGAAGTGGTACCGTGTTGAACCAATCGATAGTCAAATGGGCGAATGCATCAAGGTACATCGATTCAAAATTTATATTATATATGATTCAACAAGAGAATGTGATCAATATGATATTCATATTTGATAAACTCAGAGCATTTGTACGAACACATTCATTGTTGACTTGTAGGAATTAAATAAATTGTTTTTTCATTCTTTTGTTTGTAAAGCAAAAAAAAAAAAAAAAAAAAAAAACAAAAAATATTTCGTGCAATATGCTTTGGATAAACTAATGAAAAAATTGCACAAATTTTTTCAGGTTTCATTCATCGATTTTGGATCACGTGAGGTAATCAACATCAGTGATATGCGTCAATTACCAAAACAATTTTGGAAAGCACCAAAATCAGCCTTATGTTGTGCACTGGCAAACATCAAACCATTGGGACGGGAATTTACAAATGCAAATGCCGACTATTTTCAGCACATGATTGAAGATGTGAAAATGTATGCAAAAATCATTGACATTGACAAAATCGTAAGTGTTTAGATTGCATTTTTTTTCTTTTTTATTTTTTTTTCTTTTTTTTTTTTTGGAATTTTCAATAAATTGTGATGATTTTAATGTAAAATATACAAAAAATTTCAAATCATTTATTTCTCTTTTCATTCACAGAAATCAAAAGCAATGGTTGAGCTGACTTTGCATTCAAATAAAAAATGCGTGAACAAGGAACTGATCCGAGCTGGTCATGCAATTGAAAAGAGACATCGAGCTAATGCATAGGTGCATAAAAATCGTTGAAAAAAAAAAAAAAACGAACAAATGAAAAATTATTCTTCAGTTCATCTTTTGGATATATCATTTTAAAACATTTTATATATAAGACAAAAAATATGAGATCTATTAGAAGGTCAGAAATGAATTTTTTTTTTTTTAAAAGCTAGGGGCAGGGGTTCTCAACTTTTTTTTTCAATATTTAAAATATACATCATATTCACGCAAATACACAGTATTTATAAATATATGCGTAATATATATGATATATCTATTGAGTAGATCGACAGGAGAGTACGTGAAAAAATTCAAAATAATTTTGAAAAAGTAGAGTATGGAAAACATCAATTCGGCTATAATAAACAGGAGATCATGTTCACTTAAATACTAAATACAATGCAAAATCATAAAATCCGTACTCTCTTTTAACCATTTTTAGTGTTACAATTACTTACTTTCCTTTTTTGCTATAAAGTCGGATGAACATACACTCCTCTCGATCTACTCAATAGATATACGGTGAATATTCACAAAACATACAGAAATATTCACCATATTTGCAAGTAAACACGGGTTATTCACAGACTCCGTGTATGTTGGAAGTCCCTAGGCTAGGGTCTTTTAACTTTTTTTTTTCTTCATATACGAAGAAAAAACTAAATCAAAATATTCGAATTTATGTCGCATTAGGTCTATGACCAGCATGCTTTCTGGCTTACTAGTGAACACGTATTGACTTAAATTTAGGTTTCGTAATAAATAAATAAAATAATAAATAAATACTTATTTATCATACATTTTTCAAAATTTGCCAATATACACGGTTGTAGTCATTTAGACGTAAAAGCCACTGGTCAAGAAGTGTTTATGTGAATTATTTAAGAAAAAAATCGAAAAAATCAGAATGTTTTGAAAAAATTGATAAAAAAAAAAATGTACGAAAAAAATGTACGGGAAAAATGTCCAATAGAAAGGTTCTTCATGTTTGGCCATTAGAAAAACTAGAAAAAAAAATTCAGTCAGAAAAATTAATGAAAAACGAACGAAAATAGTTGAATTAGTACTGTATCTATCCTCTAGCAGTTTTAACAATTCATGATTGTTTTCTACGAAAGTTTAGCTGTAAGATGTAATTAATTCTTTGAAATGAAATAAGCAAGGGAGCTAGCTCCATTTTTATGCATGAGATTAAGAGTAGAGTATGTTTGACTGACTTTGTATTCGATAAAGACAGAGTATGTTGACAAGCGTTCAACAAATATTGAAATATTTTTTTTTTTTTTTTTATTTTAATGAATATAAAAATTTTGTCAAAGGCAAACTTAGAGAGTATTACAAGAACAACAATTTTTGTGAAAACACTTATTCATTTTTACTTGTCATTAAAGTGGAATTCAAAAAAAAAAAAGCTACAAGTGAAACATACTCTACTTTACCGCTATATGAATCGTCAAAAAACCATACTCTACTCTCAATTTCACTGAAAGATTTGTAATAGCAATGAGGCAAATTAACATATAATTTCAATTGTGAAATTAAATCACACACAAGTTCAACGCCATCTACAATCGCACTTAAATGTACATGTAATATCATATCGGTGTGTGTCTTCCAGACATTGATTAACACTGACTTGATCAGCATCAGGAATTATCGTCAGAAATTATTTCATTGCGTACCATACGTAACGTCGCTGTGCAAGCGCATCCGTATAGTATGAATCAATTTCAATACAAAACAATCGTTGAATATATTTCGTTAGATGCATGCATACTAACGATATTTAGCATTCACACTATACGGACGAGCCTGCGCAGCGACGTTATATATGGTACGCAATGAAATAATTACTGACGATAATTCCTGACGCTGATCAAGTTACTAATCGTCAGTGTTAATCAATGTCTGGTGTCTTCACTAAGAAAGTTGGAAAACATTATCTATTGATGTTATGTGGTCTTCACATTTACGTTTGTAGAGGGCGTTAAATATTGTTTATCATCATAATTTGCCTCATCAAATTCTACGTTAAATATCTTACTTATCGGGAATAAGTATTTTTTGAAATAATATTAAAATAATCAAATATACGCACAAGGAAATTAGCACCCAGTGATAGTGAGCCTATCTAAACAATATAAATACAATGTTTTGCGATGGATACGTTCAATCGGTCAATATAAGGGTTTGAATACACTCATTCAAACGCAATGTTGAGTGTGATTCAATGTAAACATAATATTTTCTTTAATGTTTGTTGACGTTTGAGTGGTGGCGCTGGCATACAGATGTTAAAATCTCAATTATCACCGGGTGGAAATTAGGTTATGTTAACTGTCAAACAAATTTGATTATTTGAAATCATAGATTTTTTTCTATGGGAACATAACCCAAATTATGATTTCGAAAAATGTTTTGGTTAGGATTTTATAATTTTGTATGGTGAAAAATTTGGTATTTCGAAAAAAAAATTACTTTGACAGCTGACATAAAATATTTTCCTTGTGTATATTATTAATAATAAAATAAATCAAATAATTTAAAATAAACAAAATACAAATTCACAATATTTTAACCAAGGCCTTTACTTACTCTGGAAACGTCAGCTTGAAATATTGATAGTCTAGTTTGCAATATTAACAATGAAAGTTATGACAAGGAATCACGTGTAGTGTCATCTTTTGAATAACTACAACGAAGTCGTTTTAGCAAAGAAATTCACGTTTCTTACGCCATCTCTACGAGTACGGTGTGAATTATAATAAATATTGGGTGTATGCAAAGAAAATGTCGATTTTTTCGGTGAAAAGAAAATTTTATTTCATAACTAAATGAATGAGCACTTCAACAAATGTATTCTCCATCGTTAGCTATGACTTCACGCCATCTTTCAGGAAGTTTGTGGATTCCGCGTCGAAAGAATTCCTTATCTTTTGAAGCTATCCATTCAGCGACCCATTTTTGTATTTCTTCAAAGTTTTTAAAGCGTACATCGGCCAGGTCAATTTGCATCGATCGAAACAAATAGTAGTCCGAAGGGGCAAGGTCTGGAGAGTACGCGAGTTGATCAAGCTGATCTTTCTTTTCTAACTGGGGCCAAGAACTTCTTGTCAGTTGCCAGCGGAGTCGATGAATATCCATTCGCCATTACCAAAGCTGATGCACACACGGAAGAAAATTTGAGATTTTTGTGCAAAGAAATTTTTTTTCTCAACAATAATTTTTTTTCGATTGTTGAGATTTCTCAAAATCCCATACAAAAAAATTTATTTTTGCGAAAAAAAATTTCTTTGCACAAAAACCTCAAATTTTATTCCGTGTGTGCCTCAGCTTTGGTAATGGCGAATGGATATTCATCGACTCCGCTGGCAACTGACAACTGGCCCCAGTTAATTCACGATCCTTGTAGAAACCGAGAACAACGACTTTGAATTTCTTGGTAAGAGCTTCGAATTCATCAACAGTCTTAATTTCAGCAACAACGTTGCGGAAAAATGATCCACACCATGGAATATCTGTTGCCGTTTCCAAGTGAAGACGAGAAAAAAAAAGAGGAAAAAATCAATCATTTAAAATTTATACTCATTTTCATATAATTTTTGAAAATTATTGTTTGCTCTCCGCTGCACGGCATTATGTTTACTTTTATTTTCATTTGTTTGGTTTTTTTTTTGCACTAAGTTAGCACTTTCATTGGCACTCGAACGCTTTTCACAATTCTTGGTATGCTTATAGGCCTCTTTAATCTCAACTTTTTCTTTGCACGATAGACATTCAACAAAAATAGTCGAAGAAAATGTATCGGGATTTCCTAAAACTTTTTTTAAAAGATCTATTTGTTGATTAGGTCCGGTTTAGAGCTGAACCGAACTGTTCATGTCCGTTCGTGTTCGTTCGAATTTTAACCGAACATGAACGAACATGAACACACAAAATGAGAACGTTGTTCAATTAATTCAACTGGTTCATAAATGCGATCTGTTCCTGTTCGTTCAAATTCTATACACTTGACGCCATCTATACGATTTATCAATGTGCATTGTCTAAATCAACGGAAACGGCAAAAAGATACGTTTTGTCGTTTCCATTCCGTAATGGTGTATGTGCCATTCAATGAATAAATGATAGAGATTACTTCTAACGTCACGTCGCATGACTTATGCCGTAGTCCATTAGTCGATAGTTGATGTACTTGCCCACGGCATAGAAGACCACTTTCTCAATTTTGTTTGATATTAATTTAAATTCACACCATACTCGACTAGAGATGGCGTAAGAGACAATGAATTTCTTTTTTGAAGCGACTTCAATACTGCTTCATTTTCTGAGAAAAACAACTGAAAAATAGTTCGGTTGTATTGGAATAATAGTAATTTTCGATATAAACAAAACCTTTTCGAAATATTGTTGCTTACTTAATTGTTGTATTGAACAGTTCAATTTGGTTCAGTTAATTGAACAATTTTTGAACGAACATGAACCGAACTTGAACATCTTGAACAAACTGAACTTGAACTCGAACGAACATGAACACCCGTTCAAAACCAATCATTTGATTCGAATGAGCCAGAATTCTGAGCGGATATTCCGATATATCCAAGAAACAAACAGTATGGACAGAATTTCAATCAAAACATCAGAATATGTTCATAAATTCGAATCGATGCGTTTGATCCGTCGAATCGAAGAAACCCATCATTTATGAACATATTCTGATGTTTTGATTGAAATTCTGTCCATACTGTTTGTTCCATGGATATATCGGAATATCCGCTCAGAATTCTGGCTCATTCGAATCAAAGAATCGAAGAAACCCATCATTTATGAATATATTCTGATGTTTTGATTGAAATTCTGTCCATACTGTTTGTTCCTTGGATATATCGGAATATCCGCTCAGAATTCTGGCTCATTCGAATCAAAGAATCGAAGAAACCCATCATTTATGAATATATTCCGATGTTTTGATTGAAATTCTGTCCATACTGTTTGTTCCTTGGATATATCGGAATATCCGCTCAGAATTCTGGCTCATTCGAATCAAAGAATCGAAGAAACCCATCATTTATGAATATATTCTGATGTTTTGATTGAAATTCTGTCCATACTGTTTGTTCCATGGATATATCGGAATATCCGCTCAGAATTCTGGCTCATTCGAATCAAAGAATCGAAGAAACCCATCATTTATGAATATATTCTGATGTTTTGATTGAAATTCTGTCCATACTGTTTGTTCCTTGGATATATCGGAATATCCGCTCAGAATTCTGGCTCATTCGAATCAAAGAATCGAAGAAACCCATCATTTATGAATATATTCTGATGTTTTGATTGAAATTCTGTCCATACTGTTTGTTCCATGGATATATCGGAATATCCGCTCAGAATTCTGGCTCATTCGAATCAAAGAATCGAAGAAACCCATCATTTATGAATATATTCTGATGTTTTGATTGAAATTCTGTCCATACTGTTTGTTCCTTGGATATATCGGAATATCCGCTCAGAATTCTGGCTCATTCGAATCAAAGAATCGAAGAAACCCATCATTTATGAATATATTCTGATGTTTTGATTGAAATTCTGTCCATACTGTTTGTTCCATGGATATATCGGAATATCCGCTCAGAATTCTGGCTCATTCGAATCAAAGAATCGAAGAAACCCATCATTTATGAACATATTCTGATGTTTTGATTGAAATTCTGTCCATACTGTTTGTTTCTTGGATATATCGGAATATCCGCTCAGAATTCTGGCTCATTCGAATCAAAGAATCGAAGAAACCCATCATTTATGAACATATTCTGATGTTTTGATTGAAATTCTGTCCATACTGTTTGTTTCTTGGATATATCGGAATATCCGCTCAGAATTCTGGCTCATTCGAATCAAAGAATCGAAGAAACCCATCATTTATGAACATATTCTGATGTTTTGATTGAAATTCTGTCCATACTGTTTGTTTCTTGGATATATCGGAATATCCGCTCAGAATTCTGGCTCATTCGAATCAAAGAATCGAAGAAACCCATCATTTATGAACATATTCTGATGTTTTGATTGAAATTCTGTCCATACTGTTTGTTCCTTGGATATATCGGAATATCCGCTCAGAATTCTGGCTCATTCGAATCAAAGAATCGAAGAAACCCATCATTTATGAACATATTCTGATGTTTTGATTGAAATTCTGTCCATACTGTTTGTTTCTTGGATATATCGGAATATCCGCTCAGAATTCTGGCTCATTCGAATCAAAGAATCGAAGAAACCCATCATTTATGAACATATTCTGATGTTTTGATTGAAATTCTGTCCATACTGTTTGTTCCTTGGATATATCGGAATATCCGCTCAGAATTCTGGCTCATTCGAATCAAAGAATCGAAGAAACCCATCATTTATGAACATATTCTGATGTTTTGATTGAAATTCTGTCCATACTGTTTGTTTCTTGGATATATCGGAATATCCGCTCAGAATTCTGGCTCATTCGAATCAAAGAATCGAAGAAACCCATCATTTATGAACATATTCTGATGTTTTGATTGAAATTCTGTCCATACTGTTTGTTTCTTGGATATATCGGAATATCCGCTCAGAATTCTGGCTCCTTCGGATCAAAGAATCGAAGAAACCCATCATTTATGAACATATTCTGATGTTTTGATTGAAATTCTGTCCATACTGTTTGTTTCTTGGATATATCGGAATATCCGCTCAGAATTCTGGCTCCTTCGGATCGAAGAATCGAAGAAACCCATCTCTTATGAACATATTCTGATGTTTTGATTGAAATTCTGTCCATACTGTTTGTTCCTTGGATATATCGGAATATCCGCTCAGAATTCTGGCTCCTTCGGATCGAAGAATCGAAGAAACCCATCATTTATGAACATATTCTGATGTTTTGATTGAAATTCTGTCCATACTGTTTGTTCCATGGATATATCGGAATATCCGCTCAGAATTCTGGCTCATTCGAATCAAAGAATCGAAGAAACCCATCATTTATGAACATATTCTGATGTTTTGATTGAAATTCTGTCCATACTGTTTGTTTCTTGGATATATCGGAATATCCGCTCAGAATTCTGGCTCATTCGAATCAAAGAATCGAAGAAACCCATCATTTATGAACATATTCTGATGTTTTGATTGAAATTCTGTCCATACTGTTTGTTTCTTGGATATATCGGAATATCCGCTCAGAATTCTGGCTCCTTCGGATCAAAGAATCGAAGAAACCCATCATTTATGAACATATTCTGATGTTTTGATTGAAATTCTGTCCATACTGTTTGTTCCTTGGATATATCGGAATATCCGCTCAGAATTCTGGCTCATTCGGATCAAAGAATCGAAGAAACCCATCTTTATGAACATATTCTGATGTTTTGATTGAAATTCTGTCCATACTGTTTGTTCCATGGATATATCGGAATATCCGCTCAGAATTCTGGCTCCAATTTATTTTAAGCTATTATGTTTTTAGGTACATCATAATATATTTTTATTTTTGAATTGGTTGGATGAAAAAAGACCATTTTATGATATTGTTTTTATTAATTTATACTTTTTTTTTGGATATATCGGAATATCGTAGATGGTCTATGAAAGAAGACTTATGATTATTTTTTTTTTATATTTTTTCCTGGATATATGGATATCGTAGAATTGTTAATCAAAAATCGAAGAACCATATTTGAACATATTGATTTTTGATTGAATTCATTGTTTTTTCTTGGAATTCGGAATATCCCTTAGAATTTGTTTGAATCAAGAATAAGACCCATCTTTATGAATATTTGATTTTTATTGTCTTGTTGCTGAAAGGAGAAATTTTTTGGATATATCGGATATCCGCTCAGAATTCTGGTCATTGAATCAAAGAATCGAAGAAACCCATCATTTATGAACATATTCTGATTTTTGATTGAAATTCTGTCCATACTGTTTGTTTCTTGGATATATCGGAATATCCGCTCAGAATTTGGTCCTTGATGAAGAATCAAGACCATCTCTTATACATATTCTGATGTTTTTTGAATGTATATGTTTTTTGAATATGAATGTAGTTTAAAAAGCCTAATATTTTTTTAATTAATTTGGTTTTTTGTATGTGGGAAAGACCAATTTTTTATTTTTATGGAATATGAAAAAACGAAGCCATAATGTTTTATTTTTATTGTCAACTGTTTGTATATCGGATTGATTGTTAAGGGCTATATTCTGTGGTCAGTGGTCTGAAAGAAAATTCTGTTTTTGTGAATTGTCCTATGTTTGTTTCTTGGATATATCGGAATATCGAGAATTCTGGCTCCTTCGATCGAAGAATCGAAGAACCCATCTCTTATGACATATTTGATTTTTGATGAATTCGTCATACTTTTGTTCCTGGATTATCGGAATATGAGATTCTGGTCATTCAATCAAAGAATCGAAGACCCATTTATGAAATATTCTTTTTTTATGTATATAGTTTTTTTGTTCGGTTCGTAGTGGTTTGGATAATGCTTTAGATTTATTTATTTCTTGTTTTCCTGGTTGGTGCAGTTGTCTCGGATGTCTTTTTTTTTTCTCGTTGGTTCGGAGATCGAAGCTTTTCGGGGGGTGGTGGTCGAATAAGAATGAGCCTTTGAAATATCTGTGTTTTGATTGAAATTCTGTCCATCTGTTTGTTTCTTGGATATATCGGAATATCCGCTTAGAATTCTGGCTCCTTCGGATCGAAGAATCGAAGAAACCCATCTCTTATGAACATATTCTGATGTTTTGATTGAAATTCTGTCCATACTGTTTGTTCCTTGGATATATCGGAATATCCGCTCAGAATTCTGGCTCATTCGAATCAAAGAATCGAAGAAACCCATCATTTATGAACATATTCTGATGTTTTGATTGAAATTCTGTCCATACTGTTTGTTCCATGGATATATCGGAATATCCGCTCAGAATTCTGGCTCCTTCGGATCGAAGAATCGAAGAAACCCATCTCTTATGAACATATTCTGATGTTTTGATTGAAATTCTGTCCATACTGTTTGTTTCTTGGATATATCGGAATATCCGCTCAGAATTCTGGCTCATTCGAATCAAAGAATCGAAGAAACCCATCATTTATGAACATATTCTGATGTTTTGATTGAAATTCTGTCCATACTGTTTGTTTCTTGGATATATCGGAATATCCGCTTAGAATTCTGGCTCCTTCGGATCGAAGAATCGAAGAAACCCATCTCTTATGAACATATTCTGATGTTTTGATTGAAATTCTGTCCATACTGTTTGTTCCTTGGATATATCGGAATATCCGCTCAGAATTCTGGCTCCTTCGGATCGAAGAATCGAAGAAACCCATCTCTTATGAACATATTCTGATGTTTTGATTGAAATTCTGTCCATACTGTTTGTTCCATGGATATATCGGAATATCCGCTCAGAATTCTGGCTCATTCGAATCAAAGAATCGAAGAAACCCATCATTTATGAACATATTCTGATGTTTTGATTGAAATTCTGTCCATACTGTTTGTTCCATGGATATATCGGAATATCCGCTCAGAATTCTGGCTCATTCGAATCAAAGAATCGAAGAAACCCATCTCTTATGAACATATTCTGATGTTTTGATTGAAATTCTGTCCATACTGTTTGTTCCATGGATATATCGGAATATCCGCTCAGAATTCTGGCTCATTCGAATCAAAGAATCGAAGAAACCCATCATTTATGAACATATTCTGATGTTTTGATTGAAATTCTGTCCATACTGTTTGTTTCTTGGATATATCGGAATATCCGCTTAGAATTCTGGCTCCTTCGGATCAAAGAATCGAAGAAACCCATCTCTTATGAACATATTCTGATGTTTTGATTGAAATTCTGTCCATACTGTTTGTTCCTTGGATATATCGGAATATCCGCTCAGAATTCTGGCTCCTTCGAATCAAAGAATCGAAGAAACCCATCTCTTATGAACATATTCTGATGTTTTGATTGAAATTCTGTCCATACTGTTTGTTCCATGGATATTCGGAATATCCGCCGATTTCTCTACCCTCTTGGTCTCGCTGGATATATCGGAATATCCGCTCAGAATTCTGGCTCATTCGAATCAAAGAATCGAAGAAACCCATCATTTATGAACATATTCTGATGTTTTGATTGAAATTCTGTCCATACTGTTTGTTCCATGGATATATCGGAATATCCGCTCAGAATTCTGGCTCATTCGAATCAAAGAATCGAAGAAACCCATCATTTATGAACATATTCTGATGTTTTGATTGAAATTCTGTCCATACTGTTTGTTCCATGGATATATCGGAATATCCGCTCAGAATTCTGGCTCATTCGAATCAAAGAATCGAAGAAACCCATCATTTATGAACATATTCTGATGTTTTGATTGAAATTCTGTCCATACTGTTTGTTCCATGGATATATCGGAATATCCGCTCAGAATTCTGGCTCATTCGAATCAAAGAATCGAAGAAACCCATCATTTATGAACATATTCTGATGTTTTGATTGAAATTCTGTCCATACTGTTTGTTCCATGGATATATCGGAATATCCGCATAGAATTCTGGCTCATTCGAATCAAAGAATCGAAGAAACCCATCATTTATGAACATATTCTGATGTTTTGATTGAAATTCTGTCCATACTGTTTGTTCCATGGATATATCGGAATATCCGCATAGAATTCTGGCTCATTCGAATCAAAGAATCGAAGAAACCCATCATTTATGAACATATTCTGATGTTTTGATTGAAATTCTGTCCATACTGTTTGTTCCATGGATATATCGGAATATCCGCTCAGAATTCTGGCTCATTCGAATCAAAGAATCGAAGAAACCCATCATCTTATGAACATATTCTGATGTTTTGATTGAAATTCTGTCCATACTGTTTGTTCCATGGATATATCGGAATATCCGCTCAGAATTCTGGCTCATTCGAATCAAAGAATCGAAGAAACCCATCATTTATGAACATATTCTGATGTTTTGATTGAAATTCTGTCCATACTGTTTGTTCCATGGATATATCGGAATATCCGCTCAGAATTCTGGCTCATTCGAATCAAAGAATCGAAGAAACCCATCTTTATGAACATATTCTGATGTTTTGATTGAAATTCTGTCCATACTGTTTGTTCCATGGATATATCGGAATATCCGCTCAGAATTCTGGCTCATTCGAATCAAAGAATCGAAGAAACCCATCATTTATGAACATATTCTGATGTTTTGATTGAAATTCTGTCCATACTGTTTGTTCCATGGATATATCGGAATATCCGCATAGAATTCTGGCTCATTCGAATCAAAGAATCGAAGAAACCCATCATTTATGAACATATTCTGATGTTTTGATTGAAATTCTGTCCATACTGTTTGTTCCATGGATATATCGGAATATCCGCTCAGAATTCTGGCTCATTCGAATCAAAGAATCGAAGAAACCCATCATCTTATGAACATATTCTGATGTTTTGATTGAAATTCTGTCCATACTGTTTGTTCCATGGATATATCGGAATATCCGCATAGAATTCTGGCTCATTCGAATCAAAGAATCGAAGAAACCCATCATTTATGAACATATTCTGATGTTTTGATTGAAATTCTGTCCATACTGTTTGTTCCATGGATATATCGGAATATCCGCTCAGAATTCTGGCTCATTCGAATCAAAGAATCGAAGAAACCCATCATTTATGAACATATTCTGATGTTTTGATTGAAATTCTGTCCATACTGTTTGTTCCATGGATATATCGGAATATCCGCATAGAATTCTGGCTCATTCGAATCAAAGAATCGAAGAAACCCATCATTTATGAACATATTCTGATGTTTTGATTGAAATTCTGTCCATACTGTTTGTTCCATGGATATATCGGAATATCCGCTTAGAATTCTGGCTCATTCGAATCAAAGAATCGAAGAAACCCATCATTTATGAACATATTCTGATGTTTTGATTGAAATTCTGTCCATACTGTTTGTTCCATGGATATATCGGAATATCCGCTCAGAATTCTGGCTCATTCGAATCAAAGAATCGAAGAAACCCATCTCTTATGAACATATTCTGATGTTTTGATTGAAATTCTGTCCATACTGTTTGTTCCATGGATATATCGGAATATCCGCTCAGAATTCTGGCTCATTCGAATCAAAGAATCGAAGAAACCCATCTCTTATGAACATATTCTGATGTTTTGATTGAAATTCTGTCCATACTGTTTGTTCCATGGATATATCGGAATATCCGCTCAGAATTCTGGCTCATTCGAATCAAAGAATCGAAGAAACCCATCATCTTATGAACATATTCTGATGTTTTGATTGAAATTCTGTCCATACTGTTTGTTCCATGGATATATCGGAATATCCGCATAGAATTCTGGCTCATTCGAATCAAAGAATCGAAGAAACCCATCATTTATGAACATATTCTGATGTTTTGATTGAAATTCTGTCCATACTGTTTGTTCCATGGATATATCGGAATATCCGCATAGAATTCTGGCTCATTCGAATCAAAGAATCGAAGAAACCCATCATTTATGAACATATTCTGATGTTTTGATTGAAATTCTGTCCATACTGTTTGTTCCATGGATATATCGGAATATCCGCATAGAATTCTGGCTCATTCGAATCAAAGAATCGAAGAAACCCATCATTTATGAACATATTCTGATGTTTTGATTGAAATTCTGTCCATACTGTTTGTTCCATGGATATATCGGAATATCCGCTTAGAATTCTGGCTCATTCGAATCAAAGAATCGAAGAAACCCATCATCTTATGAACATATTCTGATGTTTTGATTGAAATTCTGTCCATACTGTTTGTTCCATGGATATATCGGAATATCCGCTCAGAATTCTGGCTCATTCGAATCAAAGAATCGAAGAAACCCATCTTTATGAACATATTCTGATGTTTTGATTGAAATTCTGTCCATACTGTTTGTTCCATGGATATATCGGAATATCCGCATCAGAATTCTGGCTCATTCGAATCAAAGAATCGAAGAAACCCATCATTTATGAACATATTCTGATGTTTTGATTGAAATTCTGTCCATACTGTTTGTTCCTTGGATATATCGGAATATCCGCTTAGAATTCTGGCTCCTTCGGATCAAAGAATCGAAGAAACCCATCTCTTATGAACATATTCTGATGTTTTGATTGAAATTCTGTCCATACTGTTTGTTCCTTGGATATATCGGAATATCCGCTCAGAATTCTGGCTCATTCGAATCAAAGAATCGAAGAAACCCATCTCTTATGAACATATTCTGATGTTTTGATTGAAATTCTGTCCATACTGTTTGTTTCTTGGATATATCGGAATATCCGCTTAGAATTCTGGCTCCTTCGAATCAAAGAATCGAAGAAACCCATCATTTATGAACATATTCTGATGTTTTGATTGAAATTCTGTCCATACTGTTTGTTCCATGGATATATCGGAATATCCGCTCAGAATTCTGGCTCATTCGAATCAAAGAATCGAAGAAACCCATCATTTATGAACATATTCTGATGTTTTGATTGAAATTCTGTCCATACTGTTTGTTCCATGGATATATCGGAATATCCGCTCAGAATTCTGGCTCATTCGAATCAAAGAATCGAAGAAACCCATCATTTATGAACATATTCTGATGTTTTGATTGAAATTCTGTCCATACTGTTTGTTCCATGGATATATCGGAATATCCGCTCAGAATTCTGGCTCATTCGAATCAAAGAATCGAAGAAACCCATCATTTATGAACATATTCTGATGTTTTGATTGAAATTCTGTCCATACTGTTTGTTCCTTGGATATATCGGAATATCCGCTCAGAATTCTGGCTCATTCGAATCAAAGAATCGAAGAAACCCATCATTTATGAACATATTCTGATGTTTTGATTGAAATTCTGTCCATACTGTTTGTTCCTTGGATATATCGGAATATCCGCTCAGAATTCTGGCTCATTCGAATCAAAGAATCGAAGAAACCCATCATCTTATGAACATATTCTGATGTTTTGATTGAAATTCTGTCCATACTGTTTGTTCCATGGATATATCGGAATATCCGCTCAGAATTCTGGCTCATTCGAATCAAAGAATCGAAGAAACCCATCATTTATGAACATATTCTGATGTTTTGATTGAAATTCTGTCCATACTGTTTGTTTCATGGATATATCGGAATATCCGCTCAGAATTCTGGCTCATTCGAATCAAAGAATCGAAGAAACCCATCATTTATGAACATATTCTGATGTTTTGATTGAAATTCTGTCCATACTGTTTGTTCCTTGGATATATCGGAATATCCGCTCAGAATTCTGGCTCCTTCGGATCGAAGAATCGAAGAAACCCATCTCTTATGAACATATTCTGATGTTTTGATTGAAATTCTGTCCATACTGTTTGTTCCATGGATATATCGGAATATCCGCTCAGAATTCTGGCTCATTCGAATCAAAGAATCGAAGAAACCCATCATTTATGAACATATTCTGATGTTTTGATTGAAATTCTGTCCATACTGTTTGTTCCATGGATATATCGGAATATCCGCTCAGAATTCTGGCTCATTCGAATCAAAGAATCGAAGAAACCCATCATTTATGAACATATTCTGATGTTTTGATTGAAATTCTGTCCATACTGTTTGTTTCTTGGATATATCGGAATATCCGCTCAGAATTCTGGCTCATTCGAATCAAAGAATCGAAGAAACCCATCATTTATGAACATATTCTGATGTTTTGATTGAAATTCTGTCCATACTGTTTGTTCCATGGATATATCGGAATATCCGCTTAGAATTCTGGCTCATTCGAATCAAAGAATCGAAGAAACCCATCATTTATGAACATATTCTGATGTTTTGATTGAAATTCTGTCCATACTGTTTGTTCCATGGATATATCGGAATATCCGCTCAGAATTCTGGCTCATTCGAATCAAAGAATCGAAGAAACCCATCATCTTATGAACATATTCTGATGTTTTGATTGAAATTCTGTCCATACTGTTTGTTCCATGGATATATCGGAATATCCGCATAGAATTCTGGCTCATTCGAATCAAAGAATCGAAGAAACCCATCATTTATGAACATATTCTGATGTTTTGATTGAAATTCTGTCCATACTGTTTGTTCCTTGGATATATCGGAATATCCGCATAGAATTCTGGCTCATTCGAATCAAAGAATCGAAGAAACCCATCATTTATGAACATATTCTGATGTTTTGATTGAAATTCTGTCCATACTGTTTGTTTCTTGGATATATCGGAATATCCGCTCAGAATTCTGGCTCATTCGAATCAAAGAATCGAAGAAACCCATCATCTTATGAACATATTCTGATGTTTTGATTGAAATTCTGTCCATACTGTTTGTTCCATGGATATATCGGAATATCCGCTCAGAATTCTGGCTCATTCGAATCAAAGAATCGAAGAAACCCATCATTTATGAACATATTCTGATGTTTTGATTGAAATTCTGTCCATACTGTTTGTTTCTTGGATATATCGGAATATCCGCTTAGAATTCTGGCTCATTCGAATCAAAGAATCGAAGAAACCCATCATTTATGAACATATTCTGATGTTTTGATTGAAATTCTGTCCATACTGTTTGTTTCTTGGATATATCGGAATATCCGCTTAGAATTCTGGCTCATTCGAATCAAAGAATCGAAGAAACCCATCATTTATGAACATATTCTGATGTTTTGATTGAAATTCTGTCCATACTGTTTGTTTCTTGGATATATCGGAATATCCGCTCAGAATTCTGGCTCATTCGGATCAAAGAATCGAAGAAACCCATCTCTTATGAACATATTCTGATGTTTTGATTGAAATTCTGTCCATACTGTTTGTTCCATGGATATATCGGAATATCCGCTCAGAATTCTGGCTCATTCGAATCAAAGAATCGAAGAAACCCATCATTTATGAACATATTCTGATGTTTTGATTGAAATTCTGTCCATACTGTTTGTTTCTTGGATATATCGGAATATCCGCTCAGAATTCTGGCTCATTCGAATCAAAGAATCGAAGAAACCCATCATTTATGAACATATTCTGATGTTTTGATTGAAATTCTGTCCATACTGTTTGTTTCTTGGATATATCGGAATATCCGCTTAGAATTCTGGCTCCTTCGGATCAAAGAATCGAAGAAACCCATCATTTATGAACATATTCTGATGTTTTGATTGAAATTCTGTCCATACTGTTTGTTTCTTGGATATATCGGAATATCCGCTCAGAATTCTGGCTCATTCGAATCAAAGAATCGAAGAAACCCATCATTTATGAACATATTCTGATGTTTTGATTGAAATTCTGTCCATACTGTTTGTTCCATGGATATATCGGAATATCCGCTCAGAATTCTGGCTCATTCGAATCAAAGAATCGAAGAAACCCATCATTTATGAACATATTCTGATGTTTTGATTGAAATTCTGTCCATACTGTTTGTTCCATGGATATATCGGAATATCCGCTCAGAATTCTGGCTCATTCGAATCAAAGAATCGAAGAAACCCATCATTTATGAACATATTCTGATGTTTTGATTGAAATTCTGTCCATACTGTTTGTTCCATGGATATATCGGAATATCCGCATCAGAATTCTGGCTCATTCGAATCAAAGAATCGAAGAAACCCATCATTTATGAACATATTCTGATGTTTTGATTGAAATTCTGTCCATACTGTTTGTTCCATGGATATATCGGAATATCCGCTCAGAATTCTGGCTCATTCGAATCAAAGAATCGAAGAAACCCATCATTTATGAACATATTCTGATGTTTTGATTGAAATTCTGTCCATACTGTTTGTTTCTTGGATATATCGGAATATCCGCTCAGAATTCTGGCTCATTCGAATCAAAGAATCG
>JAQOWM010000185.1:0-19379 GCA_029041755.1 Resseliella maxima
CGGGTGTAGGATGAGAAAATTCAAAATAGTAAAATAAAATTGGAAAAAGAATCATTAAAAAAAAAAAAAAATAAGGGTGTCGAAGCAAACAAGCAGAAGAATAAAATAAAGTAGAATTAGTATAGAAGGGAAAGAGTCGAAACTGGAGTATTCATGTAGATAAAAGAATTGTAAATTGAAAGATGATTTAGTCTGAAAGTAAATTGAATTACGTTTCAATTAGACAGTGAAAAGATTCATGTCAAAATTTTAGTTGATTATAAAATTAGCTGAAGAAATTATTTTTGCCATTGAAAATGGGCAATTAGAAAAGAAAAGGATAAAATAAGAGTGTGCAGAAATACTAAGTACAATACTTCATGTCGATGGTCACAGCAACTCGAGAAAATCAATTCTTTAATTTGATAAAAATCACTGAATTCTAGTGGAGGAATTAGTCAAATGATAAAGAAAATAAAATCGCGAATGTTAATTCGGAAAATATGGTTTAAAATGATCATTTAATTTATGTTAGAAAGTTAGGGTTCAAATGAATGACATAGGAATGAATCAAATTACATGCTAAATTGCGATGTGTTGACGTAAGTCAGGTTTTAATCGTCAAATATGAACGATTAGGAAACATAGTGAGAAAATACTCATATTGTATGGAGAGTGATATAAGAGAAAGAAAAGATCAAAACTGGAAGTTGAAAACAACCACCATTTCAAACAATGAATTGTGATGAACGGCTCATTTCCATAAAATATATTGGTGCAAAGTCAAGCTAAATGGAAATGGCAGTCAAATAACTCGAGATTCATAATGGATTGAGAGATTGGAAAATCCTTATTTCGAGATTCTTTACAAATTAAAAAAGATTGAAGAAATCTTCATCTCGAGATACATTAATTACTAAAACATCGCAAAAATCTCCAATTGATGAGAATCTTTTAAACGGGGGAGTGTGTTCTGGTTTTGGTAGATGTAGGGATTAGAAATTGTAAATAGAAAATTAAACTAAGTTAAAAGATGAAAAAATCTATTTGAAATGGAAACAATTGACACTGAATGTCAATTTGCTCAAAAATGTCAAATATGTATAATTCAAAGGAGGGCGCGCAATGTAAAGAGATACGGAATGTGAAACAGAGAGAAAATGGAGTGTGCGCTATATCGACACTCTTGTAAGAGAGAAACGCTCTGTATACAGTAACCCGCGTCGTTTGTCTTATAAAGAAAAAATTGAAGTACAGAAAACAATTGATGATTTGTTCGGTTCTGAGCATCGACTTTGATAATGACCGTATTTGAAACAATTGTAGCAACGCACATTTGACAAATCTTGACTACTGGCACCTGTATTTGCATCTGTTGGCATATTTTGTTTTGGCACAGCACCTGTTGAACTACTAACCGCTGTACTTTGCTTCACTGACACTGGCACCGAGACAACTGTACGACGTTTCTTCTCGTATCGTTCCATTAACAACTTCAATTCACTGATTGTTGTTGCACCATAAAGCATTGACACCAATGTTGATTTATCATTCAATCCATCAATAATGATATCGATCAAATCATTTTCCGATACATCTGCACGGCTAGCAATGAATTGCATCTCAATGACATACTGACGCGGTGTTTCATCTGATTTAATAGCACGTGCACGCAACTGTTTCAATACATCTTGAACGGTAAATGCACGTCGAAATTCCAGCAACAATTTTTCTTTCAACTCGACATAGGTATGAACACGAATAATATCTGTAAATCGTTTTGCATGTCCCGCCATCAAATGCCGTGCAGCTACCAACTTATCTCGTTCACTATAACGGAACGATTCACAAACATTTTCCAAATCGGCAATCCATTTCGATACATCTTGTGTATCGGATCCATCGAATTTGCTCATCATCGCGTCAAGCACGTGTAAATCGATTTTGCGACTGTCTAAATCGTTCAGTTCTTGTTGCAATTTGATCAAGTCACGTTTTTTTT
The DNA here is from genome assembly GCA_029041755.1 of Resseliella maxima. NCBI lineage: Eukaryota > Metazoa > Arthropoda > Insecta > Diptera > Cecidomyiidae > Resseliella > Resseliella maxima. Next base: position 1,982 of record JAQOWM010000185.1, read on the forward strand.
GTAAGATTGCCATTTGCCGATCCAATTCGCGTTCTTCTTTTTCCATTTGACTATACCAGTCATGTTCACCATCTGTTCGTTGTTGTTGTTGTTGTTGTAACATTGTCCGCTGTTCATCTGGTTCCCGTTGATTTTCATCCGTTTCTGTTGCATCTGTTGTATTTTGCTTGACACGATTCACAAAATCATCATACAAACGTTTCAATTCAATCGACGTTGCCTCTGAATCAAACGGTACATTTGCATCTGTAAGCACACACTTAAGAATTTCATCTGGCAACTGTACACTTTGTTGATTATTTTGCTGAATTTGCCGATTATTTCCATCGATTTGATTCACATTTTGTGTTGCACGGTTCAAGAATTCGTCATACAATGGTCGTAATTGTATCACAGTTGCCTCTACAACGAAACTGAAAAATAATATTTTTATTGTATAAGGGTCATTAAATTCATGTGCAAAACGTTTGATCCAAGCCAGTCTGGATCTAGCTCTAGCTATCATAGATTCAATATGAGTCACATTACCAAAGCGATGAAATGTTATCATTTTTGTTTTTTTAACATTTAAATTCAATTCAAAAAAATCTTTCCATATGAAGGAAAGGTTGGATTTATGAAATTAAACGTTTCCTTCATATGGACTTTCGTCGTGGCTACAGTGGTTTCGTCTCTGCGGTTGATTCAATTATTTGATTGTATTGAATCAACGGCGAATTGGGCCAGCCAGATCAACGCCACATTTAACAAATGGTCGTGCCGGAACCAATCAATGCGTTGGCAAATCTGCCATTATTTGCTCCGAAGTTTTGCCTGCCTCCCTTATGCATCTCACGCACCTCGACACAATTCGGCTCAGTTCCGGACGCAATCTTGGGATCCAATATTTATTCCTAATGTGTGCCATCATATACTGTTTTTTTATTATTTACCAAGATACAGACTCTGGAATTGATAGAATATTTAGAAATGCAGATTACAATGTATTATCTGAGCTTCGATCGAGCTGTGAAAACAACACCAAAAGAAGAATAAATAAATGAATAAACGATCGGTTGCTTACTGAATAACAACTAAACTTTATTTGACAATAATTTTGTATTTATACTATTCTAAATCATATCGTTTCAATATAATGGTTTTTATCCGTGCGTATGTGCAAGTACAATAATGCCAAAATATTTAATTATAATTCATATAAATAAGTTCATTGAATATATATACGGCGATTATGTGTTCTTTCCGAAAATTTGCGAATCTTTTGGATAACAAATTGATGATTAATTAAAATTTAAACAAACATACATTTGTAATATATTATTTAAGATATTGTAAAATTAATCATCATCTACTACATTGATCCTAATTATAGAAGAACATAATAAATTCGAGTAATTTCTTACTGAGGTAAGATTCAGCTTTGAAATGTCCACAAAAATATTTTTTAATAGAATATTTATCTATTTATATCAATTTAGAATATTTTCAAGCCTAAAAAATTACATTGGAGGATGACAGTTTTTACTGTCAAAACTGTAAACAACAGAGGATGCGCTTCAAAGCAAAGACGGAAACATTGTTGCCTTTTTACTGCCACCAAATGTGACTGCAGCCATTCAACCTATGGATCAAAATCCCATTCGATTGGCAAAATTGGCTTATCGCAATCATTTGCTCGCTCAATTGGTTGCTGAAGAAAATGTGTCATTTACCGATTATTTGAACAGGCATCAAGTACGAGAGGCAATATTGTTACTGAAGCAAGCATGGGATGATCTGCCACAAAGCGTTTTGTTGAAGTCTTGGTCGAAAATCCTTGACTGGGACGCAAACCAATTCGACGCTGAAGATGAATTGCCGTTATCGGACTTTGCTCAACAAAATGCATTTTACAATGAGGTGATCAATGAAACTTCATTACTTTTGTCAAACATTGCACCGAACGCCAACTTGGAATTGGAAGAGATTGAGGAATGGAATGAGGACATAGCCGAAGAAGATTCCGACGACATTGAACCTGAGTCCGAAGATTCAGGATGTGATGAGCCAGAAGACCAAGATGTGCGAACAAAAATATCTCATTCGACTATATGAATGAGTTTAACATTTTAGTTTTAACATTATCGAGTACAAACATAAAATATTGTGGTAGAAATAAAACTTCATTTTCGAGCTCCACTAGAATACTTTTTTCACAATCACCATCATTATTGTCCTTGCGATTCGGACGTCATCGGCAAACATTGATAGAAAAACATCATTTGAAATTTTAGATGGCAAGTCATTGATGAATAGTAAGAAGAGAGTTGGACCGATATGACTCCCTTGTGGAACAATACACATATTTGTTATTAATAATTATTTTACTTCAAAAAACAAACATTCCACTCAAATTGAACGCTAAACTGAGAATGAATTGCATTATGAACAAAAGAACTAAATTCAATTCGGCTGCTTTCGGTTGAATCTATCGAACATGTTTGACAGATTCAACCCTGTTTGACAAATTCGATAATTTCACAATCTCGATAATTTCAACTGTCACTTTACATCTGTCTCTTCATATTTCACTAATCGACAACCAAATAACATTACAACTCGGCCATTCTGATAAAACAATCGGCCTCGATTGTTGCTCAAAGAAAATTCTGTTACTCAGTATCTTCTAAAAATTCATAATTAATACATTGTTCACTTAATGGTTCTATTTCTAAATGTTTTGAAGTGTCACCTTCTGTGTCCATCTGTTCCAATTCTTGGTCTGGCTCCAACCACTTTCTTATTCGACTTGAATCAATCACACTATTATATGGCATCTGTGTTACTTGACAATTTTCAATATCCGTTACAACATATCTATCATGATCTAAACGCTTACGAATTACATAAGGACCCTTAAATTTCTTAATTAACTTCTTATTTTTGCCAATGGTGGTATCCACATTTTTAATAACTACTAAATCTCCCGGCTCGAAATCTTTCGCTGGCTTATGACACTCATTAAAGTATTTCTGATTGTACGACTGAGACTTCCGAATTGAAAGTTCAGCCTGCTTTCTTATTTCACTTAATTCCTTCTGTTCTCTTGTATAAACATCATGCAAATGCTCAAATACAAATGATTAAATACAAATGATTTAATGACTTGAGGATTTGATCGATATCATTATTGATGGATTGAATGATAAATCAACATTGGTGTCAATGCTTTATGGTGCAACAACAATCAGTGAATTGAAGTTGTTAATGGAACGATACGAGAAGAAACGTCGTACAGTTGTCTCGGTGCCAGTGTCAGTGAAGCAAAGTACAGCGGTTAGTAGTTCAACAGGTGCTGTGCCAAAACAAAATATGCCAACAGATGCAAATACAGGTGCCAGTAGTCAAGATTTGTCAAATGTGCGTTGCTACAATTGTTTCAAATACGGTCATTATCAAAGTCGATGCTCAGAACCGAACAAATCATCAATTGTTTTCTGTACTTCAATTTTTTCTTTATAAGACAAACGACGCGGGTTACTGTATACTGGCGTATCATTCTTCAATCTAATTTGCATCGAATAACTACCGAACTTCTGTTTTCCGTCTTTCGTTTTCAAATAATTTTCAAAAATCAGCGATTTCAGAGCATCTGCATGTTTCTTACTTAGTTTCTTGTTAATATCAGCCAACTGTTCAAATTCTTCTGTCTCAGTTGAATCTACCAATAAAATAACCTCATTGTACTCTTCTATTGCATCTGTTTCATCTAAATTAACTACCCCGATACATTGTTTAATTTGTTTCTCACAAGCTCTAAGATCTTTAATAACATTAGCATCTGGTTCATTTAAATTACTTACATCAAATTCCGACTTATTTGCATTTAAATTTACCTCTAAACTTACACATTTATTATTAATTGTTACATCTGTACCATTAGAAAAACTATCTGTGATTGGAGCATCTGTAAAACTATCTGATGGCACAGCACCTGTTGAACTACTAACCGCTGTACTTTGCTTCACTGACACTGGCACCGAGACAACTGTACGACGTTTCTTCTCGTATCGTTCCATTAACAACTTCAATTCACTGATTGTTGTTGCACCATAAAGCATTGACACCAATGTTGATTTATCATTCAATCCATCAATAATGATATCGATCAAATCATTTTCCGATACATCTGCACGGCTAGCAATGAATTGCATCTCAATGACATACTGACGCGGTGTTTCATCTGATTTAATAGCACGTGCACGCAACTGTTTCAATACATCTTGAACGGTAAATGCACGTCGAAATTCCAGCAACAATTTTTCTTTCAACTCGACATAGGTATGAACACGAATAATATCTGTAAATCGTTTTGCATGTCCCGCCATCAAATGCCGTGCAGCTACCAACTTATCTCGTTCACTATAACGGAACGATTCACAAACATTTTCCAAATCGGCAATCCATTTCGATACATCTTGTGTATCGGATCCATCGAATTTGCTCATCATCGCGTCAAGCACGTGTAAATCGATTTTGCGACTGTCTAAATCGTTCAGTTCTTGTTGCAATTTGATCAAGTCACGTTTTTTTTGTAAGATTGCCATTTGCCGATCCAATTCGCGTTCTTCTTTTTCCATTTGACTATACCAGTCATGTTCACCATCTGTTCGTTGTTGTTGTTGTTGTTGTAACATTGTCCGCTGTTCATCTGGTTCCCGTTGATTTTCATCCGTTTCTGTTGCATCTGTTGTATTTTGCTTGACACGATTCACAAAATCATCATACAAACGTTTCAATTCAATCGACGTTGCCTCTGAATCAAACGGTACATTTGCATCTGTAAGCACACACTTAAGAATTTCATCTGGCAACTGTACACTTTGTTGATTATTTTGCTGAATTTGCCGATTATTTCCATCGATTTGATTCACATTTTGTGTTGCACGGTTCAAGAATTCGTCATACAATGGTCGTAATTGTATCACAGTTGCCTCTACAACGAAACTGAAAAATAATATTTTTATTGTATAAGGGTCATTAAATTCATGTGCAAAACGTTTGATCCAAGCCAGTCTGGATCTAGCTCTAGCTATCATAGATTCAATATGAGTCACATTACCAAAGCGATGAAATGTTATCATTTTTGTTTTTTTAACATTTAAATTCAATTCAAAAAAATCTTTCCATATGAAGGAAAGGTTGGATTTATGAAATTAAACGTTTCCTTCATATGGACTTTCGTCGTGGCTACAGTGGTTTCGTCTCTGCGGTTGATTCAATTATTTGATTGTATTGAATCAACGGCGAATTGGGCCAGCCAGATCAACGCCACATTTAACAAATGGTCGTGCCGGAACCAATCAATGCGTTGGCAAATCTGCCATTATTTGCTCCGAAGTTTTGCCTGCCTCCCTTATGCATCTCACGCACCTCGACACAATTCGGCTCAGTTCCGAACGCAATCTTGGGATCCAATATTTATTCCTAATGTGTGCCATCATATACTGTTTTTTTATTATTTACCAAGATACAGACTCTGGAATTGATAGAATATTTAGAAATGCAGATTACAATGTATTATCTGAGCTTCGATCGAGCTGTGAAAACAACACCAAAAGAAGAATAAATAAATGAATAAACGATCGGTTGCTTACTGAATAACAACTAAACTTTATTTGACAATAATTTTGTATTTATACTATTCTAAATCATATCGTTTCAATATAATGGTTTTTATCCGTGCGTATGTGCAAGTACAATAATGCCAAAATATTTAATTATAATTCATATAAATAAGTTCATTGAATATATATACGGCGATTATGTGTTCTTTCCGAAAATTTGCGAATCTTTTGGATAACAAATTGATGATTAATTAAAATTTAAACAAACATACATTTGTAATATATTATTTAAGATATTGTAAAATTAATCATCATCTACTACATTGATCCTAATTATAGAAGAACATAATAAATTCGAGTAATTTCTTACTGAGGTAAGATTCAGCTTTGAAATGTCCACAAAAATATTTTTTAATAGAATATTTATCTATTTATATCAATTTAGAATATTTTCAAGCCTAAAAAATTACATTGGAGGATGACAGTTTTTACTGTCAAAACTGTAAACAACAGAGGATGCGCTTCAAAGCAAAGACGGAAACATTGTTGCCTTTTTACTGCCACCAAATGTGACTGCAGCCATTCAACCTATGGATCAAAATCCCATTCGATTGACAAAATTGGCTTATCGCAATCATTTGCTCGCTCAATTGGTTGCTGAAGAAAATGTGTCATTTACCGATTATTTGAACAGGCATCAAGTACGAGAGGCAATATTGTTACTGAAGCAAGCATGGGATGATCTGCCACAAAGCGTTTTGTTGAAGTCTTGGTCGAAAATCCTTGACTGGGACGCAAACCAATTCGACGCTGAAGATGAATTGCCGTTATCGGACTTTGCTCAACAAAATGCATTTTACAATGAGGTGATCAAAGAAACTTCATTACTTTTGTCAAACATTGCACCGAACGCCAACTTGGAATTGGAAGAGATTGAGGAATGGAATGAGGACATAGCCGAAGAAGATTCCGACGACATTGAACCTGAGTCCGAAGATTCAGGATGTGATGAGCCAGAAGACCAAGATGTGCGAACAAAAATATCTCATTCGACTATATGAATGAGTTTAACATGTTTTGAATGTGTTAGATGGATTTGGTTTATTACATTAACGAGGATTCCATCTGATTTTAGGCTCACATCGTTTCGAAATATGTCTAAAGGTTCTTTATAATGTTCTAAAACACATTTGACGTTACGTTGAAGCTGGTTTGTACCTCAAAAATGACTTTAAAAGAAAACTATTTAACCTTCCGGATGATCTATTCGATATTATGTAACACACATTGTGATATATTTTTTAAGGTAAAATTGTAAAATGTTTTTCAGCTAGTTTTTAGCGGTGTATGCGAAATAGAGATGAAATAACCAAAGAAATACTGGGTTTTTTGGACTCGTTGGACAAATATCATAGGATTTTCAAATTTAGTTGTTGGTTATCACAAAATAGTATGTTTTCGTATAGTGAAGAATATATTCGCGAAAAATGATGGTGATTGTGAAAAAAGTATTCTAGTGGAGCTCGAAAATGAAGTTTTATTTCTACCACAATATTTTATGAGTGTACTCGATAATGATGATATTAATAATCTAATGATGATGCTGATGAAATTTTAAAAATAATTAATTTCATCAGCATCATCATTATCGAGTACAAACATAAAATATTGTGGTAGAAATAAAACTTCATTTTCGAGCTCCACTAGAATACTTTTTTCACAATCACCATCATTATTGTCCTTGCGATTCGGACGTCATCGGCAAACATTGATAGAAAAACATCATTTGAAATTTTAGATGGCAAGTCATTGATGAACAGTAAGAAGAGAGTTGGACCGATATGACTCCCTTGTGGAACACCTGAATTAACAATACACATATTTGTTATTAATAATTATTTTACTTCAAAAAACAAACATTCCACTCAAATTGAACGCTAAACTGAGAATGAATTGCATTATGAACAAAAGAACTAAATTCAATTCGGCTGCTTTCGGTTGAATCTATCGAACATGTTTGACAGATTCAACCCTGTTTGACAAATTCGATAATTTCACAATCTCGATAATTTCAACTGTCACTTTACATCTGTCTCTTCATATTTCACTAATCGACAACCAAATAACATTACAACTCGGCCATTCTGATAAAACAATCGGCCTCGATTGTTGCTCAAAGAAAATTCTGTTACTCAGTATCTTCTAAAAATTCATAATTAATACATTGTTCACTTAATGGTTCTATTTCTAAATGTTTTGAAGTGTCACCTTCTGTGTCCATCTGTTCCAATTCTTGGTCTGGCTCCAACCACTTTCTTATTCGACTTGAATCAATCACACTATTATATGGTATCTGTGTTACTTGACAATTTTCAATATCCGTTACAACATATCTATCATGATCTAAACGCTTACGAATTACATAAGGACCCTTAAATTTCTTAATTAACTTCCACCTCCGTCGCACTGATTAGAGATGTAACGAAAATATTGTTAACACCGTTACACATAAAATTAGGCTTGGTGAAAAATTTCATCAAAGCATTGGTTAAACGACAAAATATTCGCGCATATTCTCAACTGAAAGCCATTTTTCCTCGTTTAAGTGATGCAAAAATCAAAGAAGGTGAATATTTTTGTTGATTTTATTGGTTTTATTCTATGAATTTTTAATTTTTTTCTTGTTTCAACTTAAGGCATGCTGAACGGCCCCGATATTCGCCGATTGGTTGGAGCACCATATGAACAATTCGAAAGGACTCTGATGGAAGAAGAAGCAATTGCTTGGGACAGTTTAAAAGCCGTCATAAATGGTGTTTTGGGAAATCGTCGTGAAGATGGGTGGCGCATTTTAGTTGAAAACATGCTTCAATCCTTTGAAATTATTGGAGTAAACATGTCTTTAAAAGTCCATTTCATGCATCATCACCAAGACGCATTCGCAAATCAAATGCCCTGTGAATCTGATGAACACGGCGAGCGTTTTCATCAAGTTGCTGCACAGCTTGAGCACTGGTACAGCGGGAAAAAATTAAATTCACTATTGGCCGATTTATGCTGGAATTTACAATCAAATGTTGATGCTGATGATGATGATAGCGATGAATGAAGAAAATGTTAATTTTTTGGCAAAATTGTTGAATTTCGCAAAAAAAAAAAAAAAATTCATTAAAATTCTTAATTCTCATGCATTAAATAATAATTCGTGTTTAATTCACTCATTTGAGCTTTGAATAGAAGTTATTATAGTGAAATCATAAACTATTTTAATCAAAAAGATAAAAAAAACTCGAAAGAAATCGAAAAAAATACAAAAAATAGAGAAATAATTGTTTAAATTGCTCTGTAAAGGGCTGTAAAAGACAGTTATATATTATATTATGCTTTAAAATATGTTTTCTGTACGAATCAATAAGAATTTGTTGAAAAATCAACGATATGCACAGCCATAAAGGGTGCAAAAACCATCTTGAGCCAAGAATATTTGATTTGAAAATTTTGTTCGAGGTCATCTGGACAGATTTAAAAATGGTTATCACCATTGAATTCAGCGTACCCAAATTAGGTAAAAAAAAACCTATTTTAGCTCTGCCTTGAAAAAAAAGTTTCAAAAACTACAACAGTGTTATTGAACGAAGAAAAATTGATGGTCATTCTAACAACTACATCACCATAGTGTGACATCATATTATTATTATTATTGACATTTGAAGCCATTTATTTTTTAGAAGAGGTTCGGAATTTTGTAAACTATATGAAAATACATTATAACAATATTAATAAATATTTTAGCACATATTCCATAGCTCACTGTAAGCTCAATTTTCAATGATCACCATTTAGCTAAAAAAGTATTAAAAAATGATATTCTCAAAAACTGAAAAAAATCAAAAATCTGGTTTAACCATCGGATTCAGAGAAAAAAATTACATTAGAAACAAGAATAATACCAAGAAATGGTTTTCAGCTCGACCACGATCAGCAACTATTTTTAGATGGTCTATTCAATGATTACCTGTTCAATGATCCAAGAACAGTAGATTCACACAAATACAAGACGAAGACGTTTGATGACTTTGAGCTAGAAATGAGCTCCGAAATGCTTACCAAAATAATATTTGATATTATATTTATTTATTACCATCAACTCAAAGCATTTCCAAGCCTAAATTTTGCCTCCAATCATTCGAACTGTCTTGAAACCTACGATAGCATTTTAACCGTTTCTTCACGTCGACCAAAATTAATAAAAGATTCTTTCGTTAAACGGAGACGCGGAGTGTTTTTGACCATATAAAGAAGTAAGAGGCTTGAATGCGTATTTTGCTAATGATTCGTCTTTTTCTTGACGCAAGTTTTCAATTTGACTTGTGAGTAAATCTTTGTTTGATAAGTGTGAATAGTGTTTTAAAAGTTTTTGTTTTATTATATTCCAATTCGGTTCGTTAATTCCTATTAGTAAATTTCTTGGCTCTTGCTGCAGGAAAACCGGCTAATTCTTTCATTACCAAATTTTCGGCCAATTGTTTCGTAAATGTATATGTATTTGGATGCTATTTTGTGATATGAATCCAATCATCGCGTGTCTTAATATTTGTCCATGCATCATCGTTTTCAGCCATTTTCAACATTTCATATGGATCCTGAACCGGAGCTTGAATTCAGCCTGAAAATCAACTAATATATGTTATTTAGTAATTTTTAAATTGTTTAGTTGTCCTTTCGGGTAGATTCAAGCCTCTTACTTCTTTATATGGTCAAAAACACTCCGCGTCTCCGTTTAACGAAAGAATCTTTTATTAATTTTGGTCGACGTGAAGAAACGGTTAAAATGCTATCGTAGGTTTCAAGACAGTTCGAATGATTGGAGGCAAAATTTAGGCTTGGAAATGCTTTGAATTGATGGTAATAAATAAATATAATATCAAATATTATTTTGGTAAGCATTTCGGAGCTCATTTCTAGCTCAAAGTATGAAACCCTGGATCAGCTAAAGTAGTGTTTTAAATGCATTTATGGTTGATTCGTGAACCCTAGTTGTAGGCAAATTTCGTGTTATTTCAGTTAGTCTTAGTTTGGCAGTTTCAATGACAAGGCCTAATCTAGTCATTGCTGATTTCGTTATGAAATTTGATTGTGCTCCATTATCACATAGAGCATTCAAATGATTTCGGGCAAAGAAGCAAATTTAATTTAAAAGAGTATAATTTATAAGCTTATATAAATAATTTATAAGTTTATATAAATAATACACCTTGTTGTTGGCTGTAAGTATAACTATGACTGCGCATAGATCTTTATTAACTTGCTGTATTTATAGTACTATAGGTCCGGTTACAATAGTTCCGGTTACCTATATTTACAATATACGGGTCTTAAGTTAATAACCTTCTAAGGTCATACTGAGCTAGTCTTACGTTATAAGAGTTTGGATATTTTGTTTGATAAGGAATCTCCACTAGCTACATTATGTATGAATTGTCGGCACACCAAGAAATTGGTTAATGCGACAGATTATTCATCATGCTCACACGAAGTAAACAAAAAGAACTAGATAACAAAAATATAAAATACACAATTGAAGAAAGAGATGGTACTATACTCAGACAACGAAACTTCGATCTGATTTTTCATCTAATACCAACAGAAAATAACGTACTTAAGGAAAAAATAATGAATAAGTTCGGTATAACCAATTTTAAAAATGAATTCAATAAAATCAATTCACACCATTATACACGCATGATATCAAACCAATTCGCAAACAGACATAATTCAGCGTTAACAGAAAAATGCATAAAAGACATACTAACAATTTGCCAAGAAAGACATGCAGAAAATATTGCAATAAATATAGATTATGACAGTATCAGACATTACATCTTCTTTAAAAACCTATTCCAAGAAATTTTCGCATCAGAAAATATATATACAGTCTTTTTTCTTAACAGAATAGTAGAGTTGAAAGAGAGAGAAGATATAGAACAAATTCTGGACTTATACCACAAAAATTTATTAGGTGGACATTTAGGTGCCCAAAAAATGACCCAGACAATTTCAAAATTTTACAAATTCGAAAATATGACAAACGAAATAAAGAAATATGTTCAAAACTGTCCAATTTGTGAAAAAACAAAAGTGATTACTAATACAAAAGTACCAATGCAAATATCAAGCTTAGGTGAATCCCTTTTTGATCATACATTTATCGATTTTGTTGGACCAATTCCTAAAAGTAATAATGGAAATAGATATATTTTTACTGCAATTTGCGACTTAACAAAATTCTTGGTAGCAGTCCCAACAGAAGATTGTACAGCAGTAACAGCAGCAAACTGCTTACTGGAACACATTTTATGTAGATACAATTTTCCCTCAAGATTAATTTCAGACAACGCAACAAGTTTCACATCACAAATTATAAAAGAGTTAACACGTTTATTTTCAATCAAAAAAATATTCACTACACCATATCATCCACAATCAAATATAGTAGAAAGATCACACCGCACATTGAATGCATATCTAAGAGCATATCTAACAAAGGATAAAAACAATTGGGACGAAATCCTAAAATTCGCTACATTCGCGTATAATAATTCAGTTAACTCGGCTACAGGCCAAATACCTCACTACTTGGCACACGGCTTTAAAATCGAAATACCAAGCCAACTAACCAAGAAAAAACTAAATTATAATTACGATAATTTAGCAGACTTAATTCGCAATAATATAGCAGAAGCTCTAGAAAAAGCAAAAGAAAATTTATACACAAAGAAGCTACAGAATAAAAAATATTACGATGAAAAAACAGCCGAATGTGACATAAAAATAAATGATATGATTTTGGTGAAAAGTCCAGTAAAAGACCACAAATTTCAAAATGTATACGAAGGCCCATATAAAGTGATAGATTCATCTGAAAGCTACATTGAAATAATGAAAAAGGGAAAGAAAATGAAAATTCATAAAAATTTAGTTAAAAAAGCTCGCACAGATCATTCAAACTTAGACACTAATTTAAGTGGTACTTAATTTCTTTACAGGAAAATGTCCACGGATACAAAAACTGAAATATTTAGCATAATAAAATGCGCAGAACTTCTCAAATACAATATTTACAGTGACAAATCATATAGTGAAAATCGAAATCTGTTAAAAGCACATTTAACAACAGAAAAAAGTTGGTTAACTAGACTTACGGAAAAATTGAAATATAAGAATTATTTAAATGAAGAAACGAACCGCATTCTGACCCTATGTAGAAAAATTGCAAACGATTCAAGAAAAATAATTTTCATTGATTCAAACGGACGAAAACTCTTTCAAGCTTTCATACTAACAGAAACGAATATAAATAATCCCATATATACAATACTAGAAAGTTTCGACATAAGTAATTTCATAATAACGAGAACTAAGGAAGAACGAAACGATGTAGAATACAGAAATTATTGTTCAAGCTTGTTAAAAAAGCTCACTACATTCTACCTGAATGATTATCTTAGAACGGAAATTGAATATTGTGTAAAAAGAAGACAAATTTTTTGTATAGCAAACATCAACTTAATGAAAAGATTAAGAGCACTCTGCGTAGATTTCCTAATACGATCACATGAATTCTTCTACTTTTCCGAAGCACTCAGACTTAAAGATAAAAAACTCAAAAATCTATTAATTTTAATGAAAAAAATAAAACAAAATTCCACATATATCACATTTCCTGAAGTATAACATTTTATTTTCAGGAAAATGGATAAAGAGAATTCAATCCAATACACTCTAATATGTGCAAAAATAACTGACTATAATATACTTCACGAAGGAAATATTGAAAAAATCAATAAAATATTGAGCCAAAAAACAAATTATTTTTACGCAATTTTTCACAGAAAATACATACAAAAAGAAATGAATTACATTTCAAATTTATTCTCAACATTGGAAATCAAATCGATTAACCTATACCAAATATTAATTTTTTCAGACGAAACTTTTCGCACTTTATTTCAAGCCTATACAATTCTAAATGTCAAAACAAGACACATAATATCTAAATTACTGAAATGTTTCGATATAAGCAATTATATATTAACAAGAAACGTAACAGAGATATCAAGTATAGACTGCAACAAATATGTAGAAAAGTTATTATATGAACTAAGGGAAATTTGTCAAAAACATTTCCTAAAAGAAATACAAATTAACATTGATGTGAAAAGGTTTTTTGAACAAAGATTTTTAAAACTCATGGAAAAAATTAGAGAAGAAAATCTAAAAATTCTTATTGAATGCACAGAACTCAGAAATTTTCTGATATCTCTAAAAAAGAGAGACAAATTGTTAGAAAAGATTTTAATCTTAAAAAAGAAATCTCTCCCATAACATACCTAATTCGATTTTCGAATTCTTTTCAGATAACTGCAATTGAAAAGAATGTCAAAAATTTTCGACTGTCGTCAAATAATAGACTACAATATATTCGACAGTCATTCATACGAAGAAAATCAAAAAATATTGAAAAATTATATTATAGAAGAAGAAGAATCTACAAAAAGAAAGCTATTCACTTTTCGATTACTGAAGTCCAACTCAAGTGATTACATAAATAGGGAAATGACTAGGATTCTAGATTTATCATTAAATCCTATTACAAACATACTTACAGATATTTATGGTCGAAGACTACTTCAAGCATACACACTAATAAATACTGAATTAACAAATCCAATATTCAATGCATTAAGATGCTTTGACATAAGCAACTACATATTACTACGAAACAAAAACGAAAGATCAAACTTTAATTGCAAAAGATATACCATAACATTGTTATTCAAACTCGATGAATTTTGCATTGAGGAACAACTTAAAAACGAAATTAATAAAAATTTCAAAAACATTTTCGAAGAAAATAATCTGGAAACACTGAAAAAAATAAGAGATAAAAGTATGAAATATATTGAAAATTCAATAGAATTCCAATATTTCATCGAATCCTTGAAACATAAAGAAAACAAAATAAAAAAATTAATGAAATTAATGAAAAAACAAGAAAGATTCGGGGTAAAATACGTAAAATATATAGATATAGAAATGTTTATGAAGTAATCATCAGGTTCACTCATAAGAACCGACTATATAGATGTCTTAAAACTAAACATTAGGGGAAGAAAAATTCACAGCCATAATTAGAAAATATATTAAAAAGTAAACTCATTTTTGATATCATAAAACATCATAACTTTCAGATATACTGCGAATATCTAACTATTGCAATGGAAAAATACAACATCATTGAGGATGAATCATACGATAAAAATTACTTGAAAATTATGGAAAACATACTCAATAAGGAAAACAAATTAAAGTTTTTTATAAAAAAAATATTCTACCATAACAAATTGAAGAGAAATCATGTTTTGAATATATATAATCAAGATATAATTGACAAGGGAAAGTGTGAAATTTTAAGAAATAAATTTTCCAGAAAATTATTTCAAGCATTTACCATGATAGCCCAACCATACGAAGGCTATCCAATTTTTAAACACATGAAAAGCCTTGACATGTGTATAGAAATTCTGGAAAACCCTCAAAAGAAATTCAGTTCAATATTTATTATAAAATTCATAGAAACACTACCAAATCTATACTGGGAAACAAAAATACGAAATGGATTTGACAATGGAAAAATGAAAATAGGCATCATCAATTCAATAAAGGAACTAAAACAAAGAAATATAGAAAATATATATTCATCCAATGAAATGAAAAGATACATTAAAGCACTAAAAAACAAAAAATCAAATCAAGAAAATTCAAGAGAATCAAAACTAAAATCTAAAGAAAGTGAAATGATAGACAAACTCATATTTCTAATTAATTAACAAATAAATTCAAATACCAAATAGAAAATTTCAAGAAAATAATCCATGAGGGTGTACACTCAATTATAATATCGGCAAGGGTATACACTTGCAATAATCCATGAGGGTATACACTCAATTATAACATCCGCAAGGGTATACACTTGCAATAATCCACGAGGGTATACACTCGTAAAAATAAAATCGACGAGGATATACAATCGTAATAGTAAAAATCCACAAGGGTGTACGCTCGTAAAAATCTCAAACTCTCAAAATAAATGCAAAGAAAAATCATAAAATTCACATATACTTGTCACCCTGTTTTTAGACAAATTCTTGCAAAACACCCTATATTCTATTTACACATATAGCATAGACACATTTCAAGAAAAATATATGCACCATATATAATATTTTATAGTTATGATCTTTGCACAATAATATTTATTTTCAACAAAAAATATATAATGAAATATATATTTTAACAATTATTTATTAGAATATTCAAAAAGAATGTCAATAGAACAACGCGCAAACTCAAACTGATAAAGCACAAAAAACCGTTAGAAAACACAGCGTCCCTTTCAAAAAATTACAGTGTAATAGAAACGTTGCCATGGAAACGCTAAGAAAAATCGCACCCACACATAGGAAAATACACTCTTAAAAACGAACGTGAGAAAGAAAAAAAATACTACATATACACTAAAAAGAGAAAATAAAATACCCTGCCTTTCCTTTTTCACGCATACAAAACATACTACAGAATAATACAAGACAAACTAATACACACATACATAGATATTGAAGAAAGCGTATCCTCCGCCTCCTCTTCTCTATTCATTTTCTACGATCATGCTTATACACACAAAACATATAGTAAGACTCATATGAAGAGCATACCAATACATACATACACGATAATTCATACTCCGCCTTTCCTCTTCACTTCTTGTCCCACGTTTATGCTTATCCATATAAACTATATGGCAACGATCGTGTGCATACCAATACATACCAAATTCAATATATTCATCCCTTAAACATACGGTTTTCCATATATACGAAAAATGAAACACATACATCTCACTCTTACTAATACCATACATGAACAGAATGCATTTGAAATGCGCCTGTGACTTTGGTATAGACCTATAGAGAAACAACTATGCTAATGATTATGCGCGCCTGTTACCAAGCTGAAAATTTCAAACCGTTTTATTTCGCGTCCGCGACCAAAATAGCGAGCGAAAAACGCGAATAAAATTATTTTACACATAAATTTCAATTATTGATACAAATGAAGAATATGAGAAAAATTGTTTTTCTCTTAAAACATATGAGTCAGAAGAACATACATTAAGACCCATCCTATGCCTCAAAAGTACAACAGAATTGAATAGTTGTGACAAGGAAATCTTAACTAAAATAAATCAATCAAATTTTGATAAAAAATGTTTTAAAAAAATGAAAAAATCAAATAAAATTACTCAAATTAACAACGATACATATATCACTATAATCAAACCAGAACAGATTCACATAAAATATGATGAAACTCAAAATTCAACAAAAATTAATGAATCAACGCATACAACAAATCAAACAATATACACTAAAAAATTTAATTACAAAGAAGTATCAATATATAAAATGTTTGAAGCAGAAATAGTAAATGAGGAAGATCAAAATAAGTTTACGATCTGAATTTTATGATCTACATTTTATGATCTAAATTTTACGATCGATATGTAAATGACACTACGACACTACATTACGCACTTCTTTATGGTTATACAAATTAGTATAAATAAGAATAAGAATTGTAACAAAGTTTAGTCTTGGTTTTACGAATAAACAAGGCACATAGTGCTGAAAAGTAGAATCAAAACTCTTTTATTTCTATACGAAATATTAATT
>JAQOWM010000890.1:0-14756 GCA_029041755.1 Resseliella maxima
TCCGTCCGTCCGTTAAAAGCTATCAAAATGTTGCTGTCTGTCCGTCCGTCCGTTTGGAGCTCGCGAAACTTGTGTTGTCCGTCCGTCTGTCCGTTTAGAGCTCGCAAAAATGTTGTTGTCCGTCCGTACGTCCGTTTGGAGCTTGCAAAAATTTTGTTGTCCGTCCGTCCGTCCACCTAGAGCACGCGGAAATTAGGTTGTCCGTCCGTCCGTCTGTTCAGACTGAACGGACGGACGGACTGACAAAATGACGGACAGTCCGTCCGTTTGACACCTTTACCCCCCCTAATTACGCCACTGACCGAATCCGATCTTGATTTCGATATTCATAACGAAAGTAATAGTGAAGAAGAGCAAAGACAAGAAAACGATGCAGATTCTGATTCAGAAAATTTACCTAACCGTGAACAATTTGAAGACGATTTTGCCGATCAGTTTCCTCAACTATCAGGTTGAATCTCAAAGCAAAGAAAAAATCAAAATTAAATGCAAAAAGACCGATGAAAGTTTTTTCAAATTGATGTTAAATGCTGAAAAGAAAAATATCATAAAAAACAATATTCATCACGATTCTTAAATAAACTGTATTGAAAGCAAAAAAAAATACAATAATTTTTTATTCATTTTCTTCATAATTTTTTCAAATTGTGGATAGGAAAATTTAATTTTATTTTTTCACTCACAAAATTAACAAAGAAAATTGATCAAAACTTTTATTCGCTTCTATTTCACTTAAATTGTGACACTTATGCTTTGTTTTGTTTTTGTTTTCCTTTCGGATTCGGTTTTTTCTTCGGCGCTTTTTTCTTCTTTGGTGATGGTTCGTTGTTTACGTCAGAATTGTCTGAATCGGAAAGTTGAACGACTCTTTTCTTTGCCGGTGCTTTCTTCTTCTTCTTCTTTGCCGGTGCCTCGTTGTTTTCATCAGAATCGTCTGAATCAGAAAGTTGAACAACTTTTTTCTTTGTCGGTGCTTTCTTCTTCTTTGCTGGTGGCTCGTTGTTTTCATCAGAATCGTCTGAATCAGAAATTGGATCGGCTTTTTTCTTTGGAACTGCTTTCTTTTTCTTCGCAGATGATGTTTTGTTCTTCAATTCAGTATCATCGGAATCAACATCTTCATCATAATTTGATTCAGAATCGCTTACAGCTGCCTTTTTGCAAACGAAAATCGATTCGGTTCAACAATTCTTGATATGATGAATTCTTAAGATGACGTAACCGTTTGATAGATGAACTTTTAGTCTCTTTCCACCAAATTTCGATTTTTCCAACACAGAAAATCTTTGCACTGGATGTGTTCCAACCGGTAAGTCATCGAATTTGATGTAACCGCAGCTTGTTGATTTTCCATGCTTATTGAATTTCGACAAAGCCATTTTTGTAGTTAAAAGTTCACAGATAATTAAGCGAATTTCAGTTGATCGGCAATCAAAGACTGAATAAATTCATTGAAAGAATTGCATTTATAAGTTTTTGTTTTGTAAATTCAGCAAAAATAAGTGCAATGAACCACGAGGAAAATGTATTGATTCAAGAATAAAGAAAAAAATAACCGTCGCATTATCATTTTTATCGATGACTACATGTTATGGTTTTCTCATCTATTATAAATTCGATACAAAAAAATACTCAAACTGCACTCTTAAGTATTACCGCATAAGCCGATACTGAAATAATTATTGTAAATTGACAAACCTGCAGCGCAGGTTAAAGTACGGTTGCCATGCGATTTTCGGTATTGTACATAAAGTAATTTGATCTAAAACGGACTGTAAATAGATTGCGCGCAGCAATAATGAAAACACGTCTGTTGCTTTCAGCGGACAATAAAGAACTGATTTGTTTTTTGTATATTCTTACTGCATAATATTTTAACATCCTCTCTTATTGAGTTTAATTTTGATTTCGGACAAACATTTCTTGATCTTAATTTTAATTTTGGACAAAAAATTTCTCAATACAATGAATGCTTAGTATATTTTTTTAGTTTGAATATTTCTTTTTGAATGATTTTCTGATAGATTGATAGACGTATAGTCCGATTTTCAGTACCTCTGCTGCCACTAAGAGGTATGTTACAAACAGCAACTTCTCATTCAGGATCATTGCGGTGTGCGTGTCTGCTGCCTCTTGAACTATAATGTTATTGTTGACTTGTCCATTCGTATCAACTATTTTCGATTCTGAGCGTTCAATGTCGTCTGTTTGGTGTGGTTCAATTTGGTGTCTTTCTTTTCAATGAACGTATTATACTGATTAATTTTGCCCCATCTGAACCGCTATTTATACTAAATCTATACAATATGTACTGTGCTAAATTTAACGCGTGACAATGCAAAAAAATTTTTTTTTTCGAACAAAGAAAATCTAAATGTTTACGTATGTGGATTACTTTGACGTGCGTTTTCTGTAAAGATAAAAAACTTTAGTACTGGTACAAAAAAATATGGAAAAAATAAAGAAAATGCTTATTCATTTGGCGAGTTGCTTAGTTGCAATCCCATTTTTCTGCGAATTTTCTCGTTTTTTGTCCGGTCAATGGTTTTGTAAGTACATCAGCTGTCATTTCGTGCGTTGATATATACACTAACTTTATTAGTTTTTCTTCCACTTTATCACGAATATGATGGTGTCGAAGTTCAATGTGCTTTGTCCTTTCACGGTATGCGCCCACTGTACCCAATTTAATTGCGCTATGGTTGTCGCAATGTATGATAACCGGTGATGGGTTTGATCCACCTATTTAATTTATGAATTGAGTCACCCAACTTACTTCGTTGACGGTCGATGATAGTGCCAGATATTCCGCTTCGGTGCTGGATTGACCAACTATCTCTTGTCGTTGACTGCGCCACGTGATTGCTGCACCCGACATCATCAGCACATATCCCGTGCATGATCTTCTCTTGTCCACATCGGATGCCCAGTCAGCGTCAGAATATGCATGGAGATCGTCCACGCGCGTCTTGTATAACAAGTTTGCATCCCTGGTTCCGTTCAGGTAATTCAAAATCCGTAGCACAGCCTCCCAGTGTTCATAGCAGTGCTGCTTATTGAATCGACTGGCGTTATTTACCGCAAAGGCTATATCAGGTCTGGTTCTCTCTGACAAATAAAGAAGACTTCCAATTAATTCTTGAAATGGGACCTTACCCGTTGCGTCATTGTCAACGCTCCATTGCTCAATTGACAGCTTTGTGTTTGCGTCACCCGGTGTTTTGGATGGTTTTTCGTTTTCCACTCCGAATTTCACCACTATCTGTTCAATGTACGGCGTTTGGTCTATTTCAATTGAGTCCTCTCTTCTTCTGATGCGCATTCCAAGACATTCTTTTGCCTCACCAATTTCTTTCATTTGAAATATATTATGAAGATTCTTCTTCAACATGTCCAAATCTTGAACCCTTGTATAGAATATTAGAAATTCATCGACATAAATCGCTACAAACAACTTTCTTTCATAATTGTAATATACGCATGGATCCAATTTTGATCTCATCGATCCGAAAGTTAATAGTGCATCATTCAGCTTGAGGTTCCAAGCTCTGCTGGCCTGTTTAAGCCCATATACGGCCTTGTTTAAACGGCACACCTGGTCTGTTCCATTTTCAAATCCAAATGGATGTTCCATATAAATGGTCTCGTCCAAATCTCCCTGTAGGAAGGCCGTTATGGCGTCCATTTGATAGATTTGCAGATTCAATTTGACAGTCATAGCGAATAATATTCTAAGCGTTGCATATCGGACTACCGGTGAAAATGTTTCTCCGTAGTCAATGCCTGGCCGTTGTGAATATCCTTTGGCCACAAGTCTGGCCTTGAATCGTATGTCATCGTTGATACTGCTCGATTTGGTTTTAAACACCCATTTCGCTTTAATTGGTTTCTTACCCTTAGGTAAGTCTACCAACGTCCATGTGTTATTTGCCTCATGAGATGCCAGCTCATCTTCCATTGCCTTTTTCCACTCATTCGATTGTGTACTTTCACATGCCTCAGTTACAGTGTTTGGTACAGTTAATAATGCAAGATGACCAATTTGGAATGGTACATACTGTTTTTTTTTTTTGTCTTTCACTTGTTCTGGCCTCGTCCACCCGTTCATTCACAGTGGCACGTGTTTGGAAATCCGGATCGATTGTTTGATTATCAACAGGTGATGGAGCATCGGCCGTCGTGTTGTTTGGCGATGGCGACCTAGTGATTTGTTCCATCTCCCGATGATGATCAGTCACATCGCTGTTGATACTACAATCCAAAATATCATCCTCGACCTCCGAATCAGAGTTGAAGTCCAATTTTATTGTATCATCCCCAGAGTCTTCGAAAAATTGAACATCTCTACTGATTGTCAATTTTCTTGTGTTTACATCAATGCATCGATAACCCTTTGTCGTATCGTCAAAGCCTACGAATGTTAATTTTCTGGACTTTTGATCCAGCTTCTTTCGATTTGCTTTTGGTACATGAACCATTACCTCACACCCAAAAATTTTCAAATTTGATAGGTCAATTCTCTTACCCGTGAAAATTTCCTCTGGCGTTTTTCCTGCATATGCTGAACATACTGATCGATTGATGATGTATGCGGCCATATTCATGGCCTCAGCCCAATAAATTTTCGGCAAATTTGCATCGAACAATAGGCATCTCGTTTTTTCAGTTAATGTGCGATTCATCCTCTCCGCAACACCATTTTGCTGCGGAGTGTGCACATTCGTTGTTTCATGTCGTATGCCATTTTGTCTGAAAAAAGTGTCGAATTGATTGTTGCAATACTCTGTTCCGTTATCTGACCCATAACGTCAGTGTGTATCAACTCCAACAATTTCTTGCTATTCGAATTGCTACTTGGGAATGGTAATCGCGATTGTTTACCACTTGCACAAGTTTTGCACTTAGATACAGTTTTATCGTTGTCAGCAAATACAATTCCATTCACAGCATTTTTCATTTTTTGCATCGACTGTAAGTTCATATGTCCCAGGCGTCTATGCCATGTGATCGCACTTACACAATTTTGAGCAGTCATGCAAAACTCATTCACTTCAATAATTTTGTAAACGCCGTCGTTTACTTTACAAGAAGCTACAATTTCATCTTCTTGATTTTTTATGGTGCAACCGATTTTGTTAAATGTCACAGTAAAACCTTTTTCACAAATTTTGCTGACCGACAGTAAGTTCGCAGCTATTTCGGGCACATGTTGCACGTTTGTGATATCAATGTTTCCCTCATTTACATGAATCGTTAAATCACCTTGTTTTTCCACTTGCATTTTTGTATTACAAGCACTTTTTATGTCGGGAATATTGCTCGGTTTCAAATTTCGCATTCCGCTATCGCAAGACTTTGAGTGTGAAGTGGCACCCGAGTCCAAATACCATTCCCCGCTTCTTTTTGTTTTCTCAGCAATTACCATAAACGCTGAATTTTTTGAATTGTCTTTATCTTTTTTCGTGGTTTTCGCTTTCTTATCACTTGCATCTCTCTTATCGCACTTATTGCTAAGATGTTGCGTTGAATTACACACATAACACTTTCTGACTTTTTTCTTCTTTGAACCTTTGACAAAAAATGCTTCACCCGTTTTTGGAGCCGATGATTTCATGTCAAGTAATTTTCCCGTGACTAAATCTGATGTTATATCGGTGTTCATTGATTCCAATCCCATAATCAATGTCTTGAAATCATCGGTTAGTCCCGCTAATAACATTGCGCCAAGCCACTTGTCATCAATTGCAAAACCAATTCCCGCAAGTTTGTTTGAAGCGAGTTTCATTGAATCGATGTATTGTTGAATGCTATCACTGTCCTCTAGTCGAATTGATATCAATTCTCTTAATAAGATGATTCTGCGTAAAAGACCCCTATCTTCATACATGGTTTTTAATTTCTTCCATATTGATAACGCATCGGTACAGTCCTGCATATGAGGATAAATATGCGTTTCAACTGATAGCTTTAATAGAGCTCTCGCCTCTGTTAGTTTTTTTGTATCAGTTTCTTTTGCAACATTTGGCGTTTCAGCAGATTTTTCTGTTATTGTATCAACATAGCCTTTAAATTCAAACACGGCCTTTATGGTAAATTTCCATGTATGAAAGTTGTTGGACTCATTCAATTTTGTGATATCGAAATCTTTTCCCATTTTTAAGAAATATTTTTCACAATTCATTCAGTTTCAGTTCAAACCCACACAGAGTACTCGAAACACACTTTTCAATTGTTCACACAGAACGATTTTTACACTATATTCACTCAAGATAATTATTCACACAGAAAAAATGTTCTTGATTTAATTCACGTCGAATAAGCAGTGTACACATGAGTTACTTTGAATTTCGCTTATCAAATTACTTTTCAAGTTCACGTTGAACTTCGCTTTGCTACCATAAAGTAATTTGATCTAAAACGGACTGTAAATAGATTGCGCGCAGCAATAATGAAAACACGTCTGTTTCTTTCAGCGGACAATAAAGAACTGATTTGTTTATTGTATATTCTTACTGCATAATATTTTAACACAAAACCCCCCCCCCCCCCAAAAAAAATTAAAAAAAAAAAAAAAAAAAATTAAAAAAAAAAAAAAAAAAACTAAAAAAAAAAAAAAAAAAAAAAAAAAAATTTTAAAAAAATTAATTTTTAAAAATTTAAAAAAAAAAAAAAAAAAAAAAAAAAAAAAAAAAAAAAAAAAAAAAATTTTTTTTAAAAAAAAAAAAAAAAAAAAAAAAAAAAAACAAAACGGCTTTTTCGTCAAAAAAAAGAAAAATACACGAAATGAGTCCAACTGGAGGTATAAACACCGATAGCAATGAGAGCGACGATGAAGAAAAAACATCAAACCTCCAAAACCAGATAAAACAACTAACCGATCAAGTAGCAAAATTAGTAGCTCAAGTATCTGAACTCACAAAAATAATAACAACATTACAAACCGAAAAAAGTGAATTAATTGAAAAAATCAAACAATTTGAAATTAATAAAAATAATCCAAGCATCAAAAAAAATAATAAGATGAAAAAATCAAAAAAATCTAAATCACCAACCAAGCCACCAACACAGAAACAAACCACCGTTAATCGTGCCGAAAACATCAACACAAACGAAACTACAGAAGATGATGAAAAGGACAACCATAGTACTAACTCATTTGCTAGCGCCGTTTCATCCGAACAAACTGGTCAACACAATATAACAAACACACAACCAAGCACATCGGCAAGTGATAATCCTAACAACACTATTGAAATGATAGAGAGTGATACGCAAAACAAACACACAAGCGATAGCTCAGATGATGAATTTGATGAAAGTGGTAGTGAGAATAGCGAAGGTGATGAAAACGAAAACGAAAACGAAAACGCAAATACAAACACAAGCAACAAAAAAACTAAAATACCGCCAATCGATATCTGGACAGATAATAGAGCTGAATTACAACGAGTTATACTAACACATGTAAATGTTGACAAATGTTTATTCAGCAGAGTAAACAATGGCAAATTCCGCGTATTTCCTCAAGATTTAGACACAAGAAAAAGAATAATGAGTTTTCTCACCAAACGAAAATACCATTTTAATACATACACTCCAAGCAACGAAAAAATGGTCAACGTTATTATGAAAGGTTTAGATCACATAGACGAACCAAACATAATTATAGAAAGTTTAGCTGATAATGGCTTCGTGCCGTTCAAAGTACAAAAATATATCACCGGATACATGAGAAAAAATAATGTGAAATCAAATTTATGGTTATTAATTCTTCAACCAAATACAGATATCAATGAACTATATAAAATAAAAGCCATCGATCACGCTGTTGTTAAGTTTGAACCTTTAAAAAAGCCAAAGATAACTCAATGCAAAAGATGTCAACGATTATTTCATAGTGCTTCCAATTGCCACCTTCCATACCGATGTGTTAAATGTACCAGCAGTCATGAACCTGGAAAGTGTAAATGTGATTCAGCTCAAAATAAATTTAAACCAAAATGTGTTAATTGTGAAGGATCGCACACTGCAAATGACTTCATAAATTGCCCGTACATTCAAAAAGCAATAGAGAGAAAAAAAAGAAAAAGAAGAAAAAAAGAAAGTAAAACAAATTCCAAAATCGTTCACCATTAAATCGCAATTCAACAAGTCAACATCAAACCAACCATTTTCAACAGATAATCAATCGTATGCTGAAAAAATGAAGAACAATGCAACCAATTCAAATAGAAACAACAATCAAACATTCAACGTTCAATCTTTCATGTTTCAACAACAACAAATGATGAAAAGTTTTATGGAACAAATGAATACAATGCAAACAAAATTTCATGACAAACTATATCGGTATCAATGGCTGCCATTAGCAATAATTCTCATCGTCAAGTTTTGCCTCAGATCAATAATTTAAAAATTGCACAAGTGAACATTCATTCCTTAGTGTCCTTGGCTAAAAGAGTCGAATTTAGTAAATTTTTAAAAAAATACAAGCCAAATATTGATACTGGATCGTTCATCGATTTTGCAATAATAAGTAAAGATCTAAAAATAACAAACAGTGACAGTGAAAACAAATTACCATCAAGTTACATTTTCTCAGATCATTCAGTTATTTTTATGGATATCGAATGTGATTAAATTATGTCCGCAAATAAAAATAAAAATGTTCCAGAAAACAAACTGGTCAGTTTTTAATAAATACATCGATGAAAATATTGAAAATCTAAACATTCCACTTCACACAAACATGAATGCTGCCTCTATTGACCAAACATGCAACGAAATTGAAAACATATTCTCCAGAGCAATCAAATTATTCGTCCCTGAAATACAAATGCAAGATCAAGCAGTGCAATTATCAAAAAAATCGTTGAGTTTAATGAAAGAAAAAAAGAGGCTAATGCGAAGAAAACATCGTAACAGAACCAATCAAAATATAGCGCTGATTAAGTCTCAATTAAGAAATGTTTACAAGCTACTAGTACAATCAATCAGTGACGACTACCGCCAAGCTTGGACTCAACGTCTATCCAACATCAAACCAGACAATAATCTTTTTAAAAATATAAAAAAAATAAGTAACTACAAAAACAAATCTCAATTACCGAATACATTGTATAATATTGACAAAAGTTTGGCTTTTTCAACATCCGATGATATAAGTGAAGCGCTAGCAAATCATTTTGCTTCACAACACGATCAAACACACAACCAATTATCTTCAGTCGACGGTGATGTCAAAAATATTTGTAATCTGTATGAAAACTGTCAACCAATCGTCAACTTTTCAACAGTTTTTCCTGCTGATTTCAAACAACACAACGAATTTACTGATTCTCATCCTACACACACAAACATATTCATCAGCACATCTGAACTGCATGAAGTGATAAAATCAAGAAATAATAAAAAATCTTCAGGTAAAGATAACATGCCAAATTTCGCTCTAAAGAAACTATCATTGGTCACAGTATACTGGCTGGCAGTACTATTCAATCACATCACAAACATTCAATTTTTTCCTTCCGTCTGGAAAATGGCTTCAGTGACACCTATCCCAAAGCCAGGTAAAAATAACGAATACTTAAATAATTGGCGGCCCATATCACAACTGCCGACTATAAGCAAATGCTATGAAAAAATTATCGACAATCAAATTCGTTCATTCTGCACTCTCAACAAAATTATTGACACACATCAATTCGGTTTTCAACCCGGACACAGTACAATACACGCAATATCTAAAATTATTTCTGATGTTTCAAAAGGATTAATTAATCGTTCTCCAACTCTTGCAACATTAATTGATTTGCAATCTGCTTTTGACGTCATTTGGCAGGACGGTCTAATTTATAAACTACACAATATGAAATTTCAACCGTACTTGATATCAATAATAAAAAGTTTCCTGAACAAACGAAAATTTTATGTAAATTTCAACAAAAAAAATTCAACTATAAAAAATATTGTAGCGGGTACGCCGCAAGGTAGCATACTTTCAGCAATATTATTCATTCTATACATAAATGATTTGCCCACACCAAGCAATTTTTTCTGTAAAATAACAAGAATTCTATTTGCAGATGATATAATTATATACACAGTAACAAAAAATATTCAATTAGCAACTCTATCCATGAATAATTACTTGAATGAAATTTATAAATATCTTAAAAAATGGAAATTAAAAATTAATGTAAACAAATGCGAAAGTATTGCTATTGTCGGCCACTATAGAGATATTGACTCTAAAGTAAGGAAAGCTGCAATGTCAACAAAATTAAAAATCAACAATTCAATATTAGCTCAAGCAAAACAAGTTAAATATCTTGGCATAATCATTAGTAAAAATTTCCAATTTAACGATCACATAAAGCACGTAATAAAAAAAAAAATGCAGGTCAAGCAATGTTATCAAATATTTTTAAAAACAAATATGTGCGAAATGCAGTTAAAATCATTGCCTATAAGCAACTCATTCGACCTTTAATGTTATATGCATCTCCGTGTTGGCTTTTAATAAACTCTATCAGTTCGTATCAGATTGAATTATTGAGGAGAAAAGAAAGATGGTTTTTAAGATACTGCTTAAATATGTTTAAATATCAAAATAGTGTAAAATATATCAACAGTAAGATTCTTTACGACACTGCAAAAATTAACAGAATAGATAGAGAATTAGTAAAAAATAGTATCAAATTTGTTGACAAGTCAAAAAATCATGTTAATGAAATTATCTCCGAAATTTTTAATGAAGAAAATCAAGAATTAGAAATAAGTAAATATAAACCAATAAATTACTTCAATTTCTTAAATGATAATAATAGGTTACATGAAAACGAATTACTTCTTATTTTTAACAAAAAAAAATTTAATCCTCATGAGAATGTTTATACACTTGCTCAAAATACTGTTGACGTAAACTAATTGTAAACCATTAAATAAGAACAAAAAAAAAAAAAAAAAAAAAAAAAAAAAAAAAAATTGTACTTTTTAAACGTGAGAGGAAAGAGTTTTGTAGTTTGTAAATAATTTGCCTTTACCGTATTATTCATTCGGAAATCTGTTAAAAATTATTTTTCTTTCTGTTTGTTAAATATTGATCTCAGCAGTAATATTAATTCAATTAGTTTATAGAATTATTAGTTCCAAATTTTAGATAAAGGTATTGAATGTACCTACTAAATTGTTACAAAATTTTTATATTAAGTGCTAAAACCTTGTACGTATAAACATCACTAGTCAAATTAAATAAAGGTTTAAAAAAAAAAAAAAAAAAAAATATATTTAAGCGCGATCACATTTCAATTAATGTTTTAATTCATCGAATTCATGCTTAAATATGGATGTGCAATAATGCATAGTTAACTTTGCAGCTCACGCACTATCAATTTTGTCGTTTCTTCGGGTACTCTTTTTTATTCCATTGCGATGATCGCGGTAAATGAAGTAAAAAATTTGAAATAGCTTCAACACAACTAGTATTGTGAGCAAAATACGACTGTCTCTAGAGATTTCGACGTGCTCTTCCACAATTACGTTATTGTTGATCTGGCCGTTAGAACTGATATCCGCCTCTGAATCATCACCTCCAAACCAACCCATTGTACAAAAATTTGTATGATCTGATTAAATGATGTGTTGAAGACTTTAGATTTTATATTCGATCGTGTGTACTTGACAGAGAGCTAACATAAATGAAAAGAATAATGGCATGAATAATGCATGGCATATCACATTGAGATAATCTCAATATTGATTGCTTACTTTATGCCATGTTTGCATGTTTTGAAAAATTATTTTGAAACTTTTATTCCATTTGCTGTGTTTATATTACACTGTAGCCATCACAAAAACTGAATGTCTGCGAATTCGTCGACCAATTGTCTGATTTTTGTTTATCAAAAAGTCATCGTCTGAATTCTGTTTATTCCACAAAAGCCGATGAGTATATTTTTTGTACTATTATCATAATACTGACTGCACTCTTTAATCGAAAGAGCCGATAAATTTATTTTATGTTCATGAAAAAATTCGCTTGTGCAGCAAAATTGAATTTAAACAAATGGCTCTGCCAGCGCCGTAGCGTGGTCCCCTGATCGCTGATAGAACCAAAAAAAATCATTCATTTTAACATAAGAAAAACACATCAAACAAATTAAATTTTGGCAATTTTATTCACAATTGTTCAAAAAAATTGAATGAAAATACATGATACAATTGAAATAAAGTTGAGTTGAACATCTTTGAATAAATCTGAGAATGATATTATTGATGATGTACATTGAAGAGTGTTATAAATCATAATTATAATTTATAATCGAAAACAGTACGATCTGAAATGAAAAAAAGATATTTCATATTATAAGCAGGGCAGATAAAAATTTATGTTTGAAATAATTTATAAATAAGCGCAAAATCACAGTTGTCACTGACCTTATGCTGGGTTTTGGTTATTCTTTGGTTGAAACTTGTTTTCATAGTTTTTCTTCAATCCTCGACGATGTCTATAATAAACGAACATTATAAGTTCGATTGCTTTTATACCACAAATTATATACAAAAGTATTATAATTTCCGTGTTGTGGATGTTGACAGTATCATCTTTCTTTACGATTATATTATTGTTAATGGCTCCTGCTGAAGAATCTATTTCTTTACTATCTTTTGCACCCATGGTGAACAACTTTTTTATGATGAAATTAAATTTGCATAAATGAAGTGTCTGGTTGGACTCGATTTCTTATAGTGATATTTGGTTTTCAATATTTTCGAAATGCAAGCAGAATCGCCAAAATTGATCGCTTATTTAGTTTTGTTCTTGTTTATGTTTCACTTTAATGTTTTGGTTTATTAATTAATGATTATTTTTTGTTTATCATTGAAATCTTTTATATGGAATTTTTTGTTCCTTCGAAAACAGAGAAGAAATGTTCAACTTCAATGGTTTAAATGTTTTGTTTAAATTAAAAAATAAACAGGCACTATATTTACTTATCACTAATTGCTGTCAACTGTTTACAGCAAATTTAATGCAAATAGAATTTTTGTTTATATGAAGAAAAATATTTGATAGATTTTTTTGATGACGATTTAAAAATTACTTTAGATTAAAACAATTCAACTCTTCGATTCTTTGTTTCATTGAATTTACGTAATATATCGATTATTGAAATTTTGTTTAACCGTTTACTTTCAAATGCCATGAATGCGAGATTTCTCATCCTTTCATTGGTCATTGTTATACGTGATGGCACATCTATTTGCGCTAAAGCTGAAAATGATGCCTCACATACTGCTGTGCTACATCCGAATGTTTCAATTAATGCATAGAATTTGTAAACATCTGGAAGAACTTCCCGATATTCATATAATATGGATAGAATATTGAATCGTGATTGTTTTGAATTATCTGTTTCTTTATTTTTTTCATTCCACTCGATTTTTTTCTTATCAATCAACTTTTTGGCCGTAGCTAATTCATATCTATCGGGAAGACTTAGACCAATTTGTTCAAATGGTTTTAAATCATCATAATTCATTTCCGTTGAATTTGAAATAGCAATTAAAATATCATTATTTTCGGAAAATCTTGCATCAAATTCTTGTAATATTATATCAATTACTTCATAGAAACATGATTTAAGTTCAAAGTCTTCATCAGGTCTCTCGCCAATGCTTTCTTCGACGACGAAGTCATTTAAAACCTGTGATCGTTTGCGAATTCGTTGTGTGCGATACATAACCATATTTTGCATTACAGTAGATTTTAAATCTTGAGATATTTTTAGAAATTCGTCAAATGATTTCTCCGTACGATATTTTGAAATGAATGATTTTACCGAATGGATTTCTTGCATTGCACGCCGATAATCAATGTCTCGCTTTTGAAAAACGGCATCGGTTGGAACGATATCAGTTAAAATTTCATAGATAAAAACCAAAATGATCACAAAGTTTGTTTGTGTGATAATATTCAAAATGCCAATGCATATAGCAGTATCATCTCCATCTATTTTCAATACTTTGTTACTTTTCACTTGGTCAAGCGTTGCAACGATTTCGGAATAATTTTCGAACACTGCTTTTGTAGCTTGGAAATGGCCACTCCAACGAGTGTTTATTAATCGTTTTAACGAACTACCTTGATACACTTGCTTTATTTTGGGTTTTTTAAACATTGTATATATAAGTTGAATCTGTTCAAAAAACTGTTTAATTTGACTAATTTGTTTCACTGTATCAACAATAATTAAATGCAGCCTATGATTGAAGCAATGAACATATGGTATAACTTTTTGCAGTGAATCTTGCAATCGTTTTGCTACACCAGATTTATAGCCATTCATTACGGCGGCTCCGTCGTAACATTGGCTAATTATTTTTTTTGGATCTAAGCCATATGATTTTAAACTTTGTAACAATAATTTTGTGAATGCTTCTGCATCAACATTTTCAGTTGTTTCGAAAAATAATAAAACTTCAATTGGTTTCCCGTCAGAAACAAAACGCGCCGCCAACGATACACATTCGTTACCGTTCTTATCTTTGGTGCCATCAAAGAAAATTGTATACGCATCAACATCGGCATTGAGAATTTCTTTCACGATATTTTCACGTAGCAAATGAGCCATAATTTGAATTAATTCATTTTGAATAGTAGGAGATTTATATGAAATATTTGGTAGCATATATTTTTGGGAGTCCTCCATTTCGGCATCTTTTTTCATTGCAAATCCGAATAGATTATTAAA